>JAEOAD010000840.1:8022500-8132500 GCA_036365145.1 Orientallactaga sibirica
CTTTGGAGTCACACTGTTTTGGTCCCTACTTCTAGGTGGTACAGGCAATGATGTTGGCCAATTTATTCATTGCTTTTTGAGGGTGTGAGATGATTACCCACATGATTTCAGTTTTAATTTCACTAACACTGAAGAGAATTTATCTTTGGTAAAAACAAATGACAGTAAAGATGGCTTTGAAATTTCTTGGACGTCCCACAGGTCTAAATGTTATATATGGCAGAGAAAAATATTTTTCATTAATTGAAAGAGGTGTGTGAAAAGAGCATGCTAGGGAAGGTCACCAGAGGTCACACAGCCAGAACAGGGGTTTTGCCACTTTGAATAGAAGTGTTTCAGACTTGAAAGGACATGACACTTTGATGATGCTTGTACAAGAAGAGATTTAAAGTGTCTGGCATAGATTCCTAGTTGAGTGGTCTCACTGATTCTTGTTAAAGAAACCCACAGAACCCCCTGCCCTAAGAAACTATTGGATTGTCTTAGTCTAGAGTCTATGCAGGGTAGAGGATCCCTGTGGGCCACAAATTTCGGTGGAATGAGTAGTAAACTCATACAGTCTTAATAACAACACTCTGAGGCAGGCGCTGCTATGAGCCTGACTTCATAGACAGCGAGACTGAGGCACAGAAGGGCTCAACAACTTGCCTAAAGTCATAGTGCTAGGAAGTGGCCTAGCTGCCTTTGGAATTCCAGAGTCTGTGTTTCTAGGTGCTATGCAATGCTTGCTACCTTTCATGAAGAAAACTCAGGATACAGAGGGGAAAACATGTTAAGAAGTACCTTGGACTTGAGATGTAGATCACTTGGGGGAGTGCTTGCTTAGCATGCATGAAATTCTGGGTTCAGTCTCCAGAATCACATAAAACCAGGTGTGGTGAGGCACTACTGCAATCCCAGTACTTTGGAAGTGGAGGCAGGAGGATCAGAAGTTCAGAATTTTTGTTTGTTTGTTTTCTTGAGGTAACTTGTCGCTCTAGCCCAGGCTGAGAAGTTCAGTATTTTAAGGTCATCCTCAGCTACATAGTGAGCATGAGGCCAACCTGAGCTGTCTCACAAAAGATAAAAGAAAAAAAAAATAGCGTTCTCATATTTCCATGTGTCTAAAAGGTACATATGAAAAATACAGCAACACTTTATAACAACTTGTTATCTAAGGTATGATAATAAATGATAATTATTTTTCTAAATATTTTTCTTTTATTGAGGCAGTTTCATTATAGCCCAAGCTGACCTGGAACACACTTTGTAGCCCAGGCTGGTCTCAAACTCTAGATGATCCTTCTACCTCATTCCCCTAGGTGCTGGGATTATAGGAGTGAGCCACCATGCCTAGCATAGGTATTTTTCTGTTTGTGAAGATTGTTTTTGTTAGTGAAATTATCAATTGTAATTCACAGAAATAGCCACAGCAGTGTCTCTGGATTCTGGGTACCCTTCTTCATCATCCCCCCAGCCATGGTTGTAGTTTATTTTCTCTCCATTTGATCTTGGTAGACCTTCTTATTGTCTCAATTGATACCATGGCCAAAGAGCCACTGCCTGCCTTCTGACTACCTGGTCTCTCTGTGGACAGGCCCAGGGACCGCAAGTCAGAAAACCTGACACCCAATACTGCCATGCTAGAGGATTACAATGGTAGTGTCACATAGAGAGGGAAGGAGGGTGAGAGGGAGATGTCAGGTGCTGTTACTATTTCTTTTTTTAAATTATTGTTTTTATTGACTTTTATACTTACATACAAAAAAACCCACCTGATATTTCCCTCCCCTCCCCCCATTCCACTTTAGAACTCCAGTCTCCACCATATCCCCTCCCTCTCTCCATTAGTCTCTCTTTTAATTTGATGACATCATCTTTTTCTTCTATTTTGAGGGTCTTGCAAAGGTATTGCTAGGCACTGCAAGGTCATGGATATCAAGGCCAATTTCTGTCTGGGCAGTTGCATTGTAAGAGGTCATATCCTTCCTTTGGCTCTTCCACTCTATCTGCCCCCTCTTCTGCAATGGTCCCTGAGCCTTGGAGGGTATTTCTTTTTTTTTTAATTTTTTTATTGACAACTTCTGTACTTACAGACAATAAACCATGATATTTCCCTCCCCTCCCCCCACTCCCCTTCAGAACTCCAATCTCCATCATATCCCCTCCCTCTCTCCATTAGTCTCTCTTTTATTTTGATGTCATCATCTTTTTCTCCTATTATGAGGGCATTGTGAAGGTATTGCTAGGCACTACAAGGTCATGGATATTGAGGCCAGTTTCTGTCAGGGCAGGTGCATTGTAAGGAGTCGTACCCTTCCTTTGGCTCTTCCATTCTATCCGCCCCCTCTTCCGCAATGGACCCTGAGCCTTGGAGGGTGTGACAGAGATGTTTCAGTGCTGGATACTCCTTGGTCCCTTCTTCTCAGCCTTATGCTGCCTTTTGGGTCATCCCAGTGGTCATCGCCATCTGAAAAGAGAAGCTTCTCTAACCAGAAGTGAGAGTACCATTAATATGTGAATATGAACATTAAATGTATTGCTTTCAGGGCAGTTTAGTGGGAATAATATACACATTTAACCAGACAAGAGCAGGCTTTATACCCCTAAGGCTCATGACCTCCCCTGCCATAGAGTTTTGCTTAGTTTTTTCAGTACCAGGCATGTATTTTCTCCCATAGAGAGGGCCTTCAGTCCAAGTATGGAGCAGTTGGTTTCCCCAAGAGCAGACATGCCACTATTGCACCTATTTGGTCATTGAGCCTGTATGGCCAAACTTGAATTTTCCAGTGTCCACTGTTTTCACTGCTGATGACTTCTGTCTCCCATATGGCTGCATGCAGTGCAGCTTTTTCCCAGCTTTCAGTTGGCTGGTCCACAGGGAGAAGGTTTTCTGTTCAGCAACAGCTTGCTTTCTCAGTGACCTTGCCTCTCAGTCAAGAGATGTCTTCAGAAATAGGGTCTTACCATGTGTTTCTCAAGGGAAACCAAGGGCTTTGGCAATAGCCTTTCATGTTTTGGAGGCTACAGGGACCTCCTTGGCCAACAACTCACTGGAAGGTATCCCATCCCAGGCACTGAAAATTTTCTAGTAACAACCTATAGCTCCTGGATGTGCCATTATTCAAAACAGTAGGTTTATATAAGTCTTATTCAGACTATCTTGAATTTTGATTGACCCTCCCCCTGCCATTCTTTTACACATTCTCATATCTCCACTTCCTTGAGTTTGAACTTACATGATCCTGCCAGTGTGGTGAACCCTGGTAATTCTGAGCCCCTAAGTACAGATTCTGCTTTTTCTTGAAAAGATGAATGACATCCTAAAGATTGACTCAGTGCTCAGAGAAAGACCAAGTTTTAAGCCCCATCTTAATGACCACATGTGTTCATGCCATTCAGTTCATTGCATACAACCAAAGTCACTGAATTCCAGACCTGGAAGGGACCTCATGCCTTTCACTTTTATGGATGAGAAGACAGAGGCCCATGACAACAGGCTGGCCAGAGACAAAGTCAGCAGGTACACGGGTCATTCTGAACTTCAGTCTCCACAGTGAAGCACATGATGGCCTATTCCATCTCGCACGGGTACTTCTTAACAAAGATGGTGTGATCACATGGATTTCTGGATGTGGTGGCTTGAATGTATGGCCCCATAGACTCAGGCAATTTTTTTAAAAAAATTATTTTATTTATTTACTTAAGAGCAACAGACAGAGAGAGAAAGAGACAGACAGAGGGAGGGGGGAGAGAAAGAGAGAGAGAATGAGCACACCAGGGCCGCCAACCACTGCAAACAAACTCCAGATGCATGTGCCACCTTGTGCATTGAGCTTACGTGGGTACTGGGGCATTAAGTCTCGAACCTGGGTCCTTAGGCTTCATAGGCAAGTGCTTAACCACTAAGCCATCTCTCCAGCCCTCAGGCATTTTTAATTAATATTGAGCTTGTGACTTGAGTCTCTAGTAGACAGAGCCCTTCTGGGGAAGAGTTATATCCCTGGCGAAGGATCTTATAATCCAGCCCTAAGGTGTGTTCAGAGCAGTTTGAGCTCTGGCTGTTTGTGTTTGCTGGTGTTGCCCCCCTCTCTCTCTCTCTCTCTCTCTCTCTCTCTCTCTCTCTGTCTCATGCATGCTAGAGTGGGCCAGTCTCTTTCACCATTGATAGAACTTTCCCTGAACTCTATAAGCCTGAAACAAACCCTTTTCTCCAATAAGCTGCTTATGGTCAGGTGTTTGTCCAGCAACGTGAAGGTAACTGCAACATGGAGTCACTTTGAATGTCTTACTTATGTTATATTGCTTTATTATCTTAAGTGCATCAGGGGCAGTCATGCAAGAAAACTAGCACAGAGTTCAAAGACCAGGTGGAACCCCTGGGTGGTGGGCACATGTTGGGGCCATCACCCCTGCATATGTTCTGGTTCCGAAGGCTAGTTCCCCCCCCACACACACAGGGAAATAGAATCAACCAGGCAGAATGATATGAATTGACTGAAAATGGCTAAGATGCTCTAGTGTATGCCCAGAAGTTTACTTATTAATTCAAAATAAGGCATGATTGTAATTTTCTGGGAACAGTCAGGGAGTTCTTGAGGGTGATCTTGGTGGCTCCTTACCATTCTTTTCTGAAAGCCTAATGTCCTCCAAATCATGCTGAGCATGTCCCCATGGCCACTGGATTGTGGGGAGCTACTGAAAAACTCATTTGATTTAGATTTCTTTTGTCTCCTTCTCTTCTGTTTACACTTGTTTCTGTTCTCTCTTCTCTCACAAAATTAAGACTTAGACATTATTGGTTGGTGAAAAGAAAGGAAGACTTGGACCTATTTCCCCAGTGGTCCAGAGATACGCACACATGGATTAAGACACATTATTGAGCACTGATTGCATGCCAGGCCCTGCTACAGAGAGGGTAACATGAGTAAGTGGCTCATACTGCAGAGGCTCATGATAGCACAAGAAGGTAGTTGTTGCCACCATGTGATCTTCGGTTTCAATGAAGACTGGTTTGAGGGGCTATGGAGATGACCCCGTAGGTAAAGCATTTGGGGTGCAAGCATGAACACTGCTGGTTACAGTGGTGCATGCTGATCCTTCCAGCACTGGGGAAGCAGACACAGGAGGGTACCCTGGGGCCTGCTAGCTAGCTAGTCTAGCTGAATTGTTGAGCTAGACTGGGATCCATGAGAGACCTTTTCTTCAACATGAGCTGGAAAATGATTGAGGAAGATACCCAATGTTGACTTCTGGCCTCCACATGCTCATACACATATGTGTGCTTGTGCTTGTGCTTCTGCACACGCATGTGCACCTACTCACATAAAAATATGCAGACACAAATGCATGCATATCACACACATACTCAAAAAAAGAGAATGCTTTGAGGTGGCGAAGCAAGATGCCTCAATGCTCTCTGGGGAAACTAATGCAATCTACACAGGTTGGGAGGAGTAAGACAGGACTAGAGGGTGAACCTCTGCCCAGGCAGAGAAGGGGGAGCTGTTCAAGGAAGAGAAACAGCATTCACAAAGAGATGGCATTTGGGGCTGCACATATGCTGAGAACCATGACTTAGCCCAGGGTAGTGTGCTCTTCTTGCATTTAGTCAAACCTTATTACTTTTGAATCTGTCCTTGTTGATCCTTAACCAAGTGTTTTCTTGCTTTCTTTTGTCTTCTAGAATCCATTATGTTTTTACCAACGCCCAACTATGCAAAGTCTAGGTTTCCATTAAATGATACAGATTCCTACTCAGACTCGCTTTCAACATCGAAGTCCCAAATTGCATCACTGATGTTATCATTGGTAACACACACTTGTCTTTGTTAAGTTTTGGTGAAGTGGACTTTACTGGACAGGATCTGTTATCTTCTGTTGAAGACTTTGATCCAGGCTTTTTTTTTTTGATTGGGGTGGGGCCTTCATGCTGAGACTAAGCGTGACAGATACTTTCTTGCCTTAAGGGATTAGATAAAAGACCTAGGTGTCTCACCTGGGTCCCAAAGTCCCTTTGTAGGTAAATATTAGTAGTTAGGGGAGATGGTATCTTGTTAGGCAGGATACCACCAGCATGAGCTAGGACAAATTCTGTTCCATCCTGTCTCTGCTGGTGGTTTTGTTATTCATTGCTGCTCCAGTCCCCCTTCCCATCAGGGTTGGTCTGCATTTCCACAAAACTCAGTTGTCTTTGTTTTCCTCTTACCTGGAGCCCTAGGAAATTCTGTTATTCATTGTTATGCCATTGTGTAGCAAGTCCTTCAAAGAATTTAGTGTTTTAAAACAAGAACCTTTTAGTTCTTAGTGCTAGGGCTTGAACCCAAGGCATTTGCAAATGCTAAACTCATTCTGTGGCACTGAGCTGCATCCACAGTACCTCAATATTCATGTGTTATCTTCCCAAGCCTGCAAGTTGACTGGGTGGTGTGATTGGTCAAAGCTGGCAATCTTGCCTGGGTTCATTCATATCTATGGCTGGCTGGGCCTACATATTCTGTGATGGATCTTCCATGGAGTCTGTGGTCTTCTAATGTATTCTAGCTGAGGCTGATTTTTATGGTGGAAGCTAAGGTGTGTAAAAAAAACAAAAAAAAAGGGGGGGGTGTCTGTTGCTTCTTGAGGTTTAGCTCAGAGATGCCTGTTATCTCTTTCATGTGTCACTAAGTTAGCCAAGATTTAAGGAGTAGGGAAACAGATTCCCCGTGGTAATGAAAAGTAACTGCTATTTCACATTGAAATGGTGAAGTTGAAAAGATCTTGGCAGATATATAGAATATAGACCATTTGTCAATCTTCTAACACATAGATCAGCAAACATTTTCTGTAAAGGGCCGAAGAGTTAGCATTTTAGGCACTGGGGACCACGTGGTCATAATTAGTTGTTATTCTGCTGTTGCAACATGTAAACAGCCTTAGATGATATGTAAATAAATAGGCATGGCTCAGTACTAATGAAACTTTATATATGAAATCAGGCAGCTTGATTTGGCCTATGGTTTGCAGTTTGCCAAACCGTGACGTGACCTAGGCTGAGTAGGAATCTCAGATACAGTTTCTAGGATGTTGTCATGTCTTAAAACTTGGCTCAAGGTTGTAAGTAGAGCTCTACCAGCTGCCAGCAAAAATGTGCCTGCTGGAGAGAAGAAATAAAAACATGTAAGAGGTGCAAAGGCCCTCTTCTCAGGTACAAATAACAATGTGCATCGACTTGGGGTTATTGCACCATGCTGAACTGACAGAGGTGTTCTTTTTTTTGGGAGAGAGAGAGACACAGAGAGAGAGGGAGAAGAAGACAGAGATGGGCACGCCAGCAGCCTCTCAGCTGCTGAGAACGAAATCCAGATGCGTGCGCCCCCCCCCTTGTGGTCAAGTGCGGCATTGCGCCCTTGCGTCACTTTGTGTCTGGCTAAACGTCGAATCTGGAGATTGGAACTGCTGGAGATTGAAACCAGCGTTCTTAGGCTTAGGAGGCAGGCGCCTTAACCCCTAAGCCATCTCTCCAGCCCCCAGAGGTGTTCTTTTTAAAGACTTAGAGAGACATTATCAGATTAAGAGAAGGAAAGAGAAGAAAATACAGAGAGCTCTTGCCGTGTGGACGTCAGCAGGAGGTAGAGAGTCCATGAGGGAGTCCTGGTTTCTCCCTCTGTCTTAGCCCACTTGTGCTGAGATGGAGGGAGGCTTACCAGAGCAGAGACCTAGAAGTTCAGGAGATGTGAACAGCTGAAAAAGAGGCTATTCCCACCTGATAAGGATCTCTTTATAATGTTATTGTGGTGGGCCTTACCCTTAGGCTAGGGTGAGCCTGAGGGAGGGCTTATTGGTCTAGACTCAGCAGGCTGGATCAGGAAGAGGTCAGCACACTGGAGTGGGAGACATGATAGAGCTGATTGGATACGCTGGATCCCATGCTGAACTCTGGTTCTAATGGAGCAGGCAGGCATGATGTTCCTACTTTGGTCCTTGTGGTAGTTTGAATATATGTCTCCCATTGACTCAGGTGTTAAAATTCAACTTGTAACTTGGAGCTCCAGCTGCCTGGATGGGGAGGTGTTATTGGTGATGGATCTTGGAATCCAGCCCTTAGGTGTCACAGGGGCGGCGGAGGGGGGGGGTAGGGGATGTGTGTGGAGCAAAAGGTGTGTGGAGCAATCTGAGCTCTGGCAGATTTGTGTGCTCGCTGCTCTTAGGAGTTTGCTGGCTGCTGGTGGTTTTTCTCTCTCTGCTTGGATTTATGAAAGGGAGCCAGCTTCTTTCACCATTAATGGAACTTCCCCTGGATCTGTAAGCTCGAAATAAATCCCTTCCTCTCATAAAACTATGTTTGGTCGTATGCTCATTCCAGCAACATAGAAGCCATCTACAGCAGTCCTCTAACTGGCTATGTGATTAATTCTCCCTCTCCCCCCTGCCTTGAGAAGACACTCTAGTGTTGTTAAAGGAAAGGGGACAATGTCCTTAGCTACTTCCACCTGAATGAGGTTGTAGAGTATGGCAGTTAGAGTCTGAGGGGGGGCTATGTAAAGGCCCAAGAGAAACCTGTGAGCCAGTCAGACATCTCAACACCATCTGTACATAGGTTTTTCTGGACCTGATGTAAAAGAGGATTACAGATATTAGTAACATAAAGGATTGGAGCCTATCTCAGGGTCCAGGAAGTTTAACAATGTGAAGTAGAGATAGTTAGTGATCAGCTACAAAATGGTGATCAAGGGACCCCACATAGATGGAGTTAGATTGTTGTATTTCATTTGAGTATGAGCTGCCTGTAAATGATCAGAGATAAAGTTAAAATAGCAATTGAGTATACAAGGTCCAAAAATTAACAATATCTGTAAGGGTTATGTAGGTATAATTTTTTTTCCACCATGAAAATCCTGAGATCCACTCACAGAACTGGTCACCAAATAGCACAATGGTATCTGACATGGTCTGAATCTATTTCTGTAGATCTTGTAAAGCAGATAAGATGTTAGTAGTTATCAGGAATATAAACATTTAACCCTGATAATGGCACACATATCACCCAAAGCGCTGTGATTTTGTAGAATTGTCTTTCTATCATTTGAACCTCAGAATTAAGAAGGGAGAGTCCCTCAGTTGTGTCATTTAAAGCCTTCTGAGTATATTTAGTGAGAGTTTTTTATATATTAAATGGCATCTTTAAGTCAATAGATCAAATAAATATGGCAACTAAATGATTGTGCCAATGTAAAAAACCTAGAGTCCATTGATGTCTCAATACAGATAAATTTGTCTGACACTCTGAGGTTTTTACTGGTCACCCCTGCATCCAATGAAATCCCATTGTGCACCCTTCCAATCCATCCTGTGGGTATCCAGGGCCAAAGGTAGATACTACAAAACCACTGGGTGCTGTTAGGGGTTACCCAACATACTTTTGCCCTTAGGATACATTTAGTAGAAAACCATTCTGATAGTTGGAGGACAATGACATTCTGGCATAAGCCAGAAGGGACCCATCATTGTTCCCAGTATAAGGGAATTTTGGTCAGAGTCATTTACATATATGTATCCCAGACTTGGAAATAACCATCCTAATATCTATGATTGTTTCCCTGTGTCATGGAGTTAGAACTACTAGAGAGGGGCCTATCTTAGTAGGGCCTTTTCAGCTTCCCCTTTGGAAAAGCTCTTGTTGTGTCTCTGTTTATCTTTTATAGAATTAACAGGCCACCCATAGTATATTTGAGGCACCCCCTTTTTTGGGTATATATATTTTCTGAGTGTTTAAGACCAAGTAAGTAGCCAAAATTTAATCACATATGCAGTTTTGACGGTCCATAGTGGCTCTTCAAGAGACTCTAGGGAACTGCAAGGAGTTCTAAGGCTCTCTCAGTATTGGTGTTATTTGATTTGATGAGTCAGAAGCATGCTGACCAAGTAAGTGGCTTTTCTGGGAAGCTTGGAGGACTGTTTTCCTCAGTTTTGACTTTCCACTTGTAGATGACACACCAATTTTTGAGTCCAGTTTCTGGGTCTCCATGTCCTCCCTAATCAAGAAGTCCCACCCATAATCTCTTGTGGCCTTTTTGGCCTGGGAGCAGGGGCCAAAGTAGTGGTTGCCCTTTTTAGTTCCCATGTTTCCAATTGGCTTTGGCTTTAACATATGGTTATTAAAACACAGAGAGAAAAAAAAACACAGAGAGAAAGAAAGTTACATCAATCTTCAAGGGTGTTGATATATAGCACACATGATTAGTAAAGCAGTTCTAGTTTAAAAACATCACAAAAGCTTAAAGTCACTCTAAGTTTAGTGAGGTGTTTTCTTAGATAGCAAACCCAATTCAGACTTCCTTCCTATTGCCCCTCATGTCTGGCTGGATTCCAGTTTCTCCTTGATCCATGGTATCCCACTGGATCATAGTCCCTTCCATTTTTCTCACCCAGGTACCCTCTTCTTACATTTTTCTGGCCCTCCAGTGGGGGTCTCATCTGGTCTCGTATTCTCAGTGTCAGAAGTGTTGTCATTGTTCTTTTCTTTTTTGACAGACCCAGGAGACAGTCAAAACTCTGTTGATTAGATCATCTTTATTTCCTCTATCAGTTATGTGTCTAAGGGCCCTGCCTGTGACAGAGTGGTGTTTTGTGTCAAGCACTGTTGCCTGGAGTGGTGGCTCTACTACAGAGTTGATTACATTTCAGGTAGTATTGACTCTTTGTTGTTGTTTGAGACAAAGTCTCAGTCTATATACAGTCCAGACACAATTGTAACTTACTGTGTAGACCTATCTTGCCTTGAACTCAAAGGACACTTCTCCATCAGCCTTTCAAATGCTGAGATTTCAGTAGTGAGCCACCATGTCCAGGATCTGCTTCATAACAGAGTGTTCACACCTTTTCCGTTCTACCAGCTGTGCTTTTCTTACAAAGCCTTTGCATTGTGGGCCAACAGCTTGTCCTTCTATTTATTCAATCAGAGATTTTCTTCAGCACATAGCATAAGAGATTGTAACTCTTATTTTTGTAAAAATGAGAATGATATCCCATTTTCTAATTTTATTCCCTCCATTATATTATATTATATTATATTATATTATATTATATTATATTATATTGGCTGCTATTGAGTTATGCAATATAATTCTTCCCTCAGTATGCCTCACTGGATATAGTTTTCAACTTGGCATGACTCAAACCTCAAACTTTGAAGGTTTTAAAGCAGCCGAGTTACACAGATGGTCAATAAATCAATCTCTGTGGCCATTTTATTGCTTGTAAGGTGATTAGCCTACTTTGCCCATAGTGACTTTTCAGTTTGATTCAAATGCAGCTTCATCAGGCTGTGGTTGAGTTCTTGAGATACATAAATATATAAAGCAGCGGGAGAAGTTTGCATTCAAATATTTTTATAGCCACCTTCAATGTTTTACCCATCAATTCTAGGACTTTTGTGGTCCTCATCCTATAATTCAAATTTCAAGCTTTTTGCCAAAATATTTTAAAATTTTTTTTTATTATTTATTTTTGGAGAGAGACAGAGAGAGAGAGACAGACGGAGAGGGAGACAGATAGAGATGGGCGCGCTAGCAGTCTCTCAGCTGCTGTGAACGAACTGCAGTTGTGTGCGCCCCCTTGTGGTCAAGTGCGGCATTGCGCCCTTGCGTCACTTTGCATCTGGCTAAATGTGGGACCTGGAGATTGGAACTGGGTTCTTAGGCTTAGCAGGCAGGCGCCTTAACCGCTAAGCCATCTCTCCAGCCCCCAAAATATTTTTTACTTAGTGTGTTTCCCAACCTCTTGTTTCTGTATGAGTGGATTTTTTTTTTCTGCTAACCTGCGTGAGCATTGGTCCTGCTTCAGAGAATTGTCTATATTGAGTCTGTCAATGAGGCTGTGAGAGTGGCAGAACATGAAGGATTCGGCTGGGATTGGCTGCCAGGCAAAGGGAACCCGAATAGTGGGAATGGAATTGTTACCTCGGGCATATGACTCTTCTGTCAGCCTGGCAGCAGAATCCCTTTTGACTATATTTTAAGAAAATTGGCTGGGGAGATGGCTTAGTGGTTAAATGCTTGCCTGTGAAGTCTAAGGATCCTGGTTTGAGGCTTGATACTCCAGGATCCACATAAGCCAGATGCACAAGGGGGTGCACGCATCTGGAGTTCATTTGCAGTGGCTGGAGGCTCTGGCGCGCCCATTCTCTCTCTCTACCTGCCTATTTCTGTATCTCTCTCTCTCAAATAAATAAATAAATATTTTAAAAAAGAAAACTTATAGATGTGTATCTGGCTCTGGAGCTGCTTGCCCAGGGCACTATGCTGCCAGCTTTGCATAGCTTCTGCTCATGGTAGGCTGTCCTGTCTGTCTTATCCATTTCTGTGGTAGCACTGTTGGTGCAGAGGGCTGCTTCCACCTGAAGACTCCCTTGACTCTCACTGGTGAATTAAAGTCTTGCTGCTACTGTATATTGTAGATGCCTATGGTGACAGTCATACAAGCTGCTTTCCTCTGTGCTTCATTTTGTCTCCCAGGAGAACCAATAATCAGTTTGATTACATTTTATTGCCCCTCTGGTTCTTTTTTTTTTTTTTTGATCCATCCTATTTAAAAAAAATGTTTATTTTTTATTTATTTATTTGAGAACAACAGACAGAGAGAGAAAGAGGCAAATAGATAGAGAGAGAATGGGTGTGCCGGGGCCTCCAGCCACTGCAACCAAACTCCAGATGCATGCGCCACCTTGTGCATCTGGCTTACATGGGTACTGGGAAATCAAGCCTTGAGCTGGGGTCCTTAGGCTTCACAGGCAAGTGCTTCACCACTAAGCCATCTCTCCAGGCCATGATCCATCCCTTTTTGCACAACCTATGGTTCTTCAGAAATGCACACAGTTGATCATATTTGTAGACTGTATTGGCCAAATTGCCTATTCATTAAAATTTATTTGTCATCATGTATGCTAGTTATCTTTGGCTCGCCATAAGAAAATACATGAGACATGTTTAATTTATAAAGAAGAAAGGCTTATTCTGTCTCATCTTTTTGGAGGTTCCAGTTCATGATAAATTGTCCCCTTGCCTTGGATTTGTGGTCACAGATTACATCATGGCAGGACTACATGGAGTAATAGACACCTCTTGTGGCCAGGATATAAGAGAGAGAGAGAGAGAGAGAGAGAGAGAGAGAGAGAGGAGCTGAGGTGCCATAGTCCTTTGTGGCACACTTCTTATCACATAAGATTTCTCACTAGGCTTCACCTCTTAAAGATGCTATCACCTTAGGAGCATCAAGCACCAACCTGTAACACATGGCCATTCTGGGGCAAAATACAAACTATGCTGCCTCCAGATCAGTACTTATGGTACTTTAAAAGCTCCTCACCAACTTGGAAACGGTGCAGAAAGCAAAAAGGTCAAGTTTATGGAGCATATCCACCAGCCGTGGCTGAAGAAGGTGACACCGTGTCTTTGTATCTCAGCTGTCATACTGTGAACAAGTGGCTTTTTTTCTGTATTGCTTAGCTCCATGCTGTTTTGCGCTTTTTGTGTTCTTTTTGTTGGGAACTTTGCTGCTTAAAGTGGCCCTGATGGTCCTGTGTGTAGGAAAGTTGTTTTGCAATGTGTCTTGTGGAGAAAATGCATGTATTAGAGAAACTCTATTATGGTGCAATTGATTGAGTGACAATGAATGAACAGTGTATGCCAATTCATATGTGTTTCTCAAAAAATATTTTTGTTTATTTGCGAGGAGAGAGAGATCAGATGTATTTTTAAAAAATATTATCGAGACCTTAAGTATATGAACATATTGCATATCAGTCAGGTTCTCACTGGGTTATACACTCATGTCGTCTCTTCTCCACTCCCATCCCCTGAGGGCTCTCGTCAGTGAGGCTATTGGTAATCTCTGTGGGGTCATGAATGCATCAGTCAGTCCATGTATGTGTGTGCACGCGTGAACATGTGTGCAATACCTCAGAGTACACCTTCCCACCCTCTGGTTTTCACATTCTTTCTGCTCCTTCTTCCTTAATGTTTCCTGAGCCTTGGAGTGTGTGTTATAAGCCTCCTTTAGTGTTGAGCTCTCTTCTAAATTTCTGCTTTGATGAGTTTTGGGTTTAGGTGTTTTTAGTTTTTCGAGGTACGGTCTCGTGTGGTAGGGTCTTGCTCAAGCCTAGGCTGACCTGGAATTCACTATGTAGTCTCAGGGTGGCCTCTAACTTGTGGCAATCCTCCTACCTCTGTCGCCTGAGTGCTGGTGCACCACCATTCCTGGATTTTAAAGCATTTTTACTTATTTATTTGCAAGCAGAGAGAAGATAGAGAGAATGGGTGCACCAGGGCCTCTATTCACTGCAGACAAACTCCAGATGCATGCACCACTTTGTGCATCTGACTTTACATGGGTACTGGGGAATCAAACCTGGCTTGTTAGGTTTTGCAGGTAAACATCTTAACTGCTGAGCCATCTCTCCAGCCCTATAGATGTTTTTAAACAGAAGTACACATAAGAAGGTAATATGCTGATAGGTTGACAAAATGTTGTGACCAGAGGCTTGCAGGAAACTAAGTTCTCTTCAAGCAGTTGGTCACTATTTTCTAATTCAGTGTTCAGATTGACTTTGTAGAACATAACTATGGCCAATAAGAAAAATTTACTATGCATATATTACATTACAGCAGAGATGCAGATACAGAAACACTGTTTTTTTTTTGTTTTCTTATCTTATCTTTTTTTTTTTTTTTTGAGGTAGGGATTCACTGTAGCCCAGGCTGACCTAGAATTCACTATGTAGTCTCAAGGTGGCCTCAAACTCAT
Source organism: Orientallactaga sibirica (assembly GCA_036365145.1). Classification (NCBI taxonomy): domain Eukaryota; kingdom Metazoa; phylum Chordata; class Mammalia; order Rodentia; family Dipodidae; genus Orientallactaga; species Orientallactaga sibirica. The sequence goes on from JAEOAD010000840.1 coordinate 8,037,261, forward strand.
GACAATCTTCCTTACCTCTGCCTCCCAAGTGTTGAGATTAAAGGTGTGCACCACCATGCCCCGCTCAATACTGTGTTCTTATGTCTGACAATGGCTGGGTGTGGGGGACATGACTCAGAGGGTAAGAGCACTTGCTGTCCAAATATGAGGGAATGAGAAGGATTGATTTGCCCTGAGCTTGATTCCTCAGTACCCACATAAATAGTTGGGTGTAGTCACACAGTCCTGTAGGGAGTGAAGGCCAGAGAATCATTGGGGCTCACTAATCATCCAGCCTGAAAAAACTGGCAGCTCTGGATTCAGCGACAGACTCCATCTTAAGGAAACAATATAGAAGAGTGATAGAGGAGGCACCCCATGTTCACCTCTGACATCCATGTGTGTGTGCATGGAGTATGTGCAGCTGCATACATGTGAATAAATAACACACATACTGCACACATACACACAGAGAGAAAAAATGGAAGCTGGGCAGAGTGGTACAGGCCTATTATTCCAGCACTTAGGAGGCACAGGCAGGAGGATCAGAAGTTCAAGGCCATCCTTGGCTAGAAAGTTCAAGGTCAGTCTGGGATACAGAAGACCCTGTCTCCAAAAATACAAGAAAACAAAAGAAAGAAAGAAAATGGAGGGCTGGAGATGTAGCTCAGTGGTAGTGTACTTGCCCTGTGTTCTGGCCTCAGTACCACGTAAAAAAGAAAGAAGAAAATGGAGCTTGTGGACTATTTCTTCATGTGCACGTAGAAATCCTGCTTCCTCTTATTTCTTTGCAGCACTGAGGCTAGGACCCAGGGCCTCCTGCAAGCTAGGCACGCCCTCTGCCCCTGAGCCACACACAGTTGTGTTTACATTTTAACAGCTGGGCTTCTCTTCCAGGAGTAACTAGCATGGTCAGTGCAAGAGCCATGAGTGGCTCTGGGAACCTGATGGATTTCTTAGATGAACCTTTCCCTGATGTGGGGACATATGAAGACTTCCACACTATCGACTGGCTGAGGGAAAAGTCCCGGGACACTGACAGACACAGAAAGGTAGGTGGCACCACACTGAAGGAGTATCTGCCAATGTCTCAGCCATACTGTTTTCCTAAGACTAGGATCTGGACTTGAGGCTCCATGCCACATGCTGGGGTAGGGTCCAAGGAGGGAAAGGGCTACTGGGGGAGGCAACGAGACAGACCAAGAATTGCAGTAGCAGGAGCTTTGAGTGGAGAGTGAAGAGGAGACCCCAGAGTCAGAAAAGTGTGGGCTACATCCTGCATCAATCACCTTCAGGCTGGGTGATTTTGGGGCTGCTATTTCTGGGCCCTGTTTCTATATCCTTCATGATGGCTGTGATTGTACCTGAAGATGGAGTGAGAGTGTGGGAGCATATAAGTGCATTACCACATTGGCTACCATCTACCTGGCTATCAGTGGATACTGGTATGGGTCACAGCAAAGTTATGTATCAAGTGCTGTAGGATTGTTTAGGAGAGAGGATGAGGGAAGGAGTTTTCAGAGAGGGTGACATTTTGATTTGATCTTTAAGCATGACAGAGTTAGTTAGTCAGAGAAAGGGAAAGGAATAAAAATAGAGGCATGAGGAAACATGACACATTTGGGCCATTCAGGGAAGTCCTGGGGTTTGGTGGAAGATTCCTGGAATGGGAAGGACAGAAATGAGCCAGGAAACATGGGCCATGGGGTGTGTTGGGAATGGCTGAGTGGGCTGTGAGGAGTTTGTGCTGAAGGTCACAGGGTACAGTAAGGAGGTGCTGCTCAGAGAGAAACAGGAAGCTGGGCAGTGCGGCAGGAGAAAGGAGGAGGTGTGCTTGAAGGCTGTGAAGTGCGAATGCAGCAGACCATGGTCCAGCTGTTGTCAGGCTTTAGGGGAGGAGGGTGGAGTGCAGGGGAGAGGAGCAGAGTTAAGGAATACCAGAATCTGGCCAGACCAGGTGATTCCTTTGTTCATGAGCGGAAGAAAGAGGAGAGGTGATTGCTGAGGGAGGCCCATGAGTCCTGCAGAGGGCCTGGGGGCCTAAAAGCAGAGACACATCTGTGTGGCCCAGGATGAGGTTAGGGTTGTAGTAGAGAGTGAGGGGTCTGTGGAATGCAAGTGACTGTGGAAGCTTGAGACATGGACAAGGTGGTAGGAGCAAACCAATGCTCAGGGAACAGTGCTTCAGAGAAGGCTGAAGAGCTCTATGGAGAATATATATGACTGTCATGTCATTGCACCGAGGTTAGCCTGAAAGGAGGAAGACACCAGAGGGAGTGAGGCCCAGTCAAGGCTATGGAAGAACCTTTTTGCTCTAATGTAGAAAGAGGAACATGACACATGGCGTTGGCGGTCACTCTACAGCAAGTGTTAGTAAAAAAAAATGCTTGACAGGGGCTGGAGAGATTGCTTAGTGGTTAAGGCGCTTGCCTGCAAAACCTAAGGACTCATGTTGTACTCTCTAGGTCCCATGTAAGCCAGATGCATAGTGACACAAGTGTGCAAGCTCACACATATGCACAAGGTGGCACATGTGTCTGGAGTTCAATTGCAGTGGTTGGAGGCCCTGGGGTGCCTATTCACTCTCTCTCACACACACACTTGCACAAAAAAGGCGGTCTATTGGGCTTGCCTCTTAAAAAAAAATGCTTGTCAGGCCAAAGCCATCAGGCACCTCATTTTGTAATTAAAGTTTTATTGGCACTCAGCTATGCAAATCATTTCCATATTCTTTGTGGATCATTTTCTGCTGTTGGAGACAGGGTCACATATATCCAGGCTGGCCTCAAATTCTCTGTGTAGCTAAGGATAACCTTGCCCTCTTGATCCTTCTGCTTCCACCTCCCAAATGTTGGGATTACAGGCGTGCACCACTATGCCTGGCTCTTTTATGACTCCTTTTGTGCTGCAGAGTTGGGTTGGTGCAGCTGACAACCTTTAGCCCACAAAGCTCAAAATAGTTCCTGGCCAGCCCTTTGTAGACATGTTTGCCCGGCAGCATCTGGAAAGGATGGGTGGGGAATGATGATTCTAGATGAATGCAGGGCTCTGCCAGCAGGGGCAGGAGAATGAGTGTCCTCCCCATATGTATTAGTGCATGCGTCTGCCGGGTAGGGGAGGAGCCACACTCCACATAGTAGATTTGAAGCTCTTGATAGGGACCTTGAAGTAGGAAATATAATCTATTTATTGATTGGGCTTTTCAGTGACCTGATCTTAGAATGCAAGTTAAAATAGTCACTCATATTCAAACTGGCAACATGGGGTCAATGTCTCCATTCAGAATGGGTTTGAAATAAAGAACAAATCAGGCCCAGTTTATTTTTGTAATTACGTGCATTTCGCAGTTCTCTAGTTCTGTGGAGGCTGTTATGGCCTTGTTAGAGCTTTGTGAGCTAGAAAGACATTGGATCATTGTGGTGCATCAGTGGAAGAATAGTTAGCCTTGAATAGTTAGAATTGAGTGGGTTAATTATATTCATCTTTTCATTCTATTTCCCAAAGAAGCTGGTTTAGTGGCACATGTGTTCCTATCCATTCTGTGTGTGCTTCCTTTCTAGATAACCAGCAAAAGCAAGGAGTCAATCTGGGAATTCATCAAGAGCTTGCTGGACGCCTGGTCAGGATGGGTGGTGATGCTGCTCATCGGACTGCTGGCGGGTACGCACAGGGGCAAGCCATTCTCTCCTGGAACTTCTGTTGGGGGGAGGGACATTGGGACTATGGAGTATTCTTCAATGTCAGTCAAGGGTTTTATGGATTGATGTATCTAAGAGCAAAATATATGACCATAACTTTTGCCTAGAATCTACCATGATGCTCAAGGTAGGAGCCCGAGGGTGAAATTCTGGAGCACTGTAATTATAGTACTGCTCGCCTCTTTTTACACACTGAACCAGGTTTATGACCATCCTGGATTTTACTGAAAGCACGCATTTTACATTCTGTTGTACTTTGTTATATAGTGGGCAATAAAATAGGGAAACATTTTAATTGTAATCACCAAATATCACATAAGACTGGCTTTTCCTTGGCAGGCCTTGAAATGAATTATAAGGATCAGATTGGAGAGATGGCTCAGTGGTTAAGGATGCTTGCTTGCAAGGTCTGACAGTCTGGGTTTGATTCCCCAGTACCCATAAAGCCAGATGCACAGAGTGGCACATGCATCTGACGTTGGTTGCAGTGGCTGAAGGCCCTGACTTGTCCATTTCCCTATCATTCATCTATCCATCTATCTCTCTCTCTCTACATATCACTTACATCATCTATCTATCTATCTATCTATCTATCTATCTATAATTTATCTCTATCAATCGCTATGCTTGAAAATAAAAAATATTAAAAGGAATTGTAAACATCCTATGACACTCAAAATAATGCTAAACACCTACAGGATCAGAGGTGAGCCCAGGGCACTTATTTTGCATCATTCATTTTAATATCCTTGGTGCCATGTTACCACAGCAGCAGATGCTTGTAGAATAAATGGAGAACTATTGAGAGGAGAAAGCTATCTTTTTTAAAACCAATGGCAATTATTTCCTGAACCTCATTCCATCCAGGAGATTATGAAGGATAATTTCTAAGAATTAAAAGAAAACTGCCGGCCGGGCGTGGTGGCGCATGCCTTTAATCCCAGCACTTGGGAGGCAGAGGTAGGAGGATCGCCGAGAGTTCGAGGCCACCCTGAGACTACATAGTTAATTCCAGGTCAGCCTGGACCAGAGTGAGACCCTACCTCGAAAAAAACCAAAAAAAAAAAAAAAAAAAAAAAGAATTAAAAGAAAACTGAAACTCAAAAAGAATTGAACACAGAAAAGGGGACTGTTTGGATTCAGGAAGGGGAAGTGCAAGATGTAGGCCAGGGTTGAGGTGGAGGAGGGGGGCAAATTAGAATAAAGTATATTGATACACACACATATATATGAAAATAATCCGTTACTTTGCATGCTAGTATACTGATTTAAAAAATTGTAGAATAGGGACTTGATGAAGGTATTCAGTTGATGGGATATAGGAGAAGGAGGTCAGAGGAGTATGGTGGGAGGAGACTTTATGATTATGGTATATAGTGTATAATATGTATGGAGGCTGTCAATAAAAGTTAAGAAAACAGAGAGAAAAAAAAAAAACAGTTCTTCCGGGTATCGTGGCCCATACCTGTAATCCCAACCCTCGGGACTCTTAACGTAGGAAGATGTTGAGTTCATTGCCAACCTTGGCTACACACTGTCCCCAAGAACATAATAATTGGGTTGGGGAGATTGCTCAGTGGTTAACGATGCTTGCTTGCAAAGCCTGAATATCTGAATTCAGTTCCCCAGCCATCCACATAAAGTCAGCTACAAAAAGTGGTGCAAGTGTCTGATTTTTTCTTTTGCAGGGGCAAGAGACCCTGGAATGTGTCCCATAAATAAATGAATGAATAAAAACACAAGAAAACAGTCCTATTCCCCACAATTGAGCGTGTCAAAGAGACACCTTTACTAAAACGTCCCTACATATAGCAATATATAGCTATAGTTAGGAAAAATGATTGGAGAATTATCTATAATACAGGTCAATTCAGTGCTCTAATGGTCGAATTGGGGTATAGATATGATCTTATGATTACAAAGCATTTTGTTTGTTGAGTGATATTTCATTTCTTCCAAAGATAACTATAGGTGAGACTTGGTTAGCCAGGCAAGGAATCCATCTGCCTCATATGCCACTCTGTTCACGAAGAGCGGAGAGGAATCATGCCTGGGGTGATGGGGGTCCTTTCCTAGTAGTCATAGCACTCTTCTGTCCTATCTTCAGTTTTGTCCTTCTTCCCCTAATGGTTTCCCAGTATATGATCACATGGAAGGAACCAATGTTTGCCACCAATTTTACCTAACCCCATCCATGTAGGCCTTTGTCAGAGGGCAGGGTGGGAGCTGGCTGTGAATTTTCTTTCTTGTGTCTTTATATAGAAGGGATTTGTAAAACTTTACAGTACATCTTTACTTGTGGCTCCCAGGAAGGAGAAGTAAATAGGAGGAATGAAGAAATGGGGAATAGATATTCTGATGTTTAGCTAGAGCAAAGGGCACAGTTTAGCTTTGTTGGCTAATCTGAGGGCCCCATGGTGTGTTCTTTAGAGCATCTTATTTTAACCTGCTGGCTTCACTTGCAGCCCAATTCCTATCAGTCCTTTTTATTTTTTGAGGTAGGGTCTCGCTCAAAACCAGGTTGACCTGGAATTTACTATATAGTCTCAGGCTGGCCTTAAACTCGTAGCAATTCTCCTACATCTGCCTCCCAAGTGTTGGGATTAAAGACATATACCACCATGCCTGGCCTTTTTTTTTTTTTTTTTTGAGGTAGGGTCTCATTAATTCACTATGTACACTATGTAGTCTCAGGCTTGCCTCGAACTCACAGCGATCCTCCTATGTCTGCCTCCTAAATGCTGGGATTAAAGGTGTGTGCCACCACGCCCAGCTTCCATCAGTTTTTTTTAAGGAGGAATCATCTGGAGACTGAAAAAAATTACTGTTGTCCAGATTTGAACTAAGCAGCTTCTTTGGAGAGTACACCTTTGAACTCAGTAAGAACCCCCGCCGTTTCCTCTGTGATCCGAATGTGCAGTCAGAGGCACACAGCGCTGAGAAAGTGAGTCCCTTGGACACAGCAGCAAGTGACGCTGGAGGGTGCAGCAGTGGGGGAAGAATTTTAGAGAGAGATCCTCAAGTGCTTTTCACTCTGGATGTACATGTAATTTGCCAGAAGCCACCACAGGGTGGCAATGTTGCACCATTGGACAAATTGTGGATGGCTTAAAGTGGAACTGGAATCTGCAAGGAAGCTGTATATGTGGGACAATGTGATTGTGAATGGTTGAAAAACAAATTGGGGGTGCTCATCAGGTCTTGTCCGGATGTCATTTTGTACTTGAAATTTTCTCCATGATCAAAGAGCTGATGTTCTCTAGAATCAGTCTCCTCTGTGAGCCTGTCTCTCACCTGCTCTCTTGTGTGTTTATGTACGTACCACATTTTCTAAGATATAATTCACATATTAGACAATGATCCCACTTAATGTGTATACTCCAATGGTTTTTAGTATATACTAAACCATGCAGTCATCACCATGACCAATTTTAGACCAGTTATATAATTTCCAAAAGACCATCTGTACCTTTAGCCTAGGCCATACTGACCTACTTTCTGTCTCTATAGATTTGCGCATTATGGATATCCCATAGAAATGCAGTCATGCGTCTCTTGGAGTGGACCCACGGTCCAGATGCCTGGCTTTACCACCACTGCGGATGAAAATTAGATAGATAACTAGCCTTTCCCCCTGACATTTATAAACTAGTGGAAGCACTAACACACATTTGCATATGCACATGCATGTGTGTATGCACGTGCGTGCATGCGCGCACACACACACAGACACACACACACACACACACCTGTCTAGCTAATCATGATATTGTGATGTGAGAGGCATGGAGATGGGGATAGGATAAGAAGCCATGCAATGCGTGGAAAGCACACCTAACCTGGGTTTGGGTAGTCAAAGGAGGTGTTGCAATGCTGGGACCTGGGAGAGGGCAGTGCTTGTGGATGCAGTGCAGAGAGGAGAGTCTACCACATTCTGGGAACATGGATTGGGTAGGGTGTGTGAAGGTTCATCCTAGAAAAACCTGAAGTTGGAGAGGAAGGCGGACCAGCTGACAGAGTAAGAGGCTGTTAAAAGTTGGGTAGTCTTCCAAGAAGACTAGGAACGCCTGGCAGGGTTTTCTCGGGGGTGGGCATGGATTAGGGCACATGTTTGGAAGTCTGTCTGAGCATGTTGTGGAGGCAGTGGCCACTGGGCAAGGCTGGGTCAGGAAGACCAGAGAGGAGGCTCCAGGGATGGTCCGTAAAGGGAGGCCTCAATGACCTTAGAGACTGGGGAAGAGTGGGTATTACTTAGCTCCATGGCTGAGTGGCACAACGCCATGGCCGGAGGAAATACTTGACTTTAGCAGTGGACACGGTGAGATGGAGAGTTGGAGCAGAGACAGCCAGGAGCTCCAAAGGCAGTTAGACCTTGACTGGTCCTATTCATTTGCTCTGACTGTGACTGTTTGGGCTTCAATTAAAAAGATTTATGTAAACTGAGACTAGGAGAACATGCCTGTGAACTCAGCACTTGGAAGTCTGACACAGGAAGATAACGAGTTCAAGGCAAACTTGGATAACATAACAAGTTTTGGGGTGTGATTCACAAATATGGATCATAATTAATTAGTAATTAATTGGTACTGCCTGCCATGGGTATGTCAAAATGGCCAAGAAGACAAAGCCCACTGAGTATGTCACAGGGGCTTGGTGGGCTGAGGGTATAGCTCAGTGGTAGAAAACTTGCCTAGCCTGTGTGAGACCTCAGGTTCAATCCCCAATGCTAAAAAGTAAAGACGAAAAAGTTAGACATGCTAACATATGCCTGTGATTTCAGCACGTGGAAGGCAGAGGCAGGAGGAGTGCCATAAGCTCCAGCTTAGTCTGCTTTACATAGTGAGATCCTGTGTCCAAAACAAAACAAAACAACAACAAAAAGAAAAACAAAGCACAGCAAACTAACCAAATAAATCAACCAAAGCTCTAATTGATTAGTGATGTCTGCTGTGGGCATTGAAGGTTCTTACTGAGCTGTATAGCTACTGACCCTATGGTAGGCAGGGGTTCTATGTACCTGAATGTGCCGAAAAGTTCGGTAATGAGACTATGAATGAGGTTGCTGGAGCAGAAAGCACAGTGTGAAAAGAGCAAACGGGGTTAGGGTCAAATTTTGAGGAAATGGGAAGAGGTGTAGGAAAGATTGGGCTGGCAGAAAATCAGAGACCTAGGAGGAAAACAGAGTTTAATGTTCTGGGAGCTATGGGAAGAGATGTTTCTAGAAGGATGGACTAGTCAATAATTTTTAATGATGCTGAGAGGTAAAAACTATGGAGTCAGCAACTTTTTTTTTAATATAAAAGATGAGCAAGTAAGTATTGTCGGCTCTGTGGGCCATGTAGTTCCTATTTCAACAATCCAGCTCTGCCAATATAGCATGAAAATAGTCATAGTATATAATCAAATAGTATGGCTGTTCTCCAATAAAACTTTATTTATAAAAACAGGTAATGGGCTAGACGTGGTTCATTGGCTGTTGTTTGCAACATCCAATTTGGGCACAGGCCACTGCCTTAGTTACATGGAATTCTCCTAGTGGAAGGAGAGGGAATGGGCTGGGCTGAGGAAAAGAGAAGGGAAGAGAGAAGATGTGGCTGGAAAGGAAAGTAGAACCAGGGAGGACTTAAATGTAGATAAAAAGGAGCCACCAAAGAGTGATGGGCTGGTCATTCAGCCAAGAGAAAAGAGAATTGTCAGAACATGGACATCCAGAAAAGGCTGGAGACTCTGGAGCTAAGGGAAAAGTGCCCTAGAACCAAGTTTTCAGTCGTAAAGAGAGGAGGGTACTGATATGGACACCCGTCTGTGGTCATGACGAACTGATACTGTAATGATATTGGTTTGTAACTCACTAAATATTTGAAAAAATCCAGAAACCTGAAAACGTACTCTGTATGTTTGTAATAGTCTAGAACAGGTAATTCTGGAAAGATACCCAATGCAGACATTTGTGTCACCCTGTCACTCCAGTTTGTGTCATTCCAGTTTATTTCCTTTTGATCAACCATGAAAATAATCTTTTAGAAAGATGCTTATTTTATATAGAGTATGCATAACTTAAAACTCCAGAAATATCTAAGCAATGAGGCCTTCCCAAATTGGTGGTACACTTTTGTGGGAAAGCCTTCCTCATTTAGGATGTGAGGCCATCATAGTTACTGTGTCTTTCTGGGAAATATTGCCATGCACAAGTGAGCTCAGAATCTTACCCCAGCAGTCACTCAGGGAATTATGTTTCCTTCTGATGCCAAGAGAAAAAAAAGTGGAATGGGATGAATGAATTCTGAAAGCCATTCAGACCCCATGGCTTGAGATAAGAGTGAAGCCACGTCTCTCCCACAAGCATCTGAGCTCTTTTTTTTTTTTTTTTCTGGTCCGGCTGGCCACTGCCTTATCCACACAATAAATGTTCAGGTGACTTCCAGGTGAGTGAAGACAGTTGTCCATGTCAGTGTCAGTGCCATAGCCTGCCTGTACCCTGAGCTTTGTGTATGTCCTCTGTCCTCTCCATGGGGTGATTTCCCTCATTCACTGTGCTCCTTTCAGGCACGTTGGCTGGGGTCATTGATCTCGCTGTGGACTGGATGACAGACCTGAAGGAAGGAGTCTGTTTGTCTGCCTTCTGGTATAGCCATGAGCAGTGCTGCTGGACATCCAATGAGACTACATTTGAAGACAGGGATAAGTGTCCCCTGTGGCAGAAGTGGTCTGAGCTGCTGGTGAACCAGTCAGAGGTGGGTATCTGTACAAGGTCCTTTCTGAGGACTTCTGCCACCCCAAATTCAGGAATACCCATGCTTTCCTCTTCTGATAGTAGTCCCTGGCTTAGTGTTGGTGCCACGTGCTTCCACTTAGCTTGGATACTGCCAGTTAGATGTCACTTGGAAAACCCTGATCCAGTTTCCTGGGCATGGCGCGTGTATCTCAGAAAGTCTTGTGTTTACTTTACCTTTCTTTCTCTTTTCCTTTTTTCTTTGAGTCAGAGACTCATTCTGGCTTGGAACTCACATTTATTCTCCTGTCTCAGCCTTCCGCGTGCTGTGATTACAGGCATGAACCACCATGTTTGGTATGCTTGCTTTTTTTCTTGGTAAAGATGGTTTCTTGATCATGCAGCTCTGCGTTGAGGCTGACAGGTTGTGTTTTTCTCAAGCTCCTGAGCGATGCTGATGCTGATGCTGCTGGGCCATGGACCACACTTAGAGAAGCCATGTTCCCCAACACAGTACTTAGTCATTGGCATTGCTTGCTGTGGTCTGGGTGTGACCATAATAAAAGCTAAGAGAAACGAACACAGTGCAGACACGACGAAACAAAACCTACCTTCCAGAGTCTTGCGGGCATGCTTTTCTGCTCCACACCTTTTATTAACTCTAGTGCAAGTGGTGATTGGAACCCAGCATCATTCTCACTTTCCATCACTGCGGAGATTTCACCCACTGGGAGGTTTGTGTGAATAGCTCCTGGAGAAACAGGTGGTACTGTTTGTGTGTAGTGACTTCAGCAATAGAAGCAGCAGATAAAACCCACACTGGCAATTTTGTTTGTACAGGCCAAGTACGAACCTTCCCATCACAGCTCCCACTCTCCCAAATGGGAGTGGGTATATTATTGAGGTTTTCTGTTGCTCATGTTTTCTTCCTTTTTTTTGTCTGCTGTTTAGGGTGCCAGTGCTTACATTCTGAATTACCTAATGTACATCCTGTGGGCATTGCTGTTTGCGTTCCTGGCCGTCTCCCTGGTGCGTGTATTTGCACCATATGCCTGTGGCTCTGGTATACCAGAGGTAAGTCATGACTGAAGAACCTTTCTACTAATAATGAGGATGGCAAATATGTCTGTGGTACTGGTGTGCCAAGCACAGTCCTAAGCACTTGGCATCTGTTAGCACATTTAACCCCTAAAATAAATCTATCAAGTGGGCACTGTTCATTTTCATTGATGAAACTATAACACAAACTTAAATAATTTGCCCAAGGTCACCAATGGAGTAATCTTCAAGTGGAACACAGCAGTATGATTTCAAGATTAATATTCAGGATTTTTGAGCTATTGCTTCCCCAGGATTAACTTTTAAAGCCTATGGAGTCCAGGTTCATGAAGCACCACATCAGCGTGGCCTTGGAGTACTCAAAAGTGTATCTGTGGTGTAATATGTAAGAAGATAATAGTTGAGGACTGTTGCTAAGAAAGTTTACTGGTGATCATATGCCTTGGCCACATTTTACTCTCCTGGTGACAAGATAATAGCACTGTTTAAAAACCTTAATTCCCCTTTCAGTGCATGTGCTGGGAATGTGCCTCTGTGAATGTGAAATTCTTGCAAATAGTCTTCAGCACTTTCATGTAACCAATGTGTGAAGGAAGTGACTTCATCAGTCCCTGAGACCAAACTGGAAGCCAAGGAGGAACTGCTGGGGAATTAATGATAATTGCGCTGACTCCTGAAAAAGCCCAGGCTAAGTTTCATCCAAAAATTATGCTGAAAGGTCTTACATGTTTACTCTAACCAGTCCAGTTGTGGTAGTTTGAATGTAAAATGTCTAGATTTGTGTGTCTGAATACTTAATCCTAGCTGCTGGTGCTATTCCAGAAAGCTGTGGAAACTTTGGCAGGTGGAAACTTGCTGGAAGAAGTGTGTCACTGGGGGTGGGTCTTGAGGTGTTACATCCCAGTCTTCCCACTTGCTGCCTCATTCTTTTTTTTATGCTCTAACACTGACACTGGGTCAGGCAGTTCATGGAAAGGGCTGGAGTAATACAAGATATAACAGAAAGATGTGCTAGGAAACTGCAACATTGCCTTGTTTCAGAAATGATAGCAAAATAAACGTCTATGTTATGCTGAATTTTTGAAATTTATTTTACTGTATTCCTCTAAGAATCCCCCAACCAAGCTTCTCTACTGTCCTCATTCCTCAGCAAAGAAAGTCCTGCTATAATTCTGTACAAAATAGCATGTTAGAAACCACAGGGATTATGGGGAAAATTGGCTAAGAGTGGGGGACACACAATACTCTAAAACTTCCTCAGTGATACAATGAAAGATGTTAAGAACCTACTGAGAACAAAGTAGCACAATTTGACCCATGTTAAATGGCCAAGGAATGTAAATAGTACAATAAAATATTTCACTTCTTGGAAAAAAAATGATGTTTGTTTATGGAATGTGGTAGTCAGGAGGGCTGTAGCCTGAGAGGAGTTGGTAAGGTGTGGAAGGAGGGTGATTCAAAATCAGCAGATGGTGACAGCAGGCAAGGACAGCCAGGGTACTCTAGCATACATGTGATGGTACATGTTAGAGGCATGAGAAAATGTTTGTTTTGTATTTTTTCTGCATGGCTTGATGTAGTTTGCAGTTTTCTGCATTCACCTTTTTGTTTTCTGGGAGGAAATTGTGCATAAGTAGACACAAAATCTGCATTAAGGTTAACTTCATCTCTAATCTATAAATAGCACTGAGACCAATTTGCATTTTCAAGGCAAGTGTTACAGCAGAGCTGACCTTATTTTATTTGATATTCAAAGCCTAAGGCACCCCAACAACAAAATTGATAGATATGAGCTGGAGAGATGGCTTAGTGGTTAAGGTGCTTGTCTGTGAAGCATAAGGACCCAGGTTTGATTCCCCAATACCTACTTCAGTGAGCTGCACGAGGTGGTACATGCGTCTGGAGTTCGTTTGCACTGGCTGGAGGTCCTGGCATGCCCATTCTCTCCCTTTCTCTTCTCTTTCTCTCTATCATCCTCTCTCTCACAAGCAAACAAATAAATAACTGAATAAATAATAAAATAACACAGACAAAAGTAAAAAAATGGATAGATTGTTATTGGTATCCAAGTTCACATTTTTACTGTGCACTTGTAGGTGTTTTTAACCAATTATTCCATCAAATAGAAAGACAGTCATTAGGGAATTAGTGGAAAATGTGAAGTGGCAATAAAAGGATGTTGGTTCCTACATCTGGCTTATTTCAGTACTGGGGAGTCTGAGGCAGGAGATTGTCGTGAGTTCCAGGCTAGCCTGGGATACAGAGTGAGACTTTCCCCCCCAAAAAAAAACCCCACAAAATAAATAAACAAATAAGTAAATAAATAATTTTATAAAGGCATGTTGGGCCAATAACTCCTTCCACCCTTTCAAGACCTAGACATGAGTGGCTCAAATGATGACTGTATAGACAGACTTGAGCTGTCTTTGAGGGGTTACTTGGACGTTTCTTCTCTTACGTGGGATTAGACAGACAATTTCTTCATTGTTGAGACATACAACTTGACCTTAATCAGTTTAAGGGAGGAAGGGTTTGTTTCACTATAGCAGACAGCTTCAGGTTCGCTGAGATGAACTTCCAGACCAGGCACAGTGATGGAGGAAGGGATATTATTTATTGAAGCTTACAGATCCAGGGGAAGTTCCATAATGGCAGAAGAAGTTGGCCTGTCTTCACAGGACCAAACACAGAGAGCGAAATCACAGCCAAAAGCCACAGCACACTTCAGGAACTCCAGCTAGGCACACTTTGCATATCTTCAGATTGAAATCCGAAACCCATCATCGCACCTTAAGATCCACCCAGTGACACTGCCTCCAGCCAGGTGGATGCAGATGCAAACAACAAACTAATAAAACACTAAATATATTGGGGGCCATCTATTCAAACTACCACATTCACCTTACAGTTCCAGGTTAAAGTCTACCATGGCAGGGAAGGCATGGTGGCAGGTGCTTGTCACATCCACTCCACAGGGAGGAATGGCAGAGTGATGAATGCCGCTGCTCAGCCAGCTCTCTCCTTTCACACAGTCTAAGAACCCAGCCCATGGGATGGTGCCATCTATAGTTAGGGTGGCTCTTCCCACCTCAACTAATATAATCTAGAAACTACTTCAAAGACATGCCCAGAGCTTTGTTTCCATGGTGATTCTAAATCCTGTCAAGTTGACAGATCACAGTGGGCATCTTTACTGGTGACAACTGAACAGAAAGAAAATAAAACACAGAGTTAAACATTTATGTTTGTTATGTGAAAAAATGAATAAGAACACATTGATGTGAATGCAACTCAACAATGTGATGCTAAGTGAGGACAAATATATAGTCCATTTATTAAATTTTATTTATTTACTTGTGTGTGTGTGTATGAGAGAGAGAAAGAGAGAGAGAGAATGTATATACCAGGGCCTCTTACCACTGCAAAGGAACTCTAGATCCATGTGTCACTCCGTGCATCTTGGTTTACATGGATAATTGGGAATCAAACCTGGCCTGTCAATCTTGCAAACAAGGACCATTCACTGCTGAGCCATCTCTCCAGCCCAGGAGTCTATTTATTTGATACTCATAAATGGCCAAAATGAAACCACATATATGGTAGCATGGTCAAGAAAGGCAAATAAATGATTGGAAGTAGCCAGGGAAACTTCAAAAGGTCTGTTGGGGAGGAAAACATAGGGCTTTCAAAGGTATCCATCTTTGTATTTCTGTTGTTTTTTTTTTTTTTTTAATGAGAGTAGAGAAAGTGGGCATCATTGTCTCATTCCGTGTTTTAAAGAAAACACTCCATTTTTCTTATTTAGGATAAAGTTGGCTAGAATTTTGTCTTATTTAATTTTTATTATGTTGAGGTCTGCTCATTCTATCCCTGGTTTCTTTGGGGCTTTTATCATGAAAGTCACATGTTGAATTTTGCTGAAGACCTTTGATGCACTGATTGAGATAATTTTGTGATTTCTGATCTAGAATCTATTTATGTGCTGAATTTTACACTTATTGATATGCATATGTTGAACTAACCATGAATATCCTTATATTTTTTTAAAATATTTTTTGGCTGGGAGATTGCCCAGTGGAGGTGCTTGCAAAGCTTGATGGTCCAGGTTTGATGCCCCCATAGCCACATAAAGCCAATTGCATAAAGTGGCACATGTTTGTGGAGTTTGTTTGCAGTGGCATGAGGCTGTGGTATACCCAGTCTCTCTCCCCCTCTTGTTCGCCCTCTGCCTCTTTTTATTTATTTGAGAGAGATAAAGAAAAGAAAATAAGTAAGTGTGGGCACACCAATGCTTCTTGCTACTGCAAAAACTCCAGATGTATGCCCCACTTGTGTGTCTGGCTTTTCATCGTAACTGGGGAATTAAACCCATGCTGGTAGGCTTTGCAAGCATGTTCCTTTAACCACTGAGCAATCTTCCCTGCTCCAACACTTGTATTTCTTAAGCATGCTATTGGGTGCTTGCCTTATCAACACTCTTTAACTACACAGAAGGATATGGTAGAATCCTTTAATAGAACATTCATGACAGTCTGAAAGTGTTAGTGACCAATGGCAGTTTCACAGTTGTTTTTGGTATGGTGACTCAGCAATAGCAATGTTCATTGTCAGTAGAGTAGAGCTAGAGATCCTTCCTCTAGCAATGTAAAACCTAGCCAAGATCCTGGAGGAAATGGGAAGAATGAAAAGTCAATATAAATAAATTGTGCATAAAAAGAAGCCCTTGAAAACCCAGCTCATAGTGGTAATCAACTTAATATGGGATGTGGAACTGTGCTCCTTTTCTGTTAGCAGAAATATTAGCTGAGCTGTTTAGAAAATTTCCTTCTCACCACTGGAGGTGTTTTACTGTAATTTGTTATGTGGAAAATGGTATAAGAACGAAGTTTCAATTCAATACACATGTACATTTTCACATTGTTTTTTGGTCCTGAGGATTGAAACCCAGTATCTTGTATGTGCTGGCAAGTCCAACGTATATGAGTCCAACGTATATTTTCAAACTTTATCATCCTTTCTAGCATTTCCTTCCACCATCCTTTGATTACTTAGAATGAAAATTCTTTTAGAAATTGGTTTGATTTGTTTGGTATGAGGCAGGGTCTCACTATATAATCCAAGCCAGCATGAAATTCACTATGTGGCCTACAGCATCCTTGAACTTGCAACAATCCTCCTGCTTTTGCCTCCAGAGTTCTGGAATGGCAAATGTGCATCACCATGCCTGATGGAAACATTTTATCTAAATGCTAATTTTGGAGATTTTTTTTCTGTACAATACATCCACTATGTAAATTCGGTAATGCATACTTAAAAGTGAACATTCATGGTTTCTTGGGCGTTTGGAGAAGATGGTGGTTTTCTTTCTCTTTCTGTTTGCTTTACTGATAAAACTAATACCAACTGGATCCGTAATCACACCCTCTCATAACTTATTCTGCATTGATATCTGTTCCATACAAAACACAGGCACTGGTACAAAAATTTATCAACCAGGAAATGTTCTAATTTTCAAGATTATCGTCACCTAGTCACCAATCCACTGCACTACATCCCATGAATTCAAATTAAAGTGATTAGATTTTGGCATCTACTGGGAATGAGTTTGCTTTCTTTAATTCCTAATTTGATCATGACAATTTTATAAAATCATTTTAGAGAATTACAAAATACCTATTACATTGTTCAATTCACCACATGTCATGGCTGGCAAAGGCTCAGGTAATTTAGATGCTTGTGATTTTCTAAGTGGTATTATGCTTTTAAACTGTACCCTGGGGTCCAAATCCACATTAACTAACTGGCAAAAAAATAGAGAAAATTTTATTCGTGGCAACACAAAGGGCAGGATTGTGACAGGCATAATAAAACATCCCTTAAGTATAGGGAATTGAGATCCCCAGAGCACAGACCCAATTAGGGTAACTGTCATTTGTTAAAGACTAGTTTAACCACTGATATTTTGTCTGTTGTTAGTTAAAAGCTAGTTTAGGAATACTAAGTACATCTAAGAGACGTCACATATGTTCTGTAGGAAGGAGCTCACAGATTTTTGGGAACACACACACACTTATTTGAATGTTCTTTCCCTTCCCTGCACCCCCTTCTTCTCCTTCTGAAATTGAGAAACAAGAAACACTTATCTGACTAGGTCAAGTGGCAAATGCCTAGAATCCCAGCACTTAGAAGGTGGAAGCCAAAGAATGACAAGTTCCAGGCCAACCTAGTCTACATAGTATATGCCAGGCAAGCATGGGCTACATAGCAAGTTTAGGCTAGCTTGGGTTGTAGACTGAGGCTCTGTCTTAAACTGCTCCCAACAGGTTTCTCTCAATACTTCATGGGATGAAAAATGACCTATCTACAGCCCTTTAAAGCTTGATCTTCAAACGTTGTAACCCCAAAGCAACAAAGTTGGCATGAAGGAGTTAGTGACAGAAGAAAGGGTGTTTTAGACATGTTCCTTAAATATTGAAATATAAAATATTTAAAACATTAAAATATCTTTTCAAGAACATTTTACACTCACCTGGGGAAGCTATAAAATTCCTGGCACCTTGAATGTATCACCTCTGACCAATTACATTAGATTTCTATGGGGAGAACTAGTCCTCAATATTTCCTAGCTTTCCAGGTGATTATGATGAGGTTGTGAAGCATTGTGATAGCTATTTAAGAACTTGCTTTACTTGGCATAGCAGTGTCCACTTAAGACATTTTGGTTCTTTCACTTTTTTTTCTTCAAGGCAGGGTCTTACTCTGCCCAGGCTGACCTGGAACTCACTTTGTATTCCCCAGGCTGGCCTCAAACTCACAGCCATTCCCCTACTTCAGTCTCCCAAGTGCTAGGACTAAAGATGTATGACACCATGCTGCCTTTAAGAAGACATTTTGGGGGCTGGAGAGATGGCTTAGCGGTTAAGACGCCTGCCTGCTAAGCTTAAGAACCCGGTTCCAATCTCCAGGTCCCACGTTTAGCCAGATGCAAAGTGACGCAAGGGCGCAATGCCGCACTTGACCACAAGGGGGCGCACACATCTGGATTTCATTCACAGCAGCTGAGAGACTGCTGGTGCGCCCATTCTCTGTCTCCCTCTCCCTCTCCATCTCCCTCTCTCTGTGACTCTCTCCAAAAATAAAAAAAAGAAAAAAAAGACGTTTTGAAGTTATGTAAATGACCATATTAAGAGAAAACCTCATCACATAATGCAGTATACAAATGGAAAAACAAATTGATTTGATTGATTGGCTTAGTTTCTAATGAATATGATCAGAAGCTTGCATTTGCGAGCTCAGCAGTTAACATATACTTTTATAGTCCACTATGAGAAAGATTAGGGTGTAGAAAAGTTATTGAACCATTTGGGGGAATGGCCTTTAGTATTTAAGTTCGTCACTAATATTGGCATCTAGTTGAATTCTAGGCTAAGACTTAAATGCACCTGCAGGAAGAAAGTCATTGTTTTGCATTTACAAAATGAAACAAGTCTGGAAATGGATCGTAGAATTTTCCCTGTAGTCAAAATCCTTTGTAATACAAGATGGTAAGACTTATTGGAAGAAAAGGGGTCTTTGTGGGTTCAAACTTATTTATATTTCCTAATGGTTTACTACAATGTTGGATATGTTTTTTTTTTCTTTAAAAAATATTTAATTTATTTTTTTATTTGAGAGAGAAGGAGAGAGGCAGATAGAGATAGAATGGGTGAGCCAAGGCCTCCAGGCAGTGCAAACGAATTCCAAGTGCATGTGCTATCTTATGCATCTGGCTTATATGGGTACTGGGGAATCAAACCTGGGTCTTTAAGCTTCACAGGCAAGCATAATAACCACTAAGCTATCTCTTCAGCCTATCTTCATTTTCTAAATTATGCTAAGAATAGTTTCAAATGTGCAGAAAAGTTGAAAGATTTGGATAATGAATTTCATACTGTCCTGAGTAATGGAAGGAAATTTTGTCATTTTGCTTCATCCTACCTGGGATTGTGTGAATTGTCACGTTATACAGCATATCCATACTATGTATGCTACCAACATGTTACTTAGTTATGTTGGTTATCAGACCCACTGTCATGGTACTGTAGCACCTGAGTTTAATCCTTATCTTAGTAAAATATTTCTTGACTATGAAAAGAAAACAACAACAACAACAACATTGGATCTTAAGATCTCAGGTAAGAATAAATTTTATCTCCATGAGATTATGAAGAAGGAAGAAGCAATAACTTATTTATGGTAAGGAGTGAACATAAACATTACATTTTTTCTCATATATGGAATCAAGATTTGAATGCACACACACACACATACATATGATGTGAAAGCAGAATGTGGGCTATTTTGAGGGGAGCAAGGTACAAGGAATTTATTTAGGAAAATGTTATGATGAAACCCATTACTTTATATGTGTTGCCAATTAAACAAAATCAAGAAAAAGCAGCTCATGGTAGTTTTGCAGTCACTTCTCAAGCTACAAAGTTTTGGTAAGCATCTATGTAAAATGGGAAAGGTGTTAACATTGTGGGTGGGCAACATAACAGAAAACATGCTCTCATGTTATAACTATTCAGTTTTATTAGTTATTGATGCTCATTTGTTACTGAGCATAATTTATGAGTAAAACTTTAACATGGTATAGAGAAAATTTGGTAGGATCTAGGTTCCACATGTTTACTGGGAATCTTAGAACGTAATTCCTATTAGTAGAAGGGATGTAATACAAACTCCTGTTGTTAGAAAATTCGAGCAAAATCAGGAACTAAAATAGCATCCCTTGTATATAACGTAGTGAGTCAAGCTCAGAGCTCCTACAGCTTGTATCTTACTTTCCTGGCTGTGGACTGATGCAGTCAATTCCCTTTATTCTCCATCTTCTCTTACAGATAAAGACAATTTTGAGTGGCTTTATCATCAGGGGCTACTTGGGAAAGTGGACCCTGCTAATCAAGACGGTCACCCTGGTGCTGGTTGTATCTTCCGGTCTGAGCCTTGGGAAGGAAGGGCCTCTGGTACATGTGGCTTGTTGCTGTGGTAACTTCTTCAGCAGCCTTTTCTCCAAGTATAGCAAGAACGAGGGCAAGAGGAGGGAGGTGAGCCAGCTCCTCTTCTGGCAGGGGAGGTATCTTCTTTGAGCCCATCCCTTGCTTTCCACAGCAGGACGTCCCTAAGCCTCCCTTTTCCGTGCTTTCCTTGTAGGTGCTGTCAGCTGCAGCTGCTGCTGGTGTTTCTGTGGCCTTCGGTGCTCCTATCGGGGGTGTGCTCTTCAGTTTAGAGGAGGTGAGAGGGGCAGAATGGGCTTCCATGGTTTTAAGTGGCCAGAAGTATGTGGATGATTGACAGCACAGAAGTATTCCCTTAGACTCCTGCAGTGAATTAAGTAGCCATAGTTTTCACTGTTAAATGTACTCTCTGGTATTGTTTTAAAAACTTCCAGTATATCTTTTTTTTTCAGAATATATTTACACTATCTTTTTCTCATAACCAACTTAGCTTCCAATTTGGTTTTGGAACCTAAATGGATCATTGCAGGTGTCGGCAATAATTTTCTTAAAAGATGCTAACTAGGTAGGCTTCATGGGTCATGCTTTCTGCCACATCCAGTTGATCCTGCCCTTGCAGCCGCCATGAGTGTGCCTGAAACTTTCCTTATGTACTTTGAAATGTAATGTGATTCTCATGTGTCACAAAATTGTTCTTCTTTTGAATGAATTTTCAGGTCATAAGTAGTTTTTTTTTTTCACTTTTATAACACCTTTAAAATGTGAAAAGCAGTTTTATTTATGTCACAAGCAAATATACTTGCTAGGGCCGAGTTGAAATGTGGGCCAGGGTTTTCCAACCTTTCATCTATTTTGCTGTTCACAGAATCAAATCCAGTTCATTAATTTAGGAGGACCTCTGTGTCACGAACAATATTATGAATAAATATTATCTGTCTCCTTGCTTTTTAAAAGTTTATTTATTTATTTGACAGGGACAGAGGGAGAGAGAGAATGGGCACTCCAGGGCATCCAGCCACTGCAAAAGAACTCCAGACTTGTGTGTCCCCTTGTGCATCTGGCTATGTGGGTCCTGAGGAATTGAACCTGGGTCCTTTGGCTTTGCAGGCAAATGTCTTAAGCACTAAGCCATCCCTCCAGCCCTCCTTGCTTTTTTTGTGCTAAGGATGGACCCAGGGCCTAATTACATGCTCTGCCACCAAGCCACATCTCAAGCCTTTACTTTTTCTTAGAAACTATATTTTGATTATTAGCTATTAATTAACTAATTAATTATTTGAGTATGGGAGACTAAATCCAGAGTCTTGCGCATGTTAGGCAGGCACTCTACCACTGAGCTATATCCCTAGCCTATCATTTCACTTTCAGGCACGGATTCTTTTAAATATGTTAGTTAGTACTTTTTGGTTACATTTATTCCCAGACTGATGAAGTGATTGGTGTCCATCTTTAGTGTTAGATTGTGTCTTTGATGCCAAGTGCCAGCAGGTGAGTGCCAATCAAAGGTTCTGAGCAGCCATTTCTCTGGCCATGTTCTGATTTGCTATTTCTTTTAATCCTAGGTCAGTTACTATTTCCCCTTGAAGACCTTGTGGAGGTCATTCTTTGCAGCCCTGGTGGCGGCCTTCACACTGCGTTCCATCAACCCCTTTGGGAATAGCCGCCTGGTTCTCTTTTATGTGGAATATCACACGCCCTGGTACATGGCTGAACTTTTCCCCTTCATCTTGCTTGGGGTCTTTGGGGGCTTGTGGGGAACCCTCTTCACCCGCTGCAACATTGCCTGGTGCAGGAGGCGCAAAACCACCAGGCTGGGGAAGTACCCAGTGTTGGAGGTCATCGTAGTGACAGCTATCACAGCCATCGTCGCCTACCCCAATCCCTATACCCGCCAGAGCACCAGCGAGCTCATTTCTGAGCTGTTCAATGACTGTGGGGCTCTTGAGTCCTCCCAGCTCTGTGATTACATCAACGACTCCAACATGACCCGGCCTGTTGATGACATTCCGGACCGTCCAGCTGGGGTTGGGGTTTACACTGCCATGTGGCAGCTGGCCTTGGCACTGATCTTCAAAATCGTCATTACAATATTTACTTTTGGCATGAAGGTAGGTGAAGGGGAAGGAATGGGGGGAAGGTTTGTCTTTCTGGGGACAACACCCTAGTCTCCACATAAAATTGTGATTCAAAGAACAGGAACACTGACTTTTTTTGTATATGTTCGTGAGCTTGACATTCCTTAAATCAATAGGAAACTGTTCTCTAAAACAGCAAGCCTATGAAGTAGAGATTTTATTTCTGTTTTCCATTGGAAGATGCTAAGGCTCTGAGACTACAGTGGCTTGATGAGACCTGTGGTTTGTGGGAGACAGAGCTAGGCATCATTGCCTTTTCAAACCAGTGGTAAGTATAGGCTTGCTTACCTCCTGACTGGGTGCTGGCAGGTTGTAAAAATAAAGCCCTATTTGAGTTCCATTTGGATCAATAGGCACTCTTTGAGTATCAGCTATATCCTGGGCTATGTTCACATGTGAGAGGCACAGAGCCCAACACAAGGGCTGCCCCTGAAAAGCACATGGCTCTAGGAGAGACACATGTAAGGCCAGGATTCAGAGATCACGTGAGGAAGAGCTTACACATTATGCCAGTATCCCGAAGGCACAGTGTCATTGTTCCTTGTCCTGGATGCAGCTGGGGCCATGGCACAGGTTCTTTGCACAAGTCTTCTCATGCTGCTTCTCCTGGAAAGCACTGGGTTATCACACGTGCTTCCATATTTGTCCTAATGTCCAAGAAGATAGCTTATTTCATTCTATTTTGAAACATTCTGATAAATGAACTCAGATATACCTCAAAAGTCCTTCCTAAAGAGTTTGCCTTTTCTGTTGAGAATTTTAATTCATGAACATACTGTAATTTGATCATAATCCATTCCTCTTGCCCTCTTTTGTCCCACCTCTTCCATCCCCATTCCCCTGAAACCCCTCCTCTGATCAAGTAGCCTCTGTTCTATTTTGATGTCTCCTTTTCCCTCCCTCTCCATTACCTATGTCAAAAGGTCAATGGGCTCAATATTGTTCAGTTCTTGGGAGATAACAGTATGTATTTTCAGATCATGAATGCACCAGTCACTTCCTGTCCAGAGAGTGTCCCAGGGTACTCCTCTCCACCCTGTTGTTCTTGCATTCTTTCTGCCCCTGCCTCTGTGGTGCTCCCTGAGCTGTGGATTGGGTGAATGGCTCCTAGCATGGAGCCATTATTACTTTCTTTTTTTTTTTTTTTTTGGTGAGACTACAGTGTTTTGCAGGCCAGGGTCTCCTAAATTCTCCTACCTTTGCTTTTTTTTAAATTGTTTTTTTATTATTTTATTTATTTTTGGAGAGAGACACAGGGAGAGACAGACAGAGAGGGAGAGGGAGACAGATAGAGATGGGCGCGCCAGCAGTCTCTCAGCTGCTGTGAACGAAATCCAGATACGTGCGTCCCCTTGTGGGCAATTGTGGCATTGTGCCCTTGCGTCACTTTGCATCTGGCTAAACGTGGGACCTGGAGATTGGAACCCGGTTCTTAGGCTTAACAAGCAGGCACCTTAACCGCTAAGCCATCTCTCCAGCCCCTACCTTTGCTTTTGAACACTGGGATTACAGTTAAACACCACTGTTCCTTATCAAACTGATCATCTTCAAGTGTACAGTTCATTGTCATTAAGTACAACATCAACAATGTAGTGTGATCTATACTTCTATCTTGAGTCAGAACATTTTCATTCTCCCAAAAGAAGATTGCATTAGTTAATACTCCCCATTCCCCTCCCCCCACGCCCATATCCACTCATATATTCTCCATCTCTGTTCACATACCTATTTTGGACATTTCATATAAATGGAATGGCATATGTAGCCTGTTGTGTTTGGCATGTTTCTCTTGACCTCATGTTTTTAAGGCTCACCCATGCATGTTTCAGTGCTTCTGTTTCTTGGCCAACTAGTATTTCATTCTATGCATGTTCCACATTTTGTTCATCCACTCATGGCCATTTGGGTCGCTTCCACTTCTTGGTTACTGGGAATAGTACTATTATTTCTTACTTTTTCAAACTCATTAGAATAGATCATTCCTACTAATATGGGCACAGATTGATGCATTTTCAACAAACACACATGTGTGATGATAACTACTAATGTGTGATATTTCTACGAATGTTCTCTTTTGTAAAGGTCTCAGAGATGGTAGCTTTTTTTTTTTGGAGATGGTAGCTTTTTAAGGCACAAGGTGGATGGACTTCGCTAAAGAGGTGACTGGCTGATTCTTCAGCTTTTAGCAAAGGGGTTTATTTTCATGTCTGAGGAAGATGATAGTACTACCTTTTGGAACTTGCTGAGAGACGTCTACTTTGAAATTATGGGGTATCGAATGACTGCAGATTAAGGAAGTATAGATAGGAATGTTCCAAACTCTTGAAATTGCACATGAGGATGGTGCCTTCACTATCATGAGGTTAAAGATTCTCTTCCATCCATGACCCCCTGAGTAGGCAGAAGCACAGCTGCTGCTTGGGATCCACAAGCACTTGGAGTCTCAATGAGGTGTGATGTAGTGCTTGTATGCTCACCAGATTATCAATTACATTCTCATTGCTATGAACAAATACTTGATCAGAAACAACTTATGGAAGGGATGGATTTATTTTCAGCTTACACTTTCAAGGGGAAGTTACATGGTGGGGAAGGCATGGCAGCGGGAGCAGGGTTGGTCACACTGTGGTCACAATTAGGAAGCAGAGGACAAAAAGGAAGTGGAGTGGGCTATTGAACCTTAAGGCCTACTACCAGTGACCTGCTTCCTGTTAAAGCAAGGCCCCACCTCCTAAAGGTTTCACAACCTTCACAAATGGCATCACGTTCTTGGAACCAAGGATTTAAAGACATGAGCCCACAGGAAACGTTTTACATTCAAACCACAGTACCAAGTCAATGAAAATAAATTTTCATTGAGCAAAGTAGAAAACTTACACTATCAACATCTTGGAATTGACACAGTCTGTTCTTTTGCTGCCCCTGGAAATGTGGCTGAAAAATACTTTGAAATTTCAGCTTCTCAGAAATGTGCTTCCTCAGTCCCTCCTCTCTCCCTGACAGATATGTAGGCACCACCTTTCAAAGAGGGCAATAATCACTTAAAAAGCTTTTTGGAAGCTCCACGGTGATGCATTTAGCTTCTTTATTTTACCTGGAAGCAGTAGCACTGCAGGCTCTTCTTTTCCATTTTTCATGCTGTGGCTTGACATTTAATTTTTGAAAGCCTGTGTGAATGGCACAGCAAGGGGAGTGAAGAAGCAGTGAGAGGCTCAGGTGACAGATGCTCACTTGGAATGTTATCTGTAGTGAGGCTTATCATTCTTTAATGCACAGCAGGCAAGAGGGCTGGCTTCTGCAAGAGGGGAAATGAAAGTGTCACGTTGCATTCTCTCCAAGTCCCCAGTGCAGACCACTGACTAAACAAGTCAAATCACTTGTCCCACCTTTTCAAGCTGACCTGTTTTGGAAAGCTTTCTTCTCTGAGGTCTGAAGCTGAATACAACCTTGTGGGGGAGGGGGAGGGTTCAACTCTCAGTGTCCTGGGACTGGGTGGCAGGGACTCAGGTGGCTTTTCTCTATGTGCTCTCTTAAGATCCCTTCAGGCCTCTTCATCCCCAGCATGGCTGTAGGAGCCATGGCAGGCAGAATGGTGGGGATTGGCGTGGAGCAGCTGGCATACCATCACCATGACTGGATCATCTTCAGGAACTGGTGTAGGCCCGGTGCAGATTGTGTCACCCCAGGGCTTTATGCGATGGTGGGAGCTGCAGCTTGCCTAGGTACTACGGGCGCCACAGGTGTGGATGGAGGGGGCTGGGACATGAATCTACTCTCTTAGAGGACAGAAAAGAAAGAAAACATGGACTTGATCATTGGCTATGTCAGACTGTGCTGTAGTAATAAGTAAACCCTATATCTCAATGAATTAACACAGTGCATTCCTGTCCTGTTTAACACATACGCATATGAGTTATCAGAAGACTTTTCTGCCAATTGTTGTGGGCCAAAGCTGATGGGACTTCTGCCATCCTATATGTATACCATCTGAAATACTGCTTCTCAACCAGGAGTGACTCTGCCACCTTTGACCACTTGGGCTTAAAGTCTGGAAAGGCACTAAGATGTTTGGAGATATTTTTCCTTGTTACATCTAGAGGAGCCACTTATGTATAGTGGGTGGAGGGCAGGGGTGCTGGTTCAGTTGCTATAGTGCACGGGGAAGCCCTCATAAACAAAAACGACCCAGCTCCAAATGTCCTAAATATTGAAATAAAGAAACTCTGGTTTAAGCGTATTGAATTAGGAGTTTTGACTAGTAAGGGTTGCAAAGCTGGGCTACTGTCCAATTTAACATTCTTAAGAATCTCTACAATTTTGCAGCTTATTGGATTGTCTTCTTAGAACCTGGAGTACCCAGACAGGATCTACTGGGGAGTAGGTAACCCAGGGTTCCTCATTGGAGCAGAGCTCCATGGTACTTGGCTGGATTGCACAGAACCTATGCCTGGGCAGCACGTAATGCTGACTCTTCAAACAAGTGAGAGGCTCTTGTTAGAGTGCTCTGGTTGAGCTGCATTTGTGGTTGGCTAGCCTACTGGTTAAAACAAGTTGTGCCTTCAGAGTGGTTTGTGTTGCAGCTTTGGAATCTCACAGCCCTCTTCCATTGCAGGTGGAGTGACCAGGATGACAGTATCACTAGTAGTCATCATGTTTGAATTGACTGGAGGTCTGGAGTACATCGTTCCCCTGATGGCAGCAGCCGTCACTAGCAAGTGGGTGGCTGATGCCTTTGGGAAAGAAGGTATCTATGAAGCCCACATCCACCTGAATGGATACCCATTTCTGGATGTGAAGGATGAATTCACCCACCGTACCCTGGCCACTGATGTGATGAGGCCCCGGCGGGGAGAGCCTCCATTGTCGGTGCTCACTCAGGACAACATGACCGTGGAGGATGTGGAGACACTCATCAACGAGACAGATTACAACGGCTTCCCGGTGGTGGTCTCCAGAGACTCTGAGCGCCTCATTGGCTTTGCCCAGAGGCGTGAACTGATACTGGCTATAAGTGAGTAAAAACAAGGAGGCTTACTTTTTCCTAAGAGACCAATGATAACTCTTGTTCCCCTCAAGTCAACATAGCAACACCAGAAAATTTTCTTTTTTTATCATTTTTATTGGCAATTTCCATACATAAGCATAAAGCATTTTAAATTTTTCTTTAATTTTTATTTTATTTATTTAAGAGAGAGAGAGTCAGATTGAGAGACAGAGAGAGAGAATGGGCATGCCAGGATCTCCAGCTGTTGCAAATGATTTCCAGAAGCATGTGCCACCTTGTGCATCTGGCTTACGTGTGTCCTGGGGAATCGAGCCTGGGTCCTTAGGCTTCTCAGGCAAGCGCCTTAACCACTAAGCTATCCCTCCAGCCCACATAATATATTTTTATAATAATCCCCTCCCATTCTTTTCTTTTGTTCCCCTTTCTCCTCCCCTTTCCACTGAATCTCTTCTTCACAACTACTCCCTTTTCTATGATAATGCCATTTTTTGTCCTCCGCCATCATCCATGAATACATGTTGATGGGCCCAATATTATGCAGGTCTTGTGTAGGCAATCATAACTACTGTGAAGTCATGGATGCAACAGCTATTTTGTGTCTGGCAGAGAGAATTCCAAAGCACTCTTGTTCCAGGTTCTGGTGGCGTACACTGGTATGAAATTGCCAAAGAGTTGGAGACAGGAAGATTAGAGAGTGTTCCTTAAGCAAAGGCTTGTCAAGCTTTAATGCAGCTCTGTCAGCTGGGGTCTAGGTAAAATGCTCTGATTGAGTAGGTCTGTATAGAGGGCTGAGACTATGCCCACTTCCTGAGCTCCCCATTCATGCTGATGCTGCTGGTCCCCAAGTCACATTGTGAGGAACTAACGTTTAAACCCCAGTTGTGGGATGGATATTCCTAGCTGGAAAGTGACTACCATGGGTGCAGGCAGCTACCAGAGATCCACCAGTGCTAGGAAGCATGCTGCTGTTGTTACTAGGTTGTTTTTTTTTTTTTTTTTTTTTTTTTGAGGGGAGCTGTTGTACGAACCTGAAAGGAAGGAATGTTGTAAGAACTGAGTTGACCTGGCAAAGCTTGTCTCCAAGATGGACTTGCAGGCAGGTTAATCAGCCCATTAAAGTGGGGAATTCCCTCAGCACTGCACAAGTCTTTGCTTCACTATTGGATGATATCTCATTCTACTAGTTAGGGCCCTTATGGGTTACCAAGAAACCTCACTAGCAATCCATTCCTTGTGATTAAGTTTTCCTACTGTTTGAACTAAGATCAGCCACCATGAGGGGCAGGCTTGTCGAATTGGAGTAGCAGAGAAAGGAGTGACGTTTAGGTGGGTTTCCCTAAGACAGGCTGTTTCGAGAAACCATGGATGGCTGTAGTGGAAGGAAAGTGGGCAAGAGCTGGGAAGCAGACATTAGAGGAAAAGCAATGAGTCTCATAGGAATGGAGTCCTGTGGACGGCCATGATCTGTGCAACATCTCTACCTTGCATGAGAGATGGTTCCATGGCACAAGTCACACACATGGGACAGTGTTACTCTCTGTCTTCTCTCACAGAGTATCCCTGAAGGTGATGCTGGGGCCTTCTTGTCCCTCCGTGACTGCACGATTTTCCCACTGTTTCATACACCGACCCTTAGTTTATATTTCTCAGTCACTTCCCTTCCATTTCTAAAACCTCTTCCTCATGATAAATAGCTTTAAATATATTTCAAGTACCTTCCATCCGGGGTTTGCAGAAATTAGTTTAGAAAAGTATTGCTCTCTAATTTTCATGTTTAACTTCAAAGCAAAGATTGATCTTATATTTTAGGCATCAGGACACATTGTTGTGTGGGTGCTCAGAGATGTGTCTCTTTATTATAGGTCTGCTTGAGGAACAGGTAGGTGCCTTTATGGTTACATATTGCCTTATAAAAAATGAGATCTTTAGGGGTGAGTGAAATGGCTCAGTGATTAAAGGTACTTGCTTGCAATACCTGATGGCCCGGGTTCACATCCCCAGTACTAACATAAAGCCAGATGTGCCAAGTGGTGCTTCATCTGGAGTTCATTTGCAGTGGCAGGAGGCCCTGGTGTACCCATACTCTTTTTCTGATAGTCTCTTTCTCTCTGTCTCTCAAATAAGTAAATAAATAAATAATATTATATATGTATAATGTTTTAAAATGAGATCTTTTAAAAGTTGTTTAAATAGGTTTTCAGTTGTTTTAAAATAATGTAATCAGTAACCTTCAAGATTTAGTCAGGCCCTAAAATCTTTTAAGCAAAGGTGGAAATTAGAAACTAAAGTAAGAAATGTCATAGAATCCATTACCCATTGTGTCACTCCAGGCACACCTGCTAAGAGACAGCTTACTAATTACTTGCAATCCATTGCTATAATCAAGTGTACAGCGGTAATTGGCATCTACCAGTTGGATAAGAATTTTAAGTTTTGCTAGTGCGCTTACTCTCAGAAGCTCTGTTTGGAATGTCTGAAGAGGCACCACGCAGTGTAAATCATACTTCAGTGCTTTCAGGCAGGCCCATAACAGTGCAGAAGTTGCTATTTATGCGGGGGTTTTTTCCTGCAAGGAATCAGACAAGCTGTTTTCCTGAGCCATGGCAACAGAATAGTCACTATATTGTGGTGGAAAATTCATGATGTGTATTTGAGGAATTACAGGCCCGTGTATGCATACAGAATTAGGATATTTAGCATTTAGCTAAAAATTGTACTATGCCAAGTTCACTTTTAAGGGAATTAGAAGCAGAGGTTCTTGCAGAATTGATCTAAAATAGTTAAGATAAAAGAATGGTAAATGAGAGAAATAAGGATGTTTTGTACATGTCATGTGTTAAGCTCACATGGAGCTGAAAATGTTTTGTTTTCCTTTTCAAAAATTTGCTTCACTATTTTTTAAGTTCCATATACAAAGTAATGAATTTCATCATGACATTTCCATATGTAGTTGTCATTCTGTTTTGTTAGTTGCAACCTATCTCTAGAATGTGGGAGCACAGCCATTTTCTTTGTTAGAGATGGCTAGTTAGTACCATCTGGGCAAGGCAGCCCTCTCAACCATCACAGATTATTAGCCTGTGGGGCCTTAGGTGACCCTTGTTTAGATTATAGACATATGGACTTTTACCTGTTCTTACTCTTTGCAAGCATGAGGATCCTTCTGTATTTAGCAGACTGGGGCTTTTCTAGTCTTAGCTTCTGAAATTAAGGAACTAAGGGTTCCAAGAGAACTAAGTGGGAAACCACAAAGATGATTAAAGGGATGGAAGGTTACAGCCATGGGGAAGAGTTAAGGGGACTCTCAATTTTTTTTGTGTGTGTGGTAGATGACTTACTAATGATTCTGCAGCATGTGGAAGATGCTTGCTTGCATGAAGGAATCTACATTCAGGACTGAACAGGAAGCTAGGTATCAGATCTGCCAGATGAGCTCTGTAGGGGTAAAGAGGTTTCTGTCTAGAGGGATTGTTAATTATTGGAATGGGGCTTGAGGAGCAATGATGCCAATTACTTTCTGCTGAGAATATTTAAGTATATGGAGATCTAGCTGTACGACATTTCTATGTCTTAGTAGACAATACTTTATTATTATTTATTATTATTACTATTACTATTTTTGAGCCAGAGTCTCACTCTAGCTCAGGCTGGCCTTGAACTCATGGCAATCCTCCTACCTCAGTGTCCTGAGAGCTGGGATTAAAGGCGTATGCCACCACTCCTGGCAATAATAATTTATAAAATAGTGTTCTTTTTTTCTTCTGTGTAGTATTTCCTTTAAGTCATATCATGTTGGTATTTACCACTGACTGAGTGATTGCTTCCAGTTTCCCACTTTAACATTTCTCCTTATTTATATCTGTCTTATGGAAGCAATTTCAATGAACAGGATGATAGAGTATTACTTCCCTGAAAATAATTACTCTAATGTTCTTAACCTTAATACTACTTAATGTTTGGAGTTGGATCATTCTCTTTAGTGGGGACTGTGCTGTACATTGTTTAACAGCATATTTCCTGCCTATTAGAATCCTTCCCAGTTGTGACAACCAAAAGTGTCTCCAGACATTACCAAATGCCTCAATTAAGAATCTTTGCTCTGGGCTGGAGAGATGGCTTAGAGGTTAAGCTCTTGCCTGTGAAGCCTAAGGACCCTGGTTCGAGGCTCGACTCTCCAGGACCCACGTAAGCCAGATGCACAAAGGGGCACATGCATCTGCAGTTTGTTTGCAGTGGCTGGAGGCCCTGGAATGCCCTCTCTCTCTCTGTCTCTCTCTCTCTCTACCTGCCTGTTTCTGTATCTCTCTCTCTCAAATAAATAAATAAAAATAAAATATTTAAAAAAATAAAAAATAAAAAACATTTAAAAAAAGAATCTTTGCTCTAAAACTACTTAGTAGCTGGATGTTTGGTTATTTTCAATCTTTTAAAGCCCTTAGACATACCATAGTGTATGAAAATAATCTCACTAACATTGTATTAATTACTGTCTTTGCATCTGGAATGTGAAGTTGAATAACCTCCACAGGTGCTCATAAAATGTACACCATTCTTTAAGGAGCTGTGTCCATTGAGACTAGTTCAAGCAAAATAGAACCCTCTGCATTAAACACATTTCAGTGCTTAAGCTTTCAAACCTTCAAAAATGAAGTTTTAATTACATATTTAAAGTAATACACACTCATACAATGTTGAAAGAAATCAGAAGCAAATGGAAAAAATTCAAAAAGTAACCCTTACATTCTCACCACTACAGAAAGCCATCATGGTTAATATTTAGTGCATTCTCTTCATGTCTTTTGTGTCTTTTAAAATTTGTTTGTAGGACTGTATGTTTTGAATATTTTTAATTTTATTTATTTATTTGGGAGAGAGAGAAAGAAGCAGATACAGAGACAGAGAATGGATGTGCCAGGGCCTCTAGCCCTGCAAAGGAACTCCAGATGCATGCACCGTCTAGGGCATCTGGCTTGTGTGGGTCCTGGGGAATTGATCCTAGGTCCTTTGGCTTTGCAGGCAAACACCTCAACCACTAAGCCATCTCTCCAGCCCTGTATTTTTTGTTTGTTTGTTTGTTTTCCAGCGTAAGTTCCTAAGAGTTCTTAGGGTTTTGTGAGTCCATTCTTTTGTAGCATGGGCTCACCCTGGATGAGGAGTTGGCTTATCCCTTTATTCTGGAAATTTTTTGTGCCATTATTCTCCTAGGAGCTGGGGTCCAGAGATGTTGATACACAGCCACTGTTCTCTAAGCTCTGACATATTATGGTCACTCTAGAGATCTCTGGTCTAAACTGGGAACAGCAAAGAATTCGTTGATTTTGTTTCAGTTCTCTAGCTTTTGGCCTGTTCAAAATCTTAATGTCAGTCTTTATAAACCAGTTTGAAAATTACCTAGTTTAGCCCTCCTGAAGAGAGCAGCAGCAGTTGTCATGGGGAGCACCAAGGAGCACTACTCAGATTTCCAGCTGATGTCTGTGATCTTTGCCTGGCCATGGATAGCTCTTGGACTTTTCTGCCTAATGCCTCCTGCATGATGGAGGCTCTGTTCTCCATGACAGGCAGCACTAGACTCTGACCTTTTTTAGACCTTCTCATCCATGCATGCATGTTTCAAATATGTTTTGTGTCTGTTGTGGGTTAGGCATGGTCATGACACTGGGAGTGTACTGGTCAGCAAGAAATCATTGAGTAGCTGTTAGAATCAGGATTTCTAACCCAATCAAGTAGATCCATAGGAAATACGAGCTTGCTGTTTATTTAAGCACCTGAAGTAGATGGTTTTTAAGGGGTTTGGCAAGCCCATGTCATCAGTTTTTGATTGGTTTGTGGCTTGATCCAGTCCTGATGCTCAATCTGATTCTTGAAATGGATGGAAATCCTGTTATGTAGGACCTCAGGGGGATTAATTGGTTTGTAGAAATGAGCAAATAAGTATGTTCTGACTATGGCCTCCATGCCCCAGTGCTTATGGACAGAACCATCTTGGATTAAGAGAGAAGTATCCAGCGTGTTGTTCAGTGTGGATCATGCTGGGTCTGCAATTGAAAATATGTGTATCTCTGTCATCTGGTATTTGTGATTGCAGCACATCCCATTTGATGTAACTAGATTTAACCTGACCCATATAATGTGCAGACATTTGCCCAACAGGCCCTCCATTCCACTTTGCAACAGAGCCCCCCTTTCATACTCAGCCTGACCCCAAATGTTGCCAGTTTTCCATTAGAGTACTCGATTGCACTAAATGGCCTTAGAGGAGGCAGTTAGAATTTTATTTTTTCTCAAAGAACAATATAGGTGAATAGTAATCTTTCAGAAGGCAAGAACTGTATTATAGAAACCAGGGTTCATTTTAAGGCAGGTCCTGCTGTACATTTTTCCAAACCCTTTCCCATGAACGAAAAGAAAGATTAAAATTCCAACAGAAGGAAAATCGCCTTGGAGAAATATCTTGAGACCGATGGATTTATTTCATGTGCGACTTAAAATAGCCTGGGTTTCTAGCACTGCATTAAGCTGTATTTCTAATGAGTTCCTGTTACCTTACTTTTCTTCAGCTTCACATGGTTTTGCCTACAGACAGAAATAGACTAATTGCTGCCATAACAATTTTACTATCTTTCTTTGAGAAATCTATGAAATGGCCCATTTTAAGAGAGGAGATCCAAAGAGTGGAGGGATGCAGCTTTTCTGGGGTTGTTTTTTTGGTCCCAAGGGTCATATTTTGGGCCTGAGCTGCATTTCTGGGCTTCAAGCCTGGGTTGGTCTTATTGGTTTCTTATTCCTCTAGGATTTATAATGCCATTTAGACCAGTTGTAAGCTCGTTTGTAAAAAAACAATATATTAAGGTCACTGAGCAGCTAAATGAGGTTTCTTGTCACCACAAACTTCAGCCTGTTATGAGGTGAAGGAGTGTAAATCAAGGATCCCGGACCCTGGGTGGTTTGGCGTGCTCTGGAGTCGGGGAGGAAGTAGTGAACGTCTTCAAAGGAGTCGTGTTGGTTGGGCCCATACTTTAAGATGTTGGCAGTGAACATTCTGGTCACAGCAGGGGGAGGCATCATACGCCATTTAAGAGAGATGCCAGTTTCACAGATGTTTGCCTGAAGCCCTTATTATAATGGTGTCATTTGCCCTCTGAACTTTTCTTCTGTGGGTTTCTGGGATGGTATATGGGGGCAAACAGGGGTAACTAAGTGAAGGACTTTTGTGCAGTTAATTGATCCCACTCCCTCCCATTCTAGAGAATGCTAGACAGAGGCAGGAGGGCATTGTGAGCAATTCCATCATGTACTTCACGGAGGAGCCCCCTGAGCTACCGGTCAACAGCCCGCACCCTCTGAAGCTCCGGCGCATGCTGAACCTGAGCCCTTTCACAGTCACAGATCACACCCCCATGGAGACGGTGGTAGACATCTTCCGGAAACTGGGTCTCCGGCAGTGCTTAGTGACACGGAGTGGGTGAGTAGCCAGACAAAGGTGGAAAGAATGCATGCTATGGCTAGACTTGAGAGAAAAAGATGATGAAACACATGGTGTCTTTCATAAGTGTTCTAAATATGGGCCCAACAATACATGGAATGGACCATCTCTTGACAGATGATGTTAATAAGCCATGATGAATGTATCAAGAAGGAACCTTTGGAACTTCCAGCAAATGTAGGGGTCAGTGCAGCCTGGGAGGGTGGGAGAAGCTTCTAGGCTATCTTGAAGTCTGGGCTCAGCCTGAAGGTTGAGTTGAAGGTAAGGAGCCAGAGAAGAAGGGCTTGTTGCCTTTTCCCCCCATCATATGACGCTAGGATTAAGGAGAAAGTACAGCCAGTGCTGCGATAACATGTCATATGTGCTCCTCAAAATCACAGTGTTACATAAAAAGCAGAAATAAAACAACAGGACTTATGGGGAAAATGGCCTTAAGTGCACAATTCTCAAAAATTTCATCACTGATACATTTTAAAAAGAGATGGGAGAGTTGGGTGCAGTAACACAGAACTTTAATCCCAGTACTCAGGGGGCAGAGGTAGGAGAATCACAATGAGTATGAGGCCAACCTGGGACTACAGAGTGAATTACAGGTTAGGCTGGGCTAGTGCGAGATACTGCCTTGAAGAAGAAAAAAAAAAGGAGAGGGAGGCTGGAGGGATGGCTTAGCAGTTAAGGTGTTTGCCTGCAAAGCCAAAGAACCTAGGTTTGATTCCCCAGGACCCATGTAAGCCAGATGCACAAGGGGGCGTTCATTTGCAGTGGCTGGAGGCCCTAGCACACCTATTCTCTCTCTCTCTCTATCCCTCTCTCTCTGTCAAATAAATAAATAAATACATAAAAATACAATATTAAAAAAGAAGGGAGAGGGAGACACACACACACACAGATGGGAACCTAATAAGCACTGTAGGTTTATACATTTTACAAGAATTAATGGTTAAGAAATACATGAATATGATCATAAAGGTCACTTTGCCTTGAAAAGTCCTGAAGTTGGCTGTGGAATAGACATCTGAAGGTCTATAGCTTATAGTTACTTATGGTGGAGGGACTTCCTCACAGGAGGCTGGATGAATATGAGTCCTAACTCATGAGTGAGCTGAGGCAACACATGGGTGGGTAAGGGATGTGTGTGTGTGCACAAGTGTGTATGTGTGCATTTTTCTGAGTTCACTTGTGTGCAACTTTCTGTGCTCCCCTCTTTCTCATGAATGAAACCAATGCAAAGCAAATGCAATATCCATATTATTCTCAGATTGTTCCCTAATATATCAACCTGGTTAAAACAACACATTTGTCACATAAACAGTACTCGAAAATTGGGGCATTTGATAGCTTGATGGTATCATTTCTAATTTTTTTTTGCTTTATGATGTCATAGACCAGGAAAATAGCAACACAAAGATTAAAGGGCCACGACTGTGCCCAAGGTGCAATTCTACCAAGAATCATTCTTTGGGCTCAGAGTTGTGCCCCAAGTTCAACAGCCTCAAAAGCTTGAATGAAGAAGGTCTGACTCAGTCAGGGTTGCCAGAAACCTAGGTCATCTGCCCATTATATTCGTTCTAGGCTGGAGGCTGGTGATAAGGGAATGTTCTATAGCTTTGGTATACAACTTAGTTATTGCAATTACCTTCACATCACTAAACAAACACCCAGCCAGAAACAGCTTCTGAGAGAAACGGGTTTATTTCAGGCTTACATAATCCAGGAAAACACCATCAGTGGCATCAGAAGCTGGCTCAATTCCATAGATCCAAGCACAGAGACATCACCAAACAGCCAGCAAAAACAACAGCCAGAGCTCCAATTGCTCTTTACACACCTTAGGGCTAGACTGCTAGATCTGCCCCCAGTGACATACCTCTTCTCCACTAGGACCCCACTCACTGGAGACTCAATTTTCAAGCTCAATAAAGCTTAATAAAGAAAATGCCTGAGTCTATGAGGCTGTACATTCAAACCACCACAATAGGTTAGGCCTTTTTAGAATCCACAGGCTGAACTTTTCAACATACTTTACATTTCTAGAGCCAACACATTCTAATCTAACAGTTCTTAACAGGGGTTACTTTGTCCCCTCAGATCGAGGGGAAATTGGGATGCCACAACTGGAGGGAAAGGTGTTACTGTTGTGTAGTGGATAGACACCAAGGATGCTGCTAAAAATTATGATGCACACCATTGCTCCCACGACAACTACAAAAAAGCCTTGTTAAAATAGCACAGTAATGTCATGGATGAATGCCTCTGTTTTGGATCTCATGTCTAATTTAATTTTTTTTTTTTGGTTTTTCGAGGTAGGGTGTCACTCTGGCTCAGGCTGACCTGGAAGTAACTGTGTAGTCTCTGGGTGGCCTTGAACTCACGGTGATCCTCCTACCTCTGCTTCCCGAGTGCTGGGATTAAAGGCGTGCGCCACCACACCCGGCTTTCATGTCTAATTTAATAATCGCTTCTAATCAGTTGATTTTATTCCAGCTGTGCTGGTAACAAGGGTTCAACAAGTGCATTTACCTGCAGAACTTCTAATGGGCAGGACAAGGTCCTACTTGGTTCTGATTGCAAGTCCTCAAACTCACTGTGGTGACCTTGAACTCTTGATTCTCCTGCCTCCACTTCCTGAGTGCTGGAATTAAAAGCATGTTTAGGACTGGAGGGATTGCTTAGTGGTTAAGGCGCCTGCCTGCCAAGCCTAAGAACACCCGTTTGTTCTCCAGGTCCCATGTTTAGCCAGATGCAAGTGATGTAAGCATGCAATGCCTCACTTGCCCACAAGGGGGCGCATGCATCTGGAGTTTGTTCACAGTGGCTGAAATGGCCCTGGCGCGCCCATTCTCTCTCTCTCTCTGCCTCTTCCTCTCTCTGTGTTTCTCTCTGTATCTCTCCATAAAAAAGCATGTTTACATGGGGTCTGAGATGGAGGCCTGATGCCTGGTAGACAAGCACTTTACCAACTGAGTGACAACCATAGCCCATAACTAAATTTTAAATGAGCTTTGTGGTTTCAGAGTATATATCAAAATGCCCCTCAGGATTCACTTGCAGGTGAAATTCACTTTTATGCCTCAAAACCCAACAGAAGTACTGGATCCTGATGTTTGGGGTGAAGCCTAAGAATGTACATTTTAAGCAACCCTCCCCCCCCATAAGACCGCTGGTCTGGGGATTCCACTGGGAGAACCATCTAAATGAATTTCTGCATTTGGGTTTAAAGTGCTCCACATAAATACCACTGTGATTACCCATGCTATCTCAAATGTATAGCAATTTCTCCTTTTTGCTAAAACAACAATCCGATGTCAGTTATCACTGGAATTTCCAGTTCATGCAGGAAATTCTGCCCTTAATGCCCACTCACACCTCATGGAGCCCCATGAGGTTTTCCTGTGAAGATCTGGGTGCCGAAATTGGCTCCGAATGTTCTGTGAGAAAACAAACTCTCCCTCTCTCTGGCTCTACATATTTTAAACAAACACAGATGCTGATACGTTAGTGCTGGCAAGGGATCCTTGTTTGTGGGGCCTTTCATCTTCTTTTCCTTGGGCTTTCAGCCAGGCAGGCCAGGCTTAAGCCAGCGTGTGGTTTCGACGCATTCTCTTCCATATGCCTTCTCTGCTCTGATGGCTGAGAGCCTGGGCCTATCTCTTAACCTGGTTCGTCTGCAGAATGTCGTGGAGGCTGGGACCTGGGGTATTTGGAAAATCAGACTGGGAACCAGAGACTCTTTGTCCCCCAAATGCACAAGTCCAAGAAGCCTCTAGGGACTGGGTAATGAATTTGGGTGGTATTCTTTCTGTACGAAGGTACTAGAAGAGGAAAACAAAACAAAACAAAACATGGGAGATGGTTTTAGATTTCTCCTGTCCTTGTTATAGGTGATCCATAGGGGCCTGGGCAGTGTAGCTTTCTCAGAAGAGCTCAGCTGCTCAAGTCTTGGTCATAGATCTAGCCATTTGAAATTCACTGGTTTGCTTGAACTGCTACCCAAAGAGACTGGAAGTTCAAACACTTGATTTAAATCAAATAGGACATTTTATGCCACTAACAAATCCTGCTGGATTTGATGTTGCCTCCTTCTGGGTTGAAATTGAGCTTTCTTCTTTTGTGATGATTATTTCTCAGGCCAGGTCACCGTTGATGCTCAAACCCAAGACATCTCTTGAATTAATATTTCCTCAGTGCTGTTGTAAACAACCTAACATTTGGAACTTAAACTTGCATGACTTAAGAAATCATTTTCAAGAACTGTAAATGATTGATTTGGGGTAGATGGCAGGTTAATGGAACTAGTCTCACATTGGCCCAGAACTGGTCTTAATTGATCATCCTGCTTCATCCTCCTTGGGAAGACTATAGGCCCATGTCATCATACTTGGCTATCTATCTTTTGATTCTGTCTCTAGGATAAAGATAAGGACACAAGACCAAGATTGTATACACACAGGAAGGTTGTGTGTGTGAATGCATGCGTGTTTTAGTAATCATTGCTTTGCAAACAGTAGTGATCATATTTTTTCCCAAAAAGATGTTAACTTAATCGACATTTTACTGAGCATCTATTTTGGCTGGGAACGGGAGAAGGTTCAAAGGGGTTTTAAAAAGCAGGTTAGGATTATAGCTCAATGATAGAACACTGACCTGATATGCACAGTCTTTGATTCCATCTCCAGCACCAGGAAAATCAAGTGTTTCAATAAAGGCTTCCAGGGCTGAAGAAATGGCTCAGCAGTTAAGGCACTTGCCTGTAAAGTCTAATAACCTAGGTTTGATTTCCCAGTACATATGAAAAGCCAGATACACAAAGTGGTGCATGCATCTGGAGTTCGTTTATAGTGGTTAGAGGCCCTAGTATGGTCACTCCCTCTCTCTCTCAACCCTTGAAAAAATTAAAAAAAAAAATTTTTAAAGTCTTTTGGACCAAGTGGTTCAGGCCTGTCATCCCAGTTACTCAGAAGGCTAAGACAGGAGGACTGCAAGTTTAAGACTTCCTGAGTAAGTTGGCAGCTTGGGCAACTTAATAAGACCCTGTCTCAAAAGCAAAAGTCAATCTAGCTGGGCGTGGTGGCGCACGCCTTTAATCCTAGCACTTGGGAGGCAGAGGTAGGAGGATCGCTGTGAGTTCAAGGCCACCCTGAGACTACATAGTGAATTCCAGGTCAGCCTGAGCTAGAGTGAGACCCTACCTCGAAACCCCCTCCCCCACAAAAAAAGGTCAATCTAGAGGATTTGGGATTGAGCTCAGTGGTAGATTTTGCTAGCACGTATAAGGCCCCATATTCAGTCTCTAGTACTATACACAAATATGCCTGGGAGCTTATCATCTACTAAGGAACATGGACAGAATTCAGTTTAAGTGGTGTCATTCCACGCAGGTGTTCTGGGGGAGGTCATGCATGAACTGGGTTTTCCAGAAAAAACTAGATGGCATATTAAGCTGAAGGACGGTACACTCATTGAAGATCATCAGATGTGGAACCTTTGCTGCCATTTAAGAACAACTGTGGGTGCTCTGCCCCTGTGGGCCTGTCCATTCATACCCGAGGTGATTTTGCTCCGGATCATGGCTTGCTTAGGGACATATTATAGGTATAAGTTGTGGCCTTATAACTTTTCCTTTTGAAAGAATATAAAAAATCCAACATTTGCAAATATGCATGTTTTTTCACTTCCATCTACTGTTCTATTGCCCTTTAGTTTTCAATCATATCTTCCGAGAGGAATCAGCAAGGGAATTCTTTTGCCCTTTCTTCCAGTCATTGAATTTTAGCACCTTTGTATAGCCCATGTGCCCCGTCTTTATTTTTACTGATCCTGGACCAGAGAAATGGCTTAGTGGTTAAGGCATTTGCCTGCAAAGCCAAAGGACCCAGGTTCAACTCCCCAGGACCCACATAAGCCAGATGCAACAAGGCGGTGAATGTGTCTGGAGTATGTTTGCAGTGGCTGGAGGCCCTGACTTTGCCATTCTCTGTCTGCCTCTTTCTTTCTCTCCCTGTCTCTCTCTCAAGTAAATGGAAAAAAAATTAAAAATATTTTACTGATCTTTTCTCTTATAGCTTTATTGAGATAATTCACATACCCTGCAATTCACTTATTTAAAATGCATAATTCAGTGGCTTTGGTAGAAAAGGAGTCATGTATCTGTCACCACCACAAGTTCAGGACGTTTCCATTACTTTATAAAGAAAGGTTTTATGCCTTAGCCGTCACCTCTTGTACTAGTCCTAGGTAACATCTAATTAACTCTCCACGTGTGCAGACATGATACATGAAGGTTGTCATATACTATGTGGTCTTCTGTGACTGCTCCTTCCACTCAGAGCAGTATGTT
The DNA here is from genome assembly GCA_036365145.1 of Orientallactaga sibirica. NCBI lineage: Eukaryota > Metazoa > Chordata > Mammalia > Rodentia > Dipodidae > Orientallactaga > Orientallactaga sibirica. The sequence continues at coordinate 8,078,668 of JAEOAD010000840.1, forward strand.
CAAGGTTCATCTGTTTTGAGGTATATATCAGTACCTCATTCTGTTTATGGCTGAGTAGTATTTTATTATATGAATGAATAGACCAGTTTGTTTGTTGTTCTATTGATGGATAATTAGGTTGCTTCCAGTTTGGGGCTATTGTGAATAAGTAAGACTCAGAATTTTTGGCTCTATCCTACTTCAGACGTCCATGCTTTATTTATTTTTATTTATGCGTGTACATGTATATTCACATGTGGCCATGGTGCATATGTAGAAGTCAGAGGATAGCTTTTGGGTCAAGTGTTCCCCCTCATTTGAGGCAGGGCTTCTCTCTCTGGATCTCACTCTACTGTTGTTCTTTGCTGCACTCACCATGAGCTTCTGGAGACTTCTATGTCTGCTTTCCATCTCAACATCAGCATCACAGAAGCCCTCCATGGCTTCTGGATTTTTTAAAAGATTTTATTTTTATTTATTTATTTATTAGAGACAGAGAGAGGGAAAGAGACAGAGGGAGAGTGAGAATGGGTGGGCCAGGGCCCTCTAGCCACTGCAAACGAACTCCAGACGTGTGTGCCCCCTTGTGCATCTGGCTTAAGTGGGACCTGGAGAACCAAACCAGGATCCTTAGGCTTTGCAGGCAAACACCTTAACTGCTAAGCCACCTCTCTAGCCCTGCTTCTGTATTTTTATATGGGGTCTGGGGATCAAACTTGGATAATCTGACTTGAGTGGTGAATACTTTATCCACTGAGCCAATCTCCCAGCCCTCCAGCAAGCCTTTATTGGCTCTTTCCTCTTAAAGTTGTTCCTATGACACGATACATATTTTTCCATCACCCATGATGTGATAGTTTGAGAAACTCACATGAGAAAGAAATCACATTTTCAAGGATTTTAAAGGTTGAGTGTGGTCGGAGACAGCCTGACTTGTTCACCAGGTATAGCTGACTGTCTTCTTCATAGTCACTAAATGGTGTGGTAAATAGTGTGTCAGGTTTATTAGGCTTGACCTAAATGGCAGTGTATTGTGACTATGTTTTCTGATTATTTTTTGTATGTCATCACTTTACACAGCCACCGAGAAACCTGTTATTTTCATAGTGTTTCATACTGAAGTAAGACTGATATTGTTTACTTCCCATCCCCCTTTCTTTTTTAAAAAAACATTTTATTGACAACTTCCATAAATATAGACAATATACCATGAGTATAATCCCCTCCTACCACCCTCCCTTTTTCCCCCACCACAGAACCCTTTCTTCTTTCTATATACTGTCTCTTCTATTTTGATGTCATCATTTTTCCCTTCTACTACTATGCAGGTTTTGTGTAGGTAATGTCAACCACTGTGAGGTCATGAATAGCAAGGCCACTTCTTATCTGGAAGTCAGCATTGTAAACACTCTTCTCCTTCCTTTGGCTCATACATTCTTTCTGCCATCTCTTCTGAAATGGTCCTTGAGCCTTGGAGAGTGTGATAGAGATGTCTCATTCAGTGCTGTACACTCCACTGTCACTTTTAAGCATTTTTGGGAATTTTAAACACCAGTTGTCAGTGCCATCTGAAATGAGAAGTCTCTTTAGCCCAAAGTGAGAGTAGCATTAATATATGTCAACCCCCTTTTCTTGAGTGTGACAGAGATGGAATCAGCAGTCAGTTGCACACATACTTGGCAGTAGAACTCTTCACCACTTCCTTGGTACTATGGTTTGTATTTAATTTAATTTTTATTTATTTGAGAGGGAGAGAGAAAGAGGCAGAGAGAGAGAGAGAGAGAGAGAGAGAGAGAGAATAGGCATGCCAGGGCCTCTAGCCACTTCAAACAACCTCTACACACATGTGCCACCTTGTGCATCTGCCTTATGTGGGTCCTGGGGAATTGAACCTGGGTCCTTAGGCTTCACAGGCAAATGCCATAACTGCTAAGCCATCTCTCCAGCCCATCCCATGGGTTTTTATTTAAGTATTTGATAAAATAATAAATCAAATACTGGCATGAATGGTTGAACAAGTGGACATTGTATCATTCAGGGAGCAGTGTTTACATTCCAGTGTTTGTGAGCAGTCTCCCTGGAGATGTACAATGTGAAGTCCTGTTCGTTCTATAAAAGAGACACTGGTAAGTGGCATTGTTTTTATAAGTTGAAAGCAATGGAATTTTGGAAAAGTCAGTGATTTGTATGTATGAACAGAGGTGAGTGTTATACTTTACCCTTCCAGTAAGATAAAATTAAAAGTAGATTTTTTAATTGCATTTGAGACAGGGTCTTACACTATAGCTCAGGCTAGCTTGGAACTCACAATGGAACCCAGAATATCCTTGAATAGACCCTCCTGCCTCAGCCTCCCGAATGTTCAGATTATGAGCATGCACCAACGTGTCTGGCTTCATTTGTTATACTTAAAGAACACTATACTTGAATTTATTTGGTATGGTCAAGTTTTGAACAATTGTTTTCATAGCCCTTTTCAAAGTTGAAGACAGTATGTCAATCATCATAGGTTTATTGAATGTGTAACAAACAAGCTTATAATAACCATGACTTGAAATAATAAAGGTTTATTTTTGAAGAGAGGCATTGTGGCACATACCCATAATGCAAACACTGGGAAGGTACTGAGGCAGGAAGAACAAGAGTTTAAGGCCAGCTTGGGATACATGGCATAAAAAGTAAAAAAAAAAAAAAAAAAAAAGAGTTCTTTTTTTCTTGCACATTGCATTCTGTGTAGGTTGCAGGTACAGGCTCTTCACTAGTAATTCAGAAACCCAGGCCCTCTGTCTCTGGCTGCAAGGTGAGGAGAGAGCGATAGTGGGATGTAGAGCAGATCTGGGAGTGGCATCTGTCACTGTCACCCTTAGACCTATTAACCAGAGCTCATTCTTTTCACCACACACAACCAAAGGAAAGCTGAGAAGCTTTACCTGTCTTTTTGTCAATGTAGAAAAGACACCAAAGCTTTGGGGCAGGAACCATTTCTAGGCCAACATCTTCTTTCTCTTTTGTTTCCTCTCCAGGAGACTTCTTGGGATCATCACGAAAAAAGATGTTCTGAGACACATGGCCCAGATGGCAAACCAAGACCCCGAGTCCATCATGTTTAATTAGCAACAAGGTGGCTGTTATTTTGAGAAAACCACTGACTCTATATCATTTTAAATGAAATAATTACATAACACGATCCAAATGAAAGACCATGTGCTGGGGAGAGCAGAAACAAGAGCTTTGTTTAAAAGGAGAGGAAGATAGACAATTTTTTTAATTTATTTTTTTATTTATATTATTCTGACTTTATGTTCATAGTGGTTCCATTGTCCTCCTCCCTGTCCTCCCACTTTCAAAGAGACCCTCATCAATAGATAATGTGGGTCATGCATTGTGAGGTTAGTCAAGAGTTTTTTTTTTTCTTTAAAAAGCAAAACCAGGGCTGGAGGAATGGCTTAGTGGTGAAGGCATTTGCCTGCAAAGCCAAAGGACCCAGGTTCGATTCCCCAGGACCCATGTGAGCAAGATGCACAAGGGAGGCTCACAGGTCTGGAGTTTATTTGCAGTGGCTGGAGGCCCTGGCGCACCCATTCGCTCTCCCTCTCTCTCCCTCTTTCTCTGTCAAATAAATAAATAAAATAAATAAAAATTAAAATTAAAAAAAAGGCAAAACCATAAATGAGTAGGCATTTTATAGCTATAACCTCTTATGAGAGGTGTTACTTAATGAGTTTACTAACTGCTGCAGGGGCATGTGGGAAGGTGTAAACGATGTGGTTTACCCAAGGACATAGAACTCCTTCACTGACATAAACTCCTTCACTCAAGGCTGATGTTTGTAACTTTGGAGCACATGTGAAGCTTTGTGTCCAAAAAGAAACAAAGGCGTATCAGCAAACCAGTGTCCTGATTTCATGGTACCTGAAATTTTGCTGCTGTGCTGTGCTACTGAGTCCTACAGAAGACACTGCACTTCCTTTGCTGGAACAGAAAAGGAAAAGAAATGAAGTTGCATATAGTGAAAGCTGCAAGCATATCCCAGTGGGTCAGCTTTTGACCATCTCATTTCTTGCTCCTGTTCTCAGCCTGTTGTTTTGCTCCTTTACTGGTTTTTGAGCCAGCATCAGAGGTGCCTGCCATGATGAACATGAAGAAACCATTTCTTTGTGAAAGAAAGACACGTCCCTTGGGACTAGAGGAAGCACTATAGGAGCATGTAGTATTATGTGGACTTTCATCTCATGCAAGGGGACACAGATTTATTTTGAGGGAACACACAGATTGATTGGCATCCCGATTGCATCTGCTTCATTTATTTATATTATTGCTTGTGCATTCTGAAATATTGATCAGTGTAGCACTTTCTGTGGATTGTGGCCTGTGTGTTTCCAGTTTGCTGTAGCGTGTTTTAATTTCCAAACAGCATATACAAGCGTCAAAACCAGCAACCCAGTGTTTCTACTTATTTCTCCTCTCAGGTCTTTTCAGATATAGCCATGATGAGGGCGAGGCATATGAGTTCTCAGTGGGAACTCTTCCAAATGGATTATAAGAGAAATACTAAATTGATTCTAAATCTGTTTCATTCTCTTCTCTGTAGGATGCAAAATGTCCAGTTTTAATGCCTAAGTGTGTAGTTTCATACTAGCAATCACAGCATAGAAAGGACAGGGTTACATTTTATACAGCTAATTTAATCATTGGGCATCTTTGTATTTGAACTTAATGACACCTAATTCATTGAGCCAGCACTTCTGATTTTTTTCTGCAGGAAGGAATGTAGCTATTTAGGTCTATTGTGTGATGTGTATAAGATTTATGCCACTTTGTCCTTGTCCCTCCCTTTTCCCTGAATCATCTTCACCCTTTGTCATCTCATTGTCATTGGATATTGATGTAACCAGCACATGTGCGCTTGAGTGTATATAACAGAAATCCCAACTCTCCAAACTCTTAGGTATTTCTTTTTCATCATCCTTTATCCTCTGTTCTTTGGCTGTTGGCTTCTGCTTGTAAGATGGTTGTGAACTGCTAGGTATTATGTCTGCTTGCTATGTGGGAAGAGGGAAGATAAGGTGAGTAATGAGATACAATGTCTATGTCAAGAAAGCAGAGCTTTCCCAGAGTTGCCCAGCATGTAAACATTGGTTTAATTCTGTCACATAGTCCCATTTCTTCTATGTGAATCTGGGAAGGAACACTTTTAGCTAGGCACAATACTCTCTGAATGAAATTTAGATTGGCTTAATAAGGAAAGGGGTTGGTTCTTGGGAGGGGAATATATCTGCCATATTAAATTCAATCATCGTTTCTCTGTCATTGTCTTTTGTGTCATCCCGCCTCATTCTTGAACAATCCTTCCGACCTTTCTTCTAATCTTTTAGCTTTGTATGCCTTCTCTCAGATTTGATATAGAATCCCAAACAGAATCCATCATTTGTAAGTCCTAAGAAGAATCTTCATTTTCAATAAAGCCTAGTTACTTACATATAAATTTCTATGAATTTTCTAGTTATACGAAATACATATTATCCAGAACCAAAAATTCTAAGTTGGATCATACTGACAACTGTGGAAAACTATAATTCCAATTATTTGTTTCTGTAACTAATCAGTCCCCTCCAAGGTCATGTCAAGTGGCCACTTCAATGTGGAAATATCTAGATAATGGTAAAGAATTTGAGTTTTGATCTTAGAGTGAAATTCACTATCATATTCACAGCATTTAATTATTAAGTAATAGATGAGTCGTCCTGGACTGTAAATTAAAAGTCTGAAAGATTGTTTCATATAGTTTCCCTCTTATTCCCAGGTGGCTCCTATCCCAGCAGCCTGTAATGGAAAGATAGCATTAGTCATAGAAGGGCGTCCTATTATTCAGGAGACCCTTTTAGTGAAGCAGGTAGCTTCAAAAACATTGTAAAACACTGGAATAATAGCCAAAGGTCAGTGAAACCACAAAATTGCCTTCTAATCCAATGGAGGCCACTAAGGAAGATTAAGGGATAAATTGACCCTGGGACAAAGTTACTTAGGGGGAACTGGAACATTGTACCTTTCTCCCCAGTGCTTACCATAGAGATGCCCAGGAACAAATGGAAATGGTCGAAAGAGTGGCTGAACTGAACTAAGCCAGCCTTCTTGCCTACTGCAAGTTGATCTGCTTCTGGTCAGATAGGCAGGCTAATGTCAAGGATGAGGAGCTGCTGTGAGGTTTGCCGCAGTGAATGGCCTCCCTCCAGGAAGCCCATTGACTAAAGTCTCCTATCAGCTCCCTGGGGGAACATACTCTCCTGTTCTTTGTCATTCTTTCTTGTGAAAGCATACCGGTAAAAGACTTTGATGGTATTTGCTGTATCCCAGTGTACAGCTTCCATCATTTAATGTGGTGATCTGATAGAACTGGAAAATGGAGGTGAAATAAACATCCGTCAGAATAGTGTTTGTTTTTCTCTTTTCCAGAACCAAAGAATTTAGGCATTTACAGAACTTTCTGGATTCTTTCTAAATAAATTCTTAATGTTAAAAAGAATCCAGAAACACATAGTGGAAAAGGGGTTATCTAATGAGTCACATCACCTATTTGTTGAATTTCCTGCCAATTACTAAGAAAATAGGTGGTAGGACACCAAAGAAAAGCTATCCCCCAAATCACATTTTTTCCCTGTTTAGTCCATGAGATTGCAGATGTTCTTATTGCTTTTAGGGACAGGCAAATGCTCTAGAAGGAAATCTTCTTGTGTTCTGCACGCACTCTTTCCTAGAATCAGCCAGACTGCAAGTTCTCTATTCAGCACTTCCCAAAAACCTTACCAAAAAGATGTGTAAACAGATACATTTTGAACCCTAATAAGTCACAGAAACGGGAAATTTGAGAACAGTCTGTTTTATTTGGGTGAGAATGGATTACCTTAAATTATCAACATGTGCAAATTCTGCTTAGTATTCATTATTGGATCCTGAGCAGGGGAAGATGAGAGGCTCACAAAAGAAAGCTATAGAATTCCCATGTAACTACAACATTGTACTTTCATTTAGATGTGGAGCAGGCAGTGTTTTATCACATTCAGCTTCTAACCTTTGACATGATTTACACGAGAGGGAGCCTATGAATCTGACTTGGGAAACATTAACCAGATCCTATTTTCACCGACACTGTAATAACTGTTTATTTGCCATCCTAGGTGTGCTGGGAATGAGCCTATATGTGACTTTTATGAGATATATTCACATTTGGTATTGGTACAACCACATAGTTTTTTTTTTAATTGTAACACTGTGTAAACATTGGCACCTTATTAAAAATTAAATGTTCGAACTCTATTTTTTAAAACTAAAATAAGCACAAAGTCCTCCACAGGCATGTTGTAATGGAAGAGATGCTGATTTCATAGCACATTTCTACCCAAAAAATCCTCCACACATCTCCTGGTGATGGTTGCTGATTATTCCAGCCATACTCAAGAACCATGTTTAAGATTATTATGCAGATTATGATGTCAGTTCAGTTGGCTTTAAAATCCCTTGTTCTTGGGCTAGAGAGATGGCTAAGCAGTTAAGACACTTGCCTGAGAAGCCTAAGGACCCAGGTTCGATTCCCTAGTACCCATGTAAGCCAGATGCGCATGGTGGCACATACATCTGGATTTCGATTGCAGTGGCTAGAGGCCATGGTGTGCCCATTCTTATCCACCTCTTTCTGTCTCCCAAATAATAAATAAAATCCCTTGTTCTTAGCTTAGTAGGCAATGGCCAAATCAAATTTAGACTAGAATTCTAAATTTCCAAGGATGGGGCATAATCACTGTTGGAAGTTAGGGAGTACAGCTTGATCTACCATTCATTTTATTTTATTTTATTTTATTTTATTTTATTTTATTTTATTTTATTTTATTTATTTTATTTTATTGTTTTTCAAGGTAGAATTTCCCTCTAGCCCAGGCTGACCTGGAGTTTACTATGTAGTCTCATGGTAGCCTTGAACTCATGGCGATCCTCCTACCTCTACCTCACAAGTGCGGGGATTAAAGACATGCGCCACCACACCTGAGTTCATTTCAGTTTTTATTAAATTTCTATGTGTTACTTTGGGAACCAGAAATGCTTGACTCATGTGTTTCTCCACTAGTTATTTTTAAATAAAGCTTTTGACTTTAAGGAAAATTTTAAAAAGGAAGAAAACAAACTAGAATAGCTGCTATTATCTGATATGAGCAGTGAGAGACACCTCTCTGATTAGGAGAGGATATCCTCAATAGAGGAGACACCAAATGCAACTGATGTACAAAAATGGTAATAAGCTGAGCTTGCTAGGGTCCTACCAGGAGCAGATGGCTTTGGGATACACATGGACTAGAGCAGCAGGGTCTAGTGTTTGCAGACTGTTTCATTTTCTTACTTGAAGGAGAACAGATAGCAGATGCCTCAAGATCTTGAAAGGCTAGGTAAAATGTAGAGGAGTGAAATAATTGGATTTGTGTTGTCCACAAACCATTCTAGTTGTTGAACAGTGAGTCTGAAAATCAGGAGTCTGGTTATATGAGCAATGATAAAAGCTTTTGCTAGGTGAGTTCTTGAATGAATGATAGACTTCCAAGGAAGAGCCAATAGACTTCTGGATGGACTGTATATAAAATGCTATAGCCCAGGTACTACTGACTGAGATGGGATATATAAGGAAGGCAATATATCTAATGCTGGATACGGTGTAGGCGAGATGTTGGTTAGACATTCAAGTCTAGAGTTTAGAGGATTTGGTAAGGTTAGAGATAAAAATCAAGCCATTTACTGGTAGATGAGTGGCACTTAAAACCAGTCATGCAAACTTCCTAGGTCTAATTATATCCTAACAAAATATCAGTATTGAGTTTTCAGGAAGTCTCACCAGTTTTAGATGCCCACAGGACCATACTTGAATTTGAACTTCATCAAATCCTAGCTGGGTGGCATTGTCAAACACGTTGAATCTTTCAGAGCCTGGGTTTCTATATGTGAAGAGGAAGCTGCCACTCTTCATTAGCATGGCTATGAGATGCAAACGTAACAACCACTGTGAAGTGTTTGGCATGAAATATGACCATGCAGAATGGTTACTATTATTTTCTTCTATCTTAAAACTCTCTCATTACCTTCAATTGGAAATTCACTGTGTGTTGATAAAGACCATATATAACACATTAAGTATACAACCCCCCCCATCAAAGTAAACACAGATTTAGGTAGTCAATGGCCCCTTTTTTCAACTCTTGTAGTCATTCCCCACTCCAAAACAAATTGACACCCAAACTAACCTCAAATTTAGATCTCTTAAGAGTTCTCAAAAAGCTCCTTGATGGTTCCATAGTCACATGAAGTCATAGGAAAAAAAATTGGCAGAGGACTGGAGAGATGGTTAGCGGTTAAGGTGCCTGCCTGCTAAGCCTAAGAATGTCAGTTCAGTCTCTAGGTCCCACATTTAGCCAGATGCAAAGTGACACAAGGGTGCAATGCTGCACTTGCCCACAAGGTGGTGCACACATCTGGAGTTCATTCACAGCAGCAGAGAGGCTGCTGGCGCGCCCACTCTCTGTCTTCCTCTCCATCTCTCTGCCTCTCTCAAAAAAAAAAGGCAGAAAATTCCATTTCTCTGTAGCACTATATTAGCTTGGGGGGAAAAAAACATGTATACGAATACTGAGCTATTCATTTGTATGAAATTTTGAAAAAGAGTTCACAAAACATACGAATATGTATAGGTTGCATATTCAAACAACATAAAATTCAATATTCACTACACTTTTAGAGAAATAAATATCTCCAGCACAGTATTAATGTAAAGATAGGTCTGTTGGTAGAACTCATGAAAGAAAAATCTTTGTAAGCCTTTGGATATTTCCCTTTAATATGATATAGTTAAAAAACCAAAAGAAGAGAATAAACAAACGGGATTTGTCCCAAATATGACAACCACTCAGTCTTACATGTGAAGGCTTAGCCAGAATGGCCTTGCAAATAAAAGTCTGGGGCCTGCATGAGCTTCCTGGGTTTTTGTAGATTGAGACAGGACCAGGCTTCCATCTCTGCCAGGGGCCATGTGCATGGTGCTGGCATGCCTGTACCTCAGCTCTTCCTCAGTTCATTGGTAGTTAATTGGCTAGAAAGAAACTATGTGAAGGCAGATAAGGAGCTTCTATTTTGGGCAGTTTCTCAACATTGCATTTCATTAAAGAAATGTTTTTTTTTTCTACTTTCTGAATGAGCAATAAGCACAGAGCACCTTGTGGGGATTTCCAAACCCCTTTAGTCAGAGTTTGGCTCACAGAATGCAGGGAGCAATTTATATGTGATTCCAGTGCTTGTTATGGAACACATTATTTCGAAGATTAAACAGCCGCCCTCAATCCAAACAGATTCTGTCAGAGAAATTGAAAACACATCCATAAATTCTCAGCCCGCAGGCTGCCTGACAGGTTGGGTCCAGAGAACGCTTACTGATTCCTTTTTTTCTGTGGGGCTCGTGTTCATTTCACACACACATTCTCAAGGCTTCCACCTGCTTCCAGCCCATATAATCACAAGTGGAAATTGGAGCTAGCTCTCTTTTGATGAACAGGTTTCCTTTTCTGCCATTTCTCAAACTTCAACCTGTTCCCAGAAAGAAATTTCCAGGAATGACTGCTGGGTGTTTTACAGTATCAAGACGGAACTGGGAGGTGCCAAGCTGAGTTGCTGCGTGGGGCAGATGCCTCCACAGGTTATTAAAGAGGTAGGTGAAGGAATAGGGATATGTGTGGTAGAGATGCATTGTCACAGCCCCTACAGGACCCAGTGGCTCTGTGGCATGATTCAAGGTTTCAGGGAGACATGTGGGTCCCATTCACTAATTGGTAGTAGGAACATGGAGGTCCCTGAAGTCTTTTTCTAGAATTTCAGCCGTGTGCCCTAGGAAAAATGAATTCACTTTAGTGGACTGCAACCACAGCATGTGTAGGGGAAGGACCTTATGTTCCATCTTCAGTGGGCTTACAGTACCATAGCAAGTGTCAGTCCATAATATAGAACCTAGCTGCACCGAGATCTGGGGGGGGGGACAGAATCTGTTTCTAACTTACTCACATGACTTGTGCCCGAAGTAAACTCTGAGAAGAGCCACTTATGAGGACAGGGGTCCAAATGATCTTGTGAGCTGGCTTCCAGCTCTGAGACCCCACATTTTCGAAGTTTTTCTCACTGTGATGGCCACTGTAGTCAAGCAATCAAAAAAGCATGTCCCAAGAGAAATAAGGTAGAGAGCAGGTTGGTGGGAAGGCTTGAAGTCTTGTTTCTTTAGCTTCTCAGTGCCTAGGTTTTCCTCTCACGTCTGTCCTGCTATCTGATGTTTTCTCAGTGATTCTCCACCTAGGTGGTGGGAAGAAGAGTCCGTGTGTGTGTGTGTGGTGGGGGGCTGCCCACCAGATACCAGTAGCACCACTTCCACCCCCATTTGTAACAACCAAAAATCTTTGGACATAGCTAAATAATCTGGGGGAGGGATGGTGTTACAAGCCCCCTCCCCCTTTCTGTTCACCCAGAAAGAAGTGCTATGCTGTGATTTATAAGGCATGTGTCCAAAGGATCCCCTATTCCATGCCACTTTGGTGGATTTTTCATGGAGCTAGGTGAAGATCTATAGTGTTAAGCAGAGCCCTGGAGAATCCTTGACTGCCTCAGTGGGTTGCAGGATACAAAGAGCATCCTCAGCTGTAAGTCTAAGGGGGCTACCTCTTGCTGAGAACCTACAATGAACCATGAAAATTGCAGCCATCTCCCACCAACTGGCCGTTTGGGGCAAGTGACTTTCATTTATTTAGGTGATCACTCTGTCTTCCTTTCTCAGTTCTGCTCCCCTCACAACTTGGACCATACATACCAAGCATAGAGAGAAATTACTCTCTGCTTGTTATGTCTCACTGGAAGGAATCTCACTTGCTTCCTTGAGTCTACTTTGAGCAGTTTGCTATTTTTATTGGACATATAAAAAAGTGGACGGTAAACTCCCGAACATGGCCATATTCAGTCAGCAGCATCTGTTTGGATAGATCAAGTTCACTGGAACATACCCACAGCCATCCACTTTTGTACTATACATGACTGCTTGTTTGTCTGGTTTGGTCTGTGTCTGTTTTTGTGCCACAGTGGCTGAGTTAAGAGACATCTGGCTTGCAAGCCAAAAATATTTATTAGGTCTTTTTTGTAAACAAACCAACAAAACAAAAAAAAAAACCTTGCTGGCCCTTGGCTTAGAATAAATTGGGGTCACCCAACAATTGGTTAGGCACCAAGAATAATTTCACTTTCTTATGCAGAGTGGACAATATGTTAAAAAAAAAAAAAGCTTGAAAGAAAGAAGCAAGTGAGCCAGGGTGGTGGCTCATACCGTTAATCTCAGCACTGAGGAGGCTGAGGTAGGAAGACTGTCTAGGCATTCAGTGCCATCCTAGGCTACAGAATTACATCCTGGTCAGCTTGGGTGAGAGTGAGACTCAAAAAAGGGGGGTGCCGGGGAGAGGACTATGTAGTTAAAGACACTTGCTTGCCAAGCCTTCCTGCCTGAGTTCAATTCCCCAATACCACCCCCCCCACACACACACAAAGCCAGTTGCACAGTGGCACATGTACCTGGAGTTTTTTGTTTTTCAGAAGTAAGAGGCCTTGGTATGCCAATTTTCTCCTCTTCTGTTCTCTCTCTTTCTCTCTAATAAATAAAAATGTTTTAAAAACTCAAGAAGCAAGGAGAGAAGGTGTATGTTGATGGAATAAAATGGATTTTGAAAAATTGTATTGATCTCTAAGTTTCTCTAGAAGATAACTTGTATCAGAAATGTCAGCCTTTTGTTTTATTTTGTTTGTGAGAGAGCATATTACTTTGTAGCCCAGGCTATCCTAGAACTCATATCCTTGAACTCCACTTAATCCTTTCTTGGCCTCCCAAGTGATAGGATTATATGTGTGTGCAACCATACTCAATGAAATAGTAGTCTCGATTTCAATGTTCAAAGGGATGTTAATGACCTCTGGTGACACAGGCCTGATATTCCAGCACTTGGGAGGCTGAGGAAAGAGAATTGCCATGAGTTTGAAACAATCTTTGTCTTCCATTGTAGCCTATGCTTTCTGCAAGGGAAAATGACATCTAACATTTGAATAGCACTGAAAAAGTCAAAAGAGACATTTCTTTAGTTTATTGTTTTAAGAGTCCTGTATTGTAAGAATTGCTATATATGGCCGGGCGTGGTGGCGCACGCCTTTAATCCCAGCACTCGGGAGGCAGAGGTAGGAGGATCGCCGTGAGTTCAAGGCCACCCTGAGACTACATAGTTAAATCCAGGTCAGCCTGGGCCAGAGTGAGACCCCACCTCGAAAAACCAAAAAAAAAAAAAAAAAAGAATTGCTATATATGCCTTTCAAAAGGCAATACTGAGGTCCAGAGAGATGAAAGCATAAGAGGATTATCTGTGGAGATTTTATAGAACACCAATTCCCTGGAGCCTCGAGATTGAAGTGAAGTCCATTTGGGGTGGGGTCTTCCATCAGCTTTATCAAAGGTGGCTGTGTGATTCTGAGAACCTCTGGGGTCCAGGGCCTTGTCAAGTTGATATAATGAGGAAGTGAGGGAGCTTAAACTTGACTCTTTTTGGTGACTTCAAATCCAGTAACACTTTCCTGTAACATGACAAGCCACCTCAGCTTGAATGAGTGCCTCAGTCTTACTGGTTGGGTTAGTTGTTGCTTAGAGCATAGTCTTCCAGGTAGCGGCACCAGGATCCTCTAGCAGTTGGTCCGAAGTGCAAATCCTTGGCATTACTCTGGGCCTAGTGAATCAGAAGGTCTGTTTTTAACAAGCCCACTAACTGGTTCAGAGGCTGCTACAGTTTGTGACCCACTGGCCTAAGGGAATGGGAAAGGGAATAGATGAGTTCAGGTGGAGATAAGGCGCTAAAACCCGCACCTACACATATGTACACGTATGTGCATGCACACACATCCATGAGCATTTGTAAACACACAGCTGAAAAAGGCCCTCTCTCTGGGAAATTAGCCCTGGATGTGGAGGGGCAAAATGAATGTGAGAAGTGATGGAAAAAGTCAGAATCCGTGAGGATCTGGGACAGGATGAAGAAGCTGAGGCAGTACTCAAAGGAAAAGGGAGCGCACTGATGTCCCGAAATGAGGACCTGCAGATTTCATCTACCTGTTGGCAGCTCCGAAGTGAGCAAGAATTTATGCACTCCTTTGCTGTGCTGGCTAGTGGATGGTTTTGTTGTTGTTTGTTTCATTTCACGTCTGCTTTTTAAAGTTTTTTTTTCCATAATCAAGCACTTTGCAGACATGAACATTCTTTTGTGATTAAATGACCCCCCCCCCTTCTACTTGGAGTCCAAGTCACATTCTTTGCTTGGATTTGATCCCAGGTGCTCCTTTTTCATTGCATTTTGTATTCAACTGTGTAGCCATCCCCTTTCCAGAGAGGGCTGGCCCCTAATCACTACAGTGCTTTCCCCCTGCAGCTGGGACTTCAAAGGCCCCAGAAGTCATACTGTAATGTGAGCTCCAAATTGTCCCCGAGAGGGAACACAGACAGGCATCTTCAGTCGAAACTCTTCAGGGGGAAGGGGTACTTCGGTGTTGCATGGGGGGTGAAAGAATGCAGCCTTAGTCTCTCTCCAGCCTCCTTGTCTAATAGGCTGCCATTGCTGATCTAAACACCATATCAAGACCTACATACTGCAAGGCCATGTATTAGTTGCCTAGAGCACAGGGACAGTCGCCTGTGCCCAGGAAATTATGTTGGTTTCGAGGAAACACAGCACCAGCTGCCAATGGGAGAAGCAAAACAGAGAGCAGGCTGACATGGGAAAGTATAAACAATGATTACAGGCTTCACAAAGGGGCTGCTGGTGGATGAAATCTCATCATCTGATTTGGGTTTTGGTTTTGTAATTACCGGACCTAGAGAATAGAACTGCAAAGCATATGCTCTTTCCAAAATGGGTGGGAACTTAAGGCTCCTGAGGGTCTCAAGTCTGCACTTTCACGGTCCACCTGGGCTCCACAACTTAGTAAGAGTGGGCCCTGCTTTACATAGTAGCTTCATTTTTATGTTCCAAAGCATGTCTCTGGAAGCAGATGGGACAACTTGTGTTTCTATTTTTCCCCCCTTCAGCCTGGAGCTATACTTAATGTGGATGTTGTGAGGGTGAAAAAAAACTGAGATTAATTTTCTTTGTCAAATGGACAAGTTTTTCAAGGGCAAGGAGCTTCAGGTCAGTTCAAGCATTCCGTATACTGATGATGAGCCACGCTTGGTTGTGAAGAATGGATGACTGCTTGTTCTTTAGCTGTGACCTTTTACTATAAATCAGGAAAATCATCCTGGAAGAGTTTTCTAAACTTGTGGAACATATTCCCAAACAGACCCATCTGCCATTGTGTAAAATATCACACAGAACACTAGGTGTTTAGAGAAAGTGGATATTGGCTTGGTATCACATGACCTTAGAGAGATTGCTTAGTGGAGAGGCTAAACTTCCAAAGAATGAATATGAAAGTGGATCCTGAAGTCACTCTGGCATATCTTTGATCAAAATTAACCTGCATAAGTAGTGTGGCAGCCTCTAAAGGCCATAGACAGTAAGTGCTCAGGATATCCATGCCAATGACTTTATTGAACATGTCACATCAAAAGAAAAAAAAATGCACGCTGGAAATTTCTTTTGGTGTTCATTGTTGAGAGAGAATAGAAATATGATGAAATTTCAGTATTTCTGGATTTGGTTACTAGATGTTCTCTCTGTTTCAAATTTAATAACTGTAAATGATTCTGCCTTACTAGAAAAGCATCCAAAAGGTACATTTAATAACCAAACCTGAAGAAGATAAAATATAGCTGCATTTTGAGAGACTGTGATCATCTTTTTCTTTTTTTTTCAAGGCAGGGTCTCACTCTAGCTCAGGCTGAACTGCAATTCACTATGTCATCTCAGGCTGGCCTTGAACTCACAGTTGATCATCCTACCTCTGCCTCCCTAGTGCTGGGATTAAAGGCATGCACTACCATGGCTGACATCAACTTTAATTAATTAATTTATTTTTTGAGGTAGGGTCTTCCTCTAGCCCAAGCCGACATGAAATTCACTATGTACTCTCAGGGTGGCCTTGAACTCATGGCGAGCCTCCTATCTCTGCCTACATGGCTACAGGTCACCAACACCAACAATTCCAAAGGCAGACACCAGGTTTGTTAGCAAATCTCAGGCAGGACACTGTTTGCAACATGGCTCTGAAGGGATTAAGAATTTGCTACTTCAGGAGTTGGGGAGATGGATTAGTCAATAAAGCACTTGCCATGCAAGTGTGTACCTTAGAGTCCCCAGAACTGTCAGAAGCTGTGGTGCTGGCATCTGTAATCCTAAGGAACCTACTGTGAGAAAGAAAGTGGAGACAGAGAATCTCCCAGAATCTCATGGCAAGTTAGCCTGGTGAATGTACTGGTGAACAACAAGAGACGCTGCGTCAAATAAGGTGGAAGGCAAGGACTGACACCTGAGATACTGTCTTGAGCTCCACATGCATACTGTTGGCAAGCACACACATGACAACATACATTCACACACCACAAAAAAGGATGAGGGGTGGGGAGGGAATTACACAAAAGTTAAGACAACATGAATCAGTTCCATAGAAACCTTCATTCTGGCTAGCATTCTTTTTTATTGACAACTTCTATACTTACAGACAATAAACCATGATATTTCCCTCCCTTCCCCCCCATTCCCCTTCAGAACTCCACTCTCCATCATATCCCCTCCATCTCTCCATTAGACTCTCTTTTAACTTGATGTCATCATCTTTTTCTCCTATTATGAGGGTCTTGAGAAGGTATTGCTAGGCACTGTAAGGTCATGGATATCAAGGCCAATTTCTGTCTGGGCAGTTGCATTGTAAGGAGTCATATCCTTCCTTTGGCTCTTACATTCTATCTGCCCCCTCTTCCGCAATGGGCCCTGAGCCTTGGAGGGTGTAACAGATGTTTCAATGCTGGACACTCCTCTGTCCCTTCTTCTCAGCCCTATGTTGACTTTTGAGTCATCACAGTGGTCATCGCCATCTGAAAAGAGAAGCTTCTCTAACCAGAAGTGAGAGGAGCATTAATATGTGAATATGAACATTAACTGTATTGCTTTCAGGGCAATTTGATAGGAATAAGGTATACATTTAGCCAGACAAGAGCAGGCTTTATACCCCTAAGGCTCATGACCTCCCTGCCATAGACTTTTGATTAGTTTTTTCAGTACCAGGCATGTATTCCCTCCCATAGAGTGGGCCTTCAGTCCAATTAGGGAGCAGTTGGTTTCCCCAAAAGTAGACATGCCACTATTGTACCCGTTCAGTCATTGGGCCTGTCTGGCCAAACTTGAGGCTTCCAGTGTCCACTGTTTTCACCGCTGATGACTTCTGTCTCCCATATGTCTGCATGCAGTCAGCTTTGTCCAGCTTTCAGTTGGCTGGTCTACAGGGAGAATGTTTTCTGCTTAGCACCAGCTTGCTTTCTCAGTGACCTTGCCTCTCAGGCAAGAGATGTCTTCAGCAATAGGATTTTACCATCTGCTTCTTAAAGGAAACTAAGGGCTTTAGCAATAGCCTGTAATGTTTTGGAGGCTACAGGGACCTCCCTGGCCAACAACTCACTGGAAGGTATCCCATCCCAGGCACTGAACATTTTCTAGTAACAATGTATAGCTTCTGGATGTGCCATTACTCAAAAAAGTAGGTTTACATAAGTCTTATTCAGACTATCTTGAATTTTGATTGACCCTCCCCCTGCCCTTCTTTTCAAAACACTTAAAAACAAGCAGGTGCCAGCAGGTGACTCTGGCCATTGTGTTTCTTAAGCAGGAGGTGATTTTTCCCATGTGGAAAGATGCCCTCTTTTAGTACTGGTGATTGAACCTAGAGACTCACACATGCTTTAATATTGAGCTATGTTCCAAGCCCTTTTGCTAGTTTTTATTTTGAGACAAGGGTTTGCTAAGTTGCCCAGGCTGGCTTTGAACTCATTCTGTAGCCCAGGCAGGTTTGGACTTGTGATCCTTCTGCCTTAGCCTCCCAGGTAGCTGGGATTATATGCCTGTGCCATCAGGTCCAGTGAGTTGTCCTTCTTATATAAAAGGGAATAGCATTCCTAGAATCAGTGGTAAACCAGGTGTGGTGGACTACACCTTTAATCCCAGAACTCTGGAGGTTGAGGTAGGAGGATTGCCAGGAGTTTAAGTCCAGCCTGGAACTAAAGAGTGAGTTCCAGGACAGCCCAGGCTAGAGTGAGGCCCTGCCTTGAAAAAAAACCAGTTAGAATCAGTGATGGAAAGTGAAATGAAGAGAATTCTGTGTAGACCTTGCTAAAATATCTTTTTAAAACTTCCCCACATAATTTACTTTTTTACAACTCAACAATTCTTGTCAAATTTGGCAAATGATTGGATATAACTGCTTTTTTTGGGTCATCATTCCTTTCTGAGCACTTCATGCTTCATAAATCTCATATTTAATACACTTGTATGGTTTCCTCTTGTTAATCTATCTTATGCCAATTTAATTTTCAGGCACAGCTGTGAACCTCAGAGGATGGAGGTGAAGGTTTTTCTCTTTTGTTTTTTAATTCTCTAGCTCTTTTCTCAGAGGTTTAATGAGTCTAAAGCAAAATATTGGAAATGATATTGGAGAAAGAAACATCTCAATGTTTTTTTAATTTTTTTTACTTTATTTTTATTTATTTGAGAGACAGAGAGAGGGAGAGAGAGAGAGAAAGAAAGCATCAGATAGAGAATAGGTGCAACAAGGCCTTCAGCCACTGCAAAAACACTCCAGATGCATACACCACCTCGTGCATCTGGCTTACTTGAGTCCTGGAGAATTGAACCTGGGTCCTTTGGCTTCACAAGCAAGTACCTTAACCACTAAACCATCTATCCAGCCCTTTATTGATGTTTTATAAAAGGAAAACATCTTATGAGCACTTGTGTATTTCATGTTAGTACCAAACCACTTGAAGCCCACTACAGAGCTGTCGATGCAGAATTGTCTTGGCAGATGTCAACTTTCACACCCAATGATGACTGTAAGGGTCCTAGTGGCCCTGTCCTTACGTGGAAGAGTAAATCATTAAGACCCCCAAATAGCTGCTGGCAAACATTTCATCTGTTCACTTTAGTTTACCTGGGCAAAAAGGTCAAACTATCTATATCCAGTCAAGATTACTTAATCATAATCTCAGGGCATGGCTCCAGGCATCTGTATTTTATAATAAATAAATAAATAAATACACTAAGATACCCTAGTTAAGTTTCCTTTTCTCTTTCCTTCCTTCTAAGATCTAATTTCATCTCACCACTCCTCCTATGCTTGAGATAACAAGTGCTATTTCCTTCAAACCTGTGCCAGCCAAAGTGTCTGCAGCTGCTTTGGATTCACATAATTTTTGGAGGGAAGCAACCACAGGTTACATAACTGTTCACTAAAACCTATCACTTCTGAAAACTAGGTTGATGGATTTATTTGTGAAAACCACAGCCTTATGCACTCTATTGGGACGAAAAGTGTGAAGGGGCCAGACTAAGAACTGGCAGGGATATGATTTAGGGATTAACCACAACATCCAACATGTAGACTTCCAAAGGTAGACTCTAGGTTTGTAAGCAAATCCCAGAAGAGGTCTGGCCCCCATGTTTAAAGGGGAAACCAGATGAAACTTATCTATTTGTGAACTTCTGGCCTAAGCTATATATAACTTTAAAGTACGCTCTCATACTGTAAGATTTAGTTTTCTCATTTATTAAAAAAACTATGAATTCAACTTCTTGTCAGGATGGTGGACTCATAAACATGCTAGAGCTCCGGGGGTGAAATCAGGCAAGAATCAGGGGTGCTCCAGTACTACTAGGTCTTATCTTATAGGACCTCTACTGGGTGGGCACTGGGGTGCATAATTCCAGAATCTGCTGATTCTTATATGCTATCAGGTACAGCTAGGGTACCACAGCAGATTAGGATGGGCTGGTGCCTAACAGCCTGCTGGCTGAGTTCAGGTGGGCAGTCCAGTCTGGCGATTGGTTTTCCTCCATGCACTGTTCAGAGAGGGAAGCCATCCCCTAAGCAGGTACACACAGTGCAAGAGGTTGGGCCCATGCTTCTACACCAGTGCCTCTGGCTTCAGAATCACCGGATCCCCATGCCACCCATGTGGAAGATTCCAGCACTGCCACCTGCTCCAATACGCCACATTCACCACACTTCACTGTCACACTTCCCACCCCATCTACCGTCCCCACAGTGCCAGAGCTAGGGCTCATGCTTCCCGCCAGCCCTGTGATGCCAGTCCCTGTGCCTGGGCCACTGTGCATCCCTAGGTGCTAGAACTAGGGCCCTCACTTGACAAAATACATCACTTCATGATTAAAACGCTGGAAACAATAGCCATGGAAGGTTTATACCTCAACATAATAAAGGCTATATAAAAAACACCTAAAGTCCAAATCACTTAACGGGGAAAGTCTCAAGGAGTTCCTATTGAGATCAGGAACAAGGCAGGAGTGCACGCTCTCACCACTGCCCTTCAACATAGTTCTATACAACAAAAACAAATGAAAGGGATACAAACCGGTTGTGGTGGTGCACATCTTTAATCCCAGTACTCGCGAGGCAGAGGTAGGAGGACTTCTGTGAGTTTGAGGCTGCTCTGAGACTACATAGTGAATTCCAGGTCAGCCTGAACTAGAGTGAGACCCTACCTTGAAAAACCAAAAAAATAATAAATAAATAAATAGATAGATAGATAGATAGATAGATAAAAGGGATACAAATTAGAAGGGAAGAATTCAAACTAGCCCTATTTACAGATGACAAGATCCTTTAATAAGTGACTTGAAAGACTCTACCATAGGTTTGGCCAGACAGGCCCAATGAGCGAATGGGTGCAATAGTGGCATGTCTGCTCTTGGGGAAACCAACTGCTTCCTAGTTAGACTGAAGGCCTCTCTATGGGAGGGAATACATGCCTGGTACTGAAAAAACTAAGCAAAAGTCTATGGCAGGGAGGTCATGAGCCCTAGGCGTATAAAGCCTGCTCTTGTCTGGTTAAATGTATATATTATTCCCACCAAGCTGCCCTGAAAGCACTACACTTAATGTTCATATTCACATATTAATGCTCCTCTCACTTCTGGTTAGAGAAGCTTCTCTTTTCAGGTGGTGATGACCACTGGGATGACCCAAAAGGCAACATAGTGCTGAGAAGGGATGGAGGAGTGTCCAGCACTGAAACATCTCTGTCACACCCTCCAAGGCTCAGGGTCCATTGCAGAAGAGGGGGTGGATAGAATGTAAGAGCCGAAGGAGGGGTACAACTCCTTACAATGCAACTGTCCAGACAGAAATTGGCCTTGATATCCATGACCTTGCAGTGCCTAGCAATACCTTCGCAAGACCCTCATAATAGAAGAAAAAGAAAAAAAAAGAAAAAAGAAGTATATAAAATAGATATATGCAAACAAATATTTACTAATAAATCCTAAAGAAACTTGTTTTAAAACATTTTCACATACATATGGTTTTATCATTCATTAAAGTCAAAGCAAGTTTGCACACACACACACACAAAGATGATGACATCAAATTAAAAGAGAGACTAATAGAGAGAGGGAGGGGATATGATGGAGAATAGAGTGCTGAAGAGGAATGGGGGGAGGGGAGGGAAATATCATGGGTTTTTTTTTGTATATAAGTATAGAAATTGTCAATAAAAAACGAAAAAAAAAACCCATAATTTTCTCTCTTAAATAAAATAACATAATTGGTTAAAAAAACTTGTAAAGGTGATAAATTCCTTCAGCAAAGTGGCAGGATACAAAATATCGTTCGTATATGCAAAAGACAAATATTCAGAGAAAGAAATCAGCAAGATTACCCCATTTTCAATAGCCACAAAAAAAATCAAATACCTTGGAATAACACTAATCAAGGATGTGAAAGACCTATACAAAGAAAACATAAAAACACTCAAGAAAGAAATTGAAGAGGCCTTCCAGTCAAGATGGCATCTGTCTAACCACGCCTCACCTCTCAGGGAAGGAAAGGCAAGACCTTTAGGGTTCATTGGGGGTTTGCAGATTCTGTACTTCCCTGAATAAACATAATAATTTAATAATTATCCTTCTCAGTCACTTTTATTCAATTACTTGATTAAAAATAGAAATGAACCTAGGGTTTGGGGTTCAAGGACTTCCCTGAACCCCGAGCATTCCATTACAATATTACACTTGTGGTAATTTGTCATAGCAATATTATGGAACAAATAAATGTTAAAAAAAAATTTTTTTTGGTTTTTCGAGGTAGGGCCTTACTCTAGCTCAGGCTGACCTGGAATTCACTCTGTAGTCTCAGCGTGGCCTTGAACTCTTGGCAATACTCCTACCTCTGCTTCCCGAGTGCTGGGATTAAAGGCATGTGCCACCATGCCCGGCTTAAAATTTTTAATTATATGGTTTTGAATTGCCTTCTATGGAACAACCTTTGTGGATGAAGTGTAACCAAGTCAAGGTCTGGGTTGTGTATTCTTAGAGGCCTGCTTTCATTAATTGGTTGGTGGCTTTTCAGCACAGAGACCCTGACCTCACACATAGCCAGGCTACATGGCAGGCTATTGCTGGAGGAAAATTGAGCGTCGATAGCACCTGTTGATTATAGTCCAGTTACGTTTGGATTATCTGCTACTTTTATTTAATTTATTTTTTTTTGAGAGTGACAGACAGAGAGAGAAAGAGGCAGATAGATAGATAATGGATATGCCAGGGCCTCCAGCCACTGCAGTGAACTCCAGATACATGTGCAACCTTGTGGATCTGGCTTACGTGGGTTATGGGGAATCGAGCCTTGAACCGGGTTCCTTAGGCTTCACAGGGAAGTACTTAACCAGTAAGCCATCTCTCCAGGCCCTTAACTGCTACTTTTGATTACCTGCTCTGGTGTTTTGGGGAGGTGGTAGTTAATCCTTTATCCAGATGATAAAAAATTCTTTTCCAAAGCATGCTTTGTTTTAGGGCACATGAAATCGTACAGTGTTGTACGTTCATTCCTCTTGGTAGTGTCTTCAGAGCACCAATAACTTTTATGTGCTGACCAGATTAGTTATCTAATTCATGAGTGTGCTTCATTCTGGATAATGAGAGCAAATCTCTCTTGAACGCTTTCCTATGCCAGACTCTAGGATAGGCAGTTTTTATGCTCATTCACGTTGGAACACTCTGAGGTGAGTGCACTATGGGCCCCACTTCTCGCAGATGAGGATGCAAGGGTTGGAGAAGTTGTGCGGCTTATAGAAGCTCACATGATTCATGCAAAGCAAAGCTCGATTGTGAAACCAGGCAGCCAGATTTTCAAACAACACTTCTAACCAGCAATGATATTGTTATGCTTTTTTGGAAATAGCCCAATTTGTTCCCTGAAATAGAGCTGAAGTTAGCATGTGGTTTTAACTGGCAGTGGAAAAGGCCAAGAGTCAGGAGGCCAAAACAATTCCTATGTTAACTGTTATACTTTCCTTGGGCATATCCTTATTTCATGAGTCTCTCTCTCTCTCTCTCTTTCACTCTCTTCCCTTTGGATTTCCAGATTATTACCATGGACTTCATTTCCACCTTGCAAAGACATGAAGATTAGAATTCTCTTAAGGCTGATGATCAAAATGGATTAACATGGGGTTCTTAAGTTTTTACATCAAAGCAGTTCAGAGGAAGGGACAACAGTCACTGGTTATTTCTGTGTTTCAACTTAACTCTTCAATTGGAATTGTGGTTGCTGTTTGCCTTCAAGACAATTAATTGTCTTGCCCTGCTGTTCAGATGGTCTGAACACAGTGCTCAAGAGTTGCTTCCTTTTGGGTTAAAGAGCATAATGGCAAAACAGGATTTTTTTTCTCCTGGGACAATTTGTTTTCCTCTGGGGACAGTTTTGATTGTCTTCCTGGAAAAGGATGCTACTGGAATCCAGTGGGTTGCAGTAGTTTCTTGATATTTCTCTAAGTATCAAAGGATCCTGAACTTGGTGGCCTAACATAACTGAAGTTTTATTCTCTCACAGTTCTTGAAGTGATAAGTCTGAAATCAAGGTATTTTCAAGGTTGATGTATTTTGGAGACTTTAAGAGAGAATCCATTTTGTCCTCTTTCCTAGATTCTGGCGCTGCTGGCAGTCCTTGCCATTCATTCCGTGGCTTGTAGAAGCATCACTCCAATCTTTGCTCTGACTTTCCATATCCTCCTGTCCATGTTACATCTCAAATTCCCCTCTCTATTCTCTTAGAAGGGCACCTGCCATTGGATTTAGGACCTTCCCAAAGTCCAGAGTGAGCTCAGTCTGAGACCTTTAATGGGATTACATCTGCAAAGACAAATGTCATTTCCCAGTGCTCATAATCTCAAGTACTGGGGTTAAGACTTGGACTTATCTTTGAGGGGTACTCAACTTGCTTTTTGAGTATTGGCAAAGGATACTGAATAGCAAAGTTCCTCCACATTCAAAGCAGTGACCAACTATTGTCACCTTTTTTTTTTTTTTTGGTTTTTGTTTTTTGAGGTAGGGTCTCACTCTGGTCCAAGCTGACCTGGAATTAACTATGTAGTCTCAGGGTGGCCTCGAACTCTCGGTGATCCTCCTACCACTGCCTCCTGAGCGCTGGGATTAAAGGTGTGCGCCACCACGCCTGCCTATTGTCAGCTTTTATCAAGAGCAGCTGGGACAACTCATGAAAGAAGGCATGGGGAGGGTCATCAGACAACTCACCTGACATCTCAGGTGCCCCCTGTGCCAGCTGTATACAAGAAAGTGTGAGGTCTTGTGACCTCAGGGGGAGATAGAGTATATAGAGGGCAAAAGATGCAGAAACAATGAACTCCATCTAGGTGGTCTCTTTGTGGTCTCATGCTCTGTAAGTAAGCCCTCATCCCAAGACTGAGGGAGGAGCATCCATGGGGGTAATCCTGATATAGAGAGCTCCATTTGAAGCAACTTCTTTGGAGTCTCCAGGCTCTGTAAGCAAGCCTTCACCCCAAGGCTGAGGGGAGCACATCCATGGAGGTAATCCCAACATAGTGAGCCCCACTAAAGTGCTGTTCTGTGGTGTCATACTCCTGGACAGGGACAAGAAGCTTTGGAAGTGGCCACAGGAAAGTCATCATTCAGGGTGGGATAAGACTTCTCAGAGGCCTGATTGCTCTGGGGTCCCGATGCTCTGTAAGGAATCCCTCATGCTGGGGCTGAGGGAGGCGCATCTAAGGAGTAATACTGACACAGGAAACCCCCTCAAAGTGGCTGCACTGGGGGCGCCACTTTCCTGCATATAACCCCTCTCCATACTTTGTAAGTACCCCCAATAAACTCACGGCTTCACTGAACTGCTCTTGGTGCAATCATACTTTGGTCTTCCTTCCGAGCCTTATTTGGTGTGAAGACATGTGTTCATGTTTCTCCAGGGGCTAGGTTTCCTGCGACACTTGCTGCCCAGTGTGGGTAGGGCATGACAGAATCAAAGATGAGTTTGGAAGTCCTGGTGGCATAGTCCTAGCTCTAGTCAGCCAGACGTGTAACTGGGGCTGGAGAGGGAATACTGGTGGGAGAAATCTCGATATGCTATGGGGTGGTGATTGCTGGAGTCTTGCTATGGATAGTAAGATAGGTAACCAAGGCTGAACCATCAGGAGGTAGCATGTCTCTATGTGGGGGGGGGATCCCAAGAGGGCTGTCCTACTCTACATGTTGTGGAGTGGCATGCATACTTGATGAGTGGGGTCTGCTATGAGAATGGGGGGGGGTGCCCTGAAAATAGTTGAAGGATTAGAGAATATGTTAAAGTCTTTGAGCATGGCACATAAGAGACTACGGAAGTGCATACAGAGGTAGCCTGGCCACTGTTATGGGTAATAAGGTATACAGCCCAAGCAGAGATAGCTGCACCACAGAACTTGTTAGCCTAAAAGAGGAGTTACAATGAGGAAGGGCAGGTTGCTAGTACCCTGTACATTAGGCTCGAATTTGGAAGGGAAATTGGATTAAAGAGAAGATGAGATAGATATGCAGCAGCAGCAGGCTGCAATGGAAACAAAGCACAAATTAGATCAGTATTGAAGAGCCTTTCATGGGATCCAAACATTTGGAATCTGTTGGAAGAATCAGGTAGTGAAGAGAGAGAGAGAATGAGGTCAAGATAATGGAACATGCCTCTCACATCCAACTCTGGACAGAGGGAAAGGGAAGGTCCATGATTCAGCATGCAGATCAGGTTGAGAAAATGATAGAACAATCCAGAGACAAGAGAAAGGCAAGGCAGATAAAGGAGTCTGTTCATATTAGTAGAAGGCAAGATCTGTGTCAAATTGGAGATTCTAAAGAAAAAAAAAATGATAGAAGGCCAAATGCTTTGCCTCTGAAAGGTTTTAAGGCCTGAAAAACAGTTCTCAGAGGGTGTGATTAACAGGGTGCTTCAGGTGAAAAAAACTAAGCTTGATTCGGGGGTGGGCAATTATACCCCCCCCCCAGAAAGCCATGCATATTTCTCTCCTGCAGGAAGACATGCTGGGGTAGAAAGGACTGGCCCAACTGGAGGCTATCACAGCAGCTGGGTGTGGCTGAGGAAAGACAACAGACTGCAGTCTCAGTGCTGCCCCCTGAGTCAGTCAAACCAAGTGGGTACAAAGAGTAAGCCAAGAGGGCAGGCACTCCAGCAGACTGGAGAAAGGCCTCACTCCCCTTTGACCCTGGGCCTGACCAAACAGTTTGAGTGGGGCCCACTGAGCCCATCAGGGCTGGGGACGTAAAAGGCAGCCCCAAGAAAGCACTCCAGGATGAGAAAGCAGTATAGCTCACAGAAAAAAAAAGTCTATACCTTATGGAAAACTGGGTGGGGTGGTGTCACCCATCCATGATGCTGTCCCCAATATTGTGCTTTCAAAGAAATGGGTGATACAGGTAGTAGGGTCTCTTCATGCTTTGCTGGACCTTGCTAATGTTCTCCTGTAGTATTCCCTTAGCTGCTGACTCCTGAGACCAACTGGTGTCTGCTTGGGAATAGACGGTGGTGGACCTTCAGAGATCCTGCCTGCCCTCTGTAAAAGACTTTGTTCAATGTCATAGTGCTAACCTCTGAGTATCTGACCTGTCTTGTAAAGTATATGGGAGGACAATAAAGGCAGTAATTAAAATATTTAAATAAAAATTGAAAATAAAGTAGGTATCCTGTGTAGACAGAAAAGGGCACTTCTAAAAGGTTGTTGAATAAAGATCACTGTGCCAGGGATGGGCTACCTCCTAAGAGTTGTTGGCCATGGAGGCCCCTGAGGCCTCCAAAATGGAAAAAAAAAAGTTATTGCCATGGTTGTTGGTTGCATTCCAGAACTAAATGGTAAGACCTTATCACTGAAAACATGGCATGTTTGTTATAGGATGTGGAGAAATCAGTGGGAACTGAGCTGGAAGCACTCTCTGGTGGCTGGTTTTCAAAGTGCTAGAAGGTGCTATATAGGCTGCTTTGACCCGTGTGAGGTACAATACCAACATGCCAGGAAAGATGTGCCTGCGTGTGTGATAGTGGCATGACTGCTGTAGATATAGCCAGCAACTTTTTGGTTGGATTCAAGGCCCCCTCCAAAGGAGGAAGTTCACGTCTGGCACTGTAAACCTGGTCAGAAGCCTATAGCTGTGGAGGTGATAGGGCCCCGTGGGGAAGTCACTGTTACTGTTTTGTTGGATGGATGTGATGGTCCTGTCAAATTGTTTGCTAGACATTTGTGCTTGTGCCCATAGAGTATCACTATTATTTCTACTCCTGTCAGCTTTGGTTGGAGGAGAACTTCTGTAGACAACAGTGAGTACTGATGGAAAGATACAACTGGCCAAGATCCTGAGATTAGGGACTGTTGCTGAAGCATAGTGGTCTAACGCTTAACCGTAGATGGACATCTATCTTGCCCTCTCTGACATCAGGGAATATCATAGAAGGGGCAGGGAGCATGTAAGTGCTGGAGGAGGGGATGTCAAAATTTCTCTGCAGTGAAAGCAGTGAACAGCTATTGCCAGCTTTATCAAAAGCAGCTCGGATAACTCAGAGAAGGCATAGGGAGGGTCATCAGACCCCCACCTGAGATTGCAGGCACCCTCCTGTGTCAGCTGTGTACAATAAAGCAGAACCCAGTTTAAGCCATGCTGCCAGCTGCCACTCCCATGTTCCCGAGTGTGAATATTTTCTAACATGTGGAGTGTGGAGGCTGTTTGTGCCCAGTAGGTGGCATTCAAATACCCCATATAACTGAGCGTGGGGTACTGATGACAAAGGAAAGAAACCAATGCAACTCTCAAATGGGTGGATTCAGGGTCTACAAATAAGATTTGCATCACTCTTAAATGAAATTTAAATCAGTGAACCTCTGACTTTCCAGCACAGACTCTCGAAGTTTCTGCTCCCGTAGTTCCTGCAACTGTAATGTCTAGCTGTTTGAATAAAGTGTTTTATAAGAATTTATAACAGGGTCCCCAAATTTTCTGAAAAGGGTTAGGTAATAAATATTTTGTATTTTATAGGCCAAGAGGCACAACCAAGGGATCATGTGGGTTTTGATATACTAAAGGAGAGAAGTCCTGTTGCATCCATTTGGCTAGTGTGGCTGAATCTGCATTGGGCAACTTTGTGCTCAGTTACCATTTTATGCAGACTTTCTCAGAAGCAAGTGTATCTGGCCCTAAGGTTGGACCATGGCTTCAGGAGGTGGAGCACGTGGTTAGAGGATTTAGAAAGCCTGACCACCATGATCAGTTTGGCACTCTTCCCATTTGACACCCATAGCCCAGGCTGCCTTTCTCTTCTGGGCCATGCAATTTGGACAGCTGGCCAGAGGAATTGTAGACTGCTCAGCATTCAGCATTTGTCAATGGTAGAGGCCCAGATGTTTACATGGTGATCAGCATAGCCCCAGAGCAGTTACCACTAGCCTGGGAGGCGGGTTCTGGGAGCAGAGACAGAAATAGGAGTAGAGGGTGATGCCATGGCTGGTCTCCTAACACACAGTTCCAGCCCGTTCCAGCACTGTTTTTGGGTTACACACGTGCAGACTGCCAAGCTGTTTTTGGTCCACAGGCCATAGTTTACCAGACCTTGGCTTTCCCATATGACAGATACTTAAATAGTTCTTTTCAACCTGTCAAAGGTACAATTTTAAAAGCAGTAAGAGCCACGTGACACTTCTGTACCAAACCAGTTCCTGGCATTATAATCACCAAGGTTCAGAAACATGGGTTCTGCTCAACTTCTCTTTACAAATTAATACATAAGCCAAAGGGATGCCTGGAAGTAGGAAGCTGAAAGGAAGGCTTTTCCTGCCTGTCCTTCAAAGTTTAGTCTCTCTTGTCCTTGTACACCTCTGAGCATCTTATTGAACTACACAATCCTGTAAAAATGCAACACCACAGATCAGAATGTATTTATTCTGGTGACATGAGTTTTGGTAAAATAATCTTTTGCGAATGGCTAGCAATGAGTTTATCTTGTTTTTACTATATAATCCTCAAAGACAAATATTAAAAGCAGTATGTTGAGAAAGAATAAAAGACCAGTGAACTGCAACAATATGAAGTTTTAAATGTCATGAACTGTACACATGAGCCAACCATCTGGCATTCACAATATGGACATATTGGGGAAAGACAAAAATGCCTTTCTAGTCAAACCCCAGAAAACTGCTTTCATAGTAGCAACCTCTGTCTGGCAGCAACTTTCTTCCATTGTTTAGAAACTTCACAGGCCTTCTCAAAAATGAGATGTTGCCTGGTTTCAGGCTACAGACCTCATGCTAAATTCTACTTCAGACTCTTCTCCATCCTCTCTAAGGTGTGTTGTGAACCATCTATTCTTGCCCCTTTTTTTCCTTTTGAGCATGATTGAAAATCTAGGAGAACTTTTCAGAGGACTTTAAAAATTCTTAGTATTTTTTAGTTAGTGTAAATATGGGTTTAATCATGACATTTTATTTTATTTTAGAGAAAGAGAGAGAGAGAGAGACAGACACACACACACACACACACACACACACACACACACACACACAGAGAGAGAGAGAGAATTGGTGCGGTAGGGCCTGAGCCACTGAAATCAAACTCCAGACACTTGTGTAACCTTGCACTTGCCTCACCTTTGTGTGTCTGGCTTATGTGGGATTTAGAGAGTCGAACATGGGTCCTTATGCTTCGCAGGTAAGTACCTTAACCACTAAGCCATCTCCCCAGCACCTAATCCTGACATTTTTATGGATGTCTAGCACTATGTTCATTTGCCCAGATTCCTTAATTGTGTACTAACTCAGAGCTAAATAAATTTCCAACCTCCTGCTCTGCCGTGGAAGTGACCACCTGCCACCAGAAACAGAGTTTTAGTAGAAAAGTCAGATAAGAAGTGTGGTGCCTTGAATCAGATGCCTCCTATAAACTCATGTGTTTTGGATGCTTGGTTCCCAGCTGATGGAAATTTGGGAGGAGACTTGCTGGAGAAGGTGTGTTATTGGGGGTGGGCTCAGAAGTGTTATAGCCTGCTCCTCTTGCTAGTGTTTGGCTCATTTTCCTGCTGACATTGTCCACCTGCTGTGGCAGAGGTGACATCCAGCCTTTGTTCATGCCCTATTTCCCTTTGCTATTGTGAGTCTCTTCCCCTCAAGACTTTGAAGCCAAAACAAACAATTTTCCTCCCATCAGATGGTTTGGTCAGGTGCTTTGTCCCAGCAATGAGAAGGTAACTACAATAATAAGAGAGAGCTGTCTTGGAAGAGGCAAAAGTTGGTTTTCAGACTTCCCACGCCATGTTCTTGCTTGTGTCAATAACAGACTTTATGGATTTGATTGACAACTGATGTGAAATTTCTCAGAAGGGAACTTGATGCCTAATGATCTGAGATCAATACCCCAGTACCCACGTAAAAGCAGATCCACTCCAGATGCATGCATCTGGAGTCCATTTTCAGCAGCTGGAGGCCCTGGCATGCCCATTCTCTCTACTGTCTCTCTCGGCTTAGAAAGAAATAAATAAATAAATATTAATTAATTAAAAGACTTTAAAAACTAAAAAAAAATCTTTAAAAGAAATTGCAGGGTCAACCTCACAATCTGGAACCTTCCTCTGTCCAGTCTTACTGTCTCCCTTCTCTTTCTCCGGACTTACTCTCTAATACACCAGAAGCATTTCTAATTTGATCTCAGTTCCTGCTTCCTGTGGGTACCTAGGAAGATAGTGGAGGAACCAAGATTCTCTGTGGGGAATAACATAACTTGAAAGATAAAGGAAGGGGGAAGTGCTCTCCCTACTCTCCAGGAAGACCCAATTATAACCCAGGCTGCTTGTCCTCATGGAGAGTTGGGCCTGTGCAGGACCTCATAGAGACATGAATGGATTTCTCAAATGACCTTATATCCCAGTTGCTTTCTGTGGAAAGGCACACTAGGGAAGGGAAGGGGGTCCTTAGTAAGGGAGTTGGCCTTGCTAAACTAGAAATTTGAAGTCTAAGGAAAAGTAAGGAAACATATTGTTAATCTTGACTTGAGTATTCTCATTTCTGTGAGAGTACTCTAATATGTCTCCAATCACCTGGTTTATGCATCATTGGCAATAAGTTTACAAATCAGACATGCATTTTATGAGAAGGTGGCACATAAAGTTATGGGTCTATAAATGGGCATCATAAGCCAGCCATTAAAAAGCATAAAAGGCATTAATTTCAAGTATGAAGAAACTGAGATGAAATTGGTATTATTTTCAGTGGAAAGCAACAAAAATAAACACAGTCCTTATTCTGAGTATAGAAAAACCAGAATGTATTCCCAAAGTGTCTTTTTGTACCCCACATACAAAAAAGCAAAACAGAAGTTCTAGTAATCCTATCTGAATTCTAATCTTGGAGACTGGATATGAATACAAATAATGATTATTTTCTATTATATCTCTATCCTGGAAACACAGTAAGCATTACCAGCAGCACCATAAAGCTTGTCCTATGGTACTAAGGGACAAATTGAAAGAAAATTCTTTGTAGCTGAATAAATAAAATGCAATGACTCCCGTAAGTTGTTCCTTTTTTATGTGTGTTGATTTGTGTTAGATCACAAACTATGACAAAGATGAAGGACTTTAGCTAACATAAATGTTGTACTGACTTTGGTAAGATCAGAATTCTACCAGTGTCATGTTACAGAGTTAGGTCTAAGAAGTCTTATATAACAATTTCATTATGTTGCCTCTCTAAATAGTGTAGAACACAAATTCAAGCACTAATTTAGTGCCATCCACCCTGAAGCCTTCTGTCCTGATATTCAAACATCTAAAGACTTAGTATAGTGATGAGAAGACTGGGTAAATAGCATAAAATTAGAATTGAGGGTGATATATGGTAACAAGGGCTACCCCAGGTCATGTTGACACTGATAAACCACACAACTAGATAGTATTTTTCTCAAAACAATGAGAATGCAGTGTTTCCATTTGTCAGAGTCAGTGACTGTCTCTCTCCTCGGTAAGCAGTTAACATATTTTGTTTTGATTATACACAGTTTGATAATCTTCAGGCAGTGAGAATGAGGGTCCATGGTGCATTACAAACCAGTTATGTAGCCTAATTAATTGCAAGGCACAGTCACATATCTCAAGGGGGAAAAAAGGAAAAGGTCTTGCTCAATAGCCTTTGGAATGAGCACAACCAGTTAGGACAGGGAATGGACATAGTGACTATGATGCAGGAGCACTCCCCTGACGGGTGGTCTGAACAGACATGCACAAGGAGAGTAAGGCCCTTGATTGATCAGAACCACAATGCATATGATGAACAACCAATCTCTGTAAAGATGACCTCAGTCTCTAGCCAATGCCCACTGAGAGATAAGAAGTGCTCTCTACTACTTTCAAATCCTACATCACCCTCTCTCCCCAAAATGACATTTAGGAATGACATTTTGAGAATCCAGCATGGCTGGGCCTTTGTGATTGAGCTCAATCCCATTAAGATATGCAAACAGCTATGGAAGAATACTTCACGTAGCCTGTGTGAAGAGTAGCAGGAAAGGAGGATGGAGGCTGGACACTCTCAAGAGGTTATTAAGCCAGATGAGCAGATCCACACAACAGATTATAAAGGAACATCACTTTGAGAATCTTTTAAGTTAGTATGAATGCAGGACAGATCCTACAGAGAAACTAAAAGCCAGAGAACAGGTTACACTTCTTGAAGAAGTTCTGTTTGAGGATGAATGGCATGATTGTGGAGTTTCAAACATGATTGTTAAAATTAGAGTCACTCCCAGTTTTTTTCCCTGTTGTAACAGTTTTCTTGAGAATTGATTGGGAACTTATTAGAATGAACAACACAAGGCTTTACCAGAGTTCAGCAAGACTTACACGTTATGAGAATATACTTCTCAAGCTAGGGAAACTAATTTAATTTAATGCATGCTCCACATTCCCTTTTTTTTTTTTTTTTTTTGGTGTTTTGAGGTAGGGTCTCACTCTCGCCCAGGCTGACCTGGACTTCACTATGTAGTCTCAGGGTGGCTTTGAACTCACGGCGAGGCGATCCTCCCACCTCTGCCTCCTGAGTGCTGGGCTTGAAGGTGTGCACCACCACCACCAGCTCCACATTCCCTCTTTATAATAGTGAAAATCAGAAAAGTTTGGGCATGTTCAGGGTGGTATGGCTATAGGCAGCTTTAATGAATATCACAAGGAGACAGTTTGGAAGAAGCTAATGTTTCTGAAAAACAATGGATCTTAACCTTGCAGACTCAAAAGAAAAACTGGTGAAATAGCAGGTAATATAACATGTATGGACTGAATGGGCACTTTACTTATAGGACGCATTTTTTTATGTTTGTTTGTTTATTTATTTTGAACTGATTATACCCTTTTATTCCCTCTCCCCTGTTCCTATTTCCCTGGGGCCCTCCTCAGTGGGGTTATGGGATTCCCTGTGGGGTCATGAAGGCCTCAGTCAGTCCCAATGTGATCATGAGGAGACCATGCCTCAGGGTAGTCCCACCCACTCTGTGGCTCTTACACTATCTGGCCCCTCTTCCTCAACGTTCCCTGGGTCATGGCAGGCCTGTTGGAAGTCTGATTTAGTGTTGAGTTCTTTTTAGCCTCTGGATTTCTGCTTTGATAGGTTTTGCTTGATCACTGTGATGTAGGAGGCATTTTTAAAATGAGAATTAGTTGCTTTGCTTATGTACAGATTTTCTGTGGCCATAGAGAAAAAAATATTATGGAAACCAGGTTTAACTCCAGGAAAAAAAAAAATGCTGACTCTATGACGCCACTATGCTGGGAAAGAATTCAAGTCAACCATGTGAAGAACCCACATGGAGAACCATCCAGATACCAGTTATGAGTGAAGCCATCTCGAACCTTCATGCCAGCTTAGATGCAGGCTCAATAGGTGACTCCCACTAGTGCCAAATGGGCCAAAAGGGTCATTCTGCAGAATAACTTCACAGAATCATGTGGTGAAATAAATCAGCACTGGTTTAAGGCATTGCATTTTGGAATGGCTTGTTGCATCGCAATAAATGACTGAAACACTAGGGATTCAAGGTGTGGAACTGATTGATTAGGGGATGAATTATGATTAGGACTGTTGGATAGCTTTATTGTTTCAAATTGCTTTTTGACATTTTCATACATTTGTATTACATTTTGATCATATGCACCCTACATTTCCCTCCCTTATCCTCCTCAGTCTCACTATATTCCTTCTCATCACTTACAAGTAACTATGCTAAGGGAGAGAATGACTCTTTGTTGTGGGGCTCTGAATTGAACCCCAGGCCTCAAACATGCTAGGTAGCCCTCTTTATACTTTATGAGACAAGGTCTGTCCTAGTTGTCCAGTCCAGCCTTGACCTCACTCTGTCCTTCTGCCTCAGCCTCATAAAGAGCTGTGATGACAGGCCTCGTTCACATGGCCTTCAAAGAGTTCTGAGAAAGGCTCTTATGCTTTCCCGTGCTCTTACCTGGGTCTCAGCAAATATTTGCATTGTCAAATTGTCAAAGTTTTCACTCACTTCTCTATTATCTATTTTAGGCAATGATCCTTCTTAGCGGATTAAGTATGCATGTTCTGGGTAACAAAGAGTCTCTCAATAACATAGCAGTAAGACTTGATTGATTGATTGATTGATTGATTGATTGAGTTAATGATGGGCAAAGTTAGGGAAAGGTTTATACTCATTGGAGGGAATGACAAAACTATGCGGAGGAGTCCTTATTTTTTCCTAATATCACACCCTGAGGTCAAAGGATGGGTAAATGGAGAATGCACTGGTGCATCTTGGTGCTTTCAGGAAATCAATAAATATGCCAGTATGTGTTTCAAGAGAATTTAGTTGCCCCTAACTAGAACAAACAAAATTCCTCATCATTGTGGCAGAAGCATCATCTGAGGGTAAAGATCAATCCAGTTGCATTTCATACACTCTATATTTCTTTTAGAAACTGTCCTTTCCTTAAACAATGGCTTTGTATTCACAATAGACAGTGTGATGATGTCCACGTAGAAAATAGCAAAGATGGCCCTGCACTAGGAATGGCAACTGTAACATGGAGCACATTTGGTCAGAAATTCACCCAAACTGTTTTGTCCTGCAGTCTTGGTATAACTACTTTAATGCCAATACCTGGGTAGAGATCATTCAATTTATATGTCAAGTTTATAGCACAACCTGAGATGTTATTTAGCTTGGGACGTTGTGAAGATACAAAAGAGCTAGCTGAAGAGATGAACCATGCCATAGGGGAAAAATACTGCATTCATTTTACTATTAAGTTGATGAATATTTACTTCAAAATCCAAAGAGTGTACTATAGGCTCTCATTTGTTTCAACTTCAGTCATTCCTTTTTAAGGAGCTATCAATGTTCAGCAGATGGGTTTCTTATCATTCACCCATCCATCCATACACTCATCTGTCCATCCATCCATCCATCCATCCATCCATCCATCCATTTCTGGACTATTTATATATACATGCATGTGTCATTTGCCTGGCACTGTTCATGCCACTGTATATATTGACAAAAAAGTACTATTAATAGAGTGAATAGAGCGTCACAAATGGTTTTCATGTGGGTGCTCATAGGAGCATCACCCTGCTCATCTGATGGAGCCTCAAACTGTTTTTGACCTTTCTATTCTACACCACTTGTGAATGCTTTCTTGTTTGAAGACCTTGTCTAGTATTTATAGACTCCTATTTTATATTTTACTTTTGAAATTGGTCAAAGTTTTCTTTTATTCAATCTATTTGTTTTTTAAAAGATTAGCATACAGTGTTCTGAGCTTCGCTGTGGCATTTTCAGAATACTTTCTGTTAACTCTCCTCCCTCGTGCCTGCTCCCCTTCTGCCTATCTCCTTCCTTCCCCCCTGCTTTCATGTCACACGTGTTCTATTTATGTCCCCCCTTTAAGACCTACTTGTACCTTTGCATGTTCCCCTTTGTAGTTTCATAACCTAGACTCTCCACATACATCAAAATCTAGGATCCACATATGAGAGAAAACATGCAGGATTTGTCTTTCTGAGTCTGCACTATTTTGCTCAATGGAATAATTTACAGTTATACATATTTTTCCTGTGGATTTTATGGTTTTGTTTTTGTTACAAGGGAATAAAATTCTGTTGTGTTCCACACAACGTACACATTTTTTTTCTTATCCGCTTGATTACTAGTGGACATCTGAGCTGGCTCCTTTTCCTAGCTGCTGTGAAGCAACAAACATGGAGGCGCATGTATCTCTGTGGTAGAACTTAGATTCCTTTGAGCATATGCCCAGGAGTGGCATAGCTAAATCATGGTACTTGAGCTTTAGTTAGTTTGTTTGTTTATTTGTTTATTTGAGAGAGAGACTGGGGCAGGGAGAGAGAGTGAGAAAAAGTGAGTGTGGGCACAGCAGTGCCACTGATGACAAAGTCCAGACACATGCTCCACTTTTTGCATCTGGCTTTACATGGGTACAGGAGAATCAAACCTGGGTATTCAGGCTTTGCAAGCCTTTAATTAATGAGCCATGTCTCCACCCCCTGGCACTTTAAATTTGATCAAAGTTTTTTGGAGCATGAAATCTTTATCATTATATTGCTAAGGCAGTTTGATCTCTGTAATATGCTGAGACAAATGCTAGCAACCTGATTTACCCTTAATTTAGTGAAACATGATATTCAGTGTGATATTTCTTTTTAAATTTGTATTTCTTTTTTCCATTTGATATTTTTATACATGTATATTATACATTTTGATCTTATTCCCAGTTACCTTCTTTAATTCCCTGTCCTCTCCCATTACCATCTTTCTTTCCCATTTTCATTCCATGCTTTTTTTTTTTTTTGTTTTTCCAGGTAGGGTCTCACTCTGGCCCAGGCTGACCTGGAATTAACTATGTAGTCTCAGGGTGGCCTCGAACTCATGGCGATCCTCCTACCTCTGCCTCCCGAGTGCTGGGATTAAAGGCGTGCGCCACCACGCCCAGCTCATTTTTTTTTTTTTTTAACCCACTGAGTTAAATGAGGGTTACATGCATGATCATGGGTGGAAGGGCAAATTACCGGTGGCTACAGCATTGATCAACCATTGGCTGCTATTACCTACTCTGGGAGGTGGGTGTCTCATGTATCCTCCCCCCATCTATGGTGCGATATTGACAGGCTCAGTAGTGTGTAGGAAACCAGAGCTGCTGTGAATTTAGAAGCGTAACAGCCACGTCACACATATCTAGATGACAGAGTGTGTAGCCCTATTCTCTTGCTTTTACATTTTTTTCTACCTCCATCTTCTGGGAGGTTCCTCAAGCCTTGGATGGGGTGGTTTAGATGTCCTGATTGAAGCTTGAGCACATAGTGGTCACCTATTTTCAGCAGTTTGCCAGCCGTGCACCTCTGCTTTAACTACTACTAGTCTTGATCATGTCTTCAAGCAGTACTAATCTGTGCAGTCACATATAGATATTTTGAAACCAGTTTGACATGTTATCTATTTAAGCATAACCAAAATAGTAGGGTCACCCTAGGGCCTATATCTCTAGCCATGGGGTTTTGGCCAGGTTTACAGTTACCAGGCTTGAATTCTTTCCTGTTCAGTTCCATTGCCCAAATTTTTGATTGGGTTGTTTGTTTTGTGACGTTTAGTTTTTTCTTTAAAAATATTTATTTACACATATGTGTATGTGCACGCATGTGTGTGTGTGTGTCTTGGAGCACCAGGTTCTTTTGCCACTGCAAAAGAACTCTGGACACATATACCACTTTGAATATGGCTTTATGTGGATGCTAAGGAATTGAATCTTTGGCCAGCTGGCTTTTCAAGCAAGTGTCTTTAGCCACTGAGCAGTCCAGTGTTTAGTTTTTTTTGTTTGTTTGTTTTGTTTTTTCAAGGTAGGGTCTCACTCTGGCCCAGGCTGACCTGGAATTAACTATGTAGTCTCAGGGTGGCCTTGAACTCACGGTGATCCTCCTACCTCTGCCTCCAGTGTGCTGGGATTAAAGGCATGCGCCACCACGCCTGGCTCAGTGTTTAGTTTTTTGAGTTTTTTGTATACTCTATATATTAATCCTCTTGGGGGACATGTTTCTTGTATCAGCTGAGGCTTCAACGTAGAGAATACATGGAAACCCCTATATTCTATATCCATAGAGGGGGTGTTTCATATCAGTATGATAATAAAAACATATTCATCAGCTTTTTTTCCTTCCTAAAAAATATCTAGGAAGATTAACTTCTAAAAAGGAAAGGTTTATTTTGGTTTACAATTGCATGGTGTATCAGGATTCTCTAGAGGAACAGAACTGATAGAATGAATGTGTAGTATAAAGAGAATTTATTAGATTAGCTTACAGGAT
Source organism: Orientallactaga sibirica (assembly GCA_036365145.1). Taxonomy (NCBI): domain Eukaryota; kingdom Metazoa; phylum Chordata; class Mammalia; order Rodentia; family Dipodidae; genus Orientallactaga; species Orientallactaga sibirica. Next base: position 8,117,606 of record JAEOAD010000840.1, read on the forward strand.
ATAGATTGAGCAGTTTGCATGTCAATTTCTATTGCTATTTTGTGAGTGTCTTGACATATATGGTGGCAGTGCCTCTTTCATGATTGAATATCCATCCTCAGGCACAGTGCTGCATGTTAGCAGAAGCACAATAATCCTTGGCAAACAGATCATTAACTGCTGCCCTTTGTGACTTTTTCCTATCTTGTGGTGATTTATTTTAATCACAATTTTACCTCCTCTGCTCCTGACATTTAAGCTCTGGTTTATCTTGATATGGAGACCTTTGAAGTTCATTTTAAACAGATTTTGCCTGAGGAAATTTATTTCAGTGATGGAGGACAAAGCTTTCCCATGTGACTTGCACTGGCCCCGAAGCCCTTTGGAGATAGTCCTAGTTCTTTATGAGCACAGAGAATTTTAATGCACATTCGACTGGGAGCCTTTACTGTTCTTTATTCTTTTGGCATATGTGTGGTGTGTGTGTAGTGTATGCATGTATGTATGCAGATGTGCCTGCCCTTATGCACACATGTACAGAGACCAGAGAATTCCATTTGTCTCTTTCTGCTCATTTGCCAGTTTCCTTGGGATGTAGTCTCTCACTCAACCCAGAACTGCTCTATTGCTACTTTCTCAGTCAACAAACCCCAATGATTCTCTGGTCTCTACCTTTCCCTGCACTGCAGGACTGAGGTTGCAGACATGCGTGGCCATGCCCAGCTATTTATATGGGTGCTGAGCAGTCTGAGGCCTTCTAAGACCTTCATGCTTGCACAGCAAACACTCTTAATCACCAAACTATCTCCTCAGCCCCAATCTTAATCCGATTTCTTGCCTAAATTGTATAGCATTTACTATAAAAATAAAAAATATTAAAATATTGAAAAATTAATGAAAATTTAGTTGTGAGGAGCCATAAGTATATTTCTGTACATTATCAATGCTGAATGAACATATTCAGGGTTTGGGGGGCTTGTTTTGGGACAAGGTGTCAATCTATAGGGCAGGCTAAACTGGAGGTCATTATGTATCCCAGGCTAACCTTGAACTCACAGCAATCTACCTGCCTCTTGAATTCTAGGATTACAGTACCCTGCTATATATTTAGTTTTTCATTTCCAAAAACTCACAAAAGAATTAAGTCAACCTGAAAGAATTGGGAGCTATCCCTGAAACCTGATGTGATAGTAAATCTCTGGTTGTCAACTTGACAGGATTTAGAATCACCATGGAAACAAATCTCTGGGGATGTCTGTGAGGCATGAGGATCTACCTTAGCTATAGCTGATACCATTCCATGTACTGGGGTCTCAGACTATATAGGAAGGAAAAGCTACCTGATCATCAGCATTTATCTCTCTCTGCATCCTCACTGTGGACTGAATGTAACTAGCCACCATGCTTTTCCTGGCAAGACAGAATATCCCCTCAAACTGTAGGCTGAGTACCAGCATTCATCTCTTTCTGCTTCCTTTCTGACCATCAAGTGGACACATTTTTCATGCAACATCTTTGGTGGCCCATATAAGGAACTGAAGACTACTCTTTAAGGTCGGTATGCCTGGCTGAAAATACAGAAGGAGCAAGACCCACAATCCCCATTGGGGGAGGACAGGGAAAAGGCTAACGATGGTACCCTCATGGCTGTATATACACCATATACATAACTAATAAAAATAAAATTTATAGAAAAGACTGACTCTGAACTCCGGCACCTTGAGAAACCTCACTGAGTGACAGGAACACTGGGCCACAGATACCATGGCCAAATCCCTCTGCCAGTCCCTGTCTGTCCTTTCTTTGGGTGTTAAGAAGAGTAGGGGGCCAGACATTTACACAATGGAGTTCTACTAAGTGGTAAAGAAAAATGAAGTCATGAAATTTTCTGGAAAATGGATGGATCTGGAAAGGATTATACTTAGTGAGGTAACCCAGGCCCAGAAAGCCAAATATCACGTGTTTTCCCTCATATGTGGATCCTAGCTACAAATGATTGGACTTCTATGTGAGTAAAAATAAAACTCAGTAGCAGAAGCCAGTAAGCTAGAAAGGGGATATAAAGGGAATAGAACGGGAGGGAGGGGAGCTTAATAGGATGGTATTGTATATATGTAAGTAGAGGAACAGATTAATGGGGGTGAAAAGGCCTAAGTGAGGTCAGGGGAAGAGACTGAATAAAGGAATGGTGGAAGGATGGCTAATAAAAATCTAAGAGGAGCCGGGCGTGGTGGCGCACGCCTTTAATCCCAGCACTCAGGAGGCAGAGGTAGGAGGATCACCAAGAGTTCAAGGCCACCCTGAGACTACATAGTTAATTCCAGGTCAGCCTGGGCCAGAGTGAGACCCTACCTTGCAAAACCAAAAAAAAAAAAAAAAAAATCTAAGAGGATATAAATAAGTCGTATGGAAACATACTTTTCTGGACAATGGAACAGTCAGAAGCCATAGATTGTTACTAGAAAATTTTCAGTGCCAGGGAGGGGATACCTTCAAGTGAATTGTTGGCCAGGGATGTCACAGATAACCCCAAAACATTATAGGCCATTGCCGAGGCCCTTGGTTTCCCACCAGGAATAGATGGTAAGACCCTATTGCTGAAGACTCCACATACTTGGGCTGCAAGGTCACTGAGAAATCCTGCTGGAGCTGAGCTGAAAGCCTCCTCCCTGTGGACCAGCTGACAGAAAGTTGGAAAAAGCTACACTGCATGCAGTTCAATTGGAGAGAGAAAATACCAGTGAAGGTACTCAACAGTGCACACTGCAAGCTTTAAATTTGGCCAGTCAGGCCAAATGAGACAACAGGTGCAATAGTGGCCTGTCTGTTATGGGGGAAACTAACTGCTCTTAATTGGACTGGAGGCCTGCTCCATGGGAGGGAACACATCCCTAATTCTGAAAACCTATGACAGGGGTAGTCATGAGCCCTAAGTGTGTAATGTCTGCTGGTGTCTCGCTAAATGTATATACTATGCTCACCAAACTGCACAGTAAGCACTTCTCTTAATGTCCACACCCATATATGAATGCTACTCTCACTTTTGTTTAGAGAATTTCTCTTATCAGATGGTGGCAACCTTGGGATGACTCAGAAGGCACCATGGTGCTGAGAAGAAGGAACAGAGGAGCGCTCAGCACTGAAACTTCTCAAACCTACCTTCCAAGGCTCAGGGTCCATTGCAGAAGAGGAGGCAGAAAGAACGTAAGAGCCAAAGGAAGAGTAGGACTCCTTACAACATACTCCTCCAGAGACAAAATGGCCTGGATATCCATGACCTCACAGTGCCTGACTACCTACACAAGACCATCACAATTGGAGGAAAAGATCATGACATCAAACTGAAAAGAGAGACTGATTGAGTGGGGGCACCAGTTTTAGATGTCTTGAAGGTGGAGGCTAGGGGGATGAGCTGAACCCTAATCCTTCATTAGTATAACAGGAGGTGAGGATGGAGATCCAAATGCAGTGAGAGCCAGTATAGAACCCACTCAAACAGACTCCCAGCTCTGGGATCCCTCCCTTCTTGAAGGGAGCTTTTGCCTGCAATGAACACAAAGTTTGCTACATCTGCTTTTCATTGTATTTCTGAGTCTATCTTCATTTCTGGAGCTTCCAAATGTTTGTTAGGTTCAAGAAAGGATTGCGTGGGCCCCCTGACTATCAGGGGGTACCTTTCCCCACAACATTCTGGCAAGGCATTTTCAGTTTACCATGAATTTATTGAGTCATACAAGTCCATCATGACAAAAGAAACATCTACTTACTTGTTGTCATGGATCAAGGGGTCAGACTCATTATTTAACTACGGGTAGCCATTTAGAGGCAGGAGTGCTCAGAGGGGATGTGGATGTCTCTACTGTTAGGTATTCAATCTAGCTGGTCTATCACTACCAGAAACATATTCCCATGTCTCCTTCCGTTTTCTTTCTTCTTTTCTCCTTTTGTGTCAGTTGCTGGGACAAAATACCCAACCAGAATCAACTTAGGGGAGGACAAGTATTTAATTCAGCTTGCAGTTCCAGACGGTAGAGTTTATCATGCCAAGGAACACTTCATGTTCCACCTTTAGTGACCTAGTTGCTCCAGCAAGGCTCTAACTCCTGAAGGTTCCATAACCTTCCCAAACAGTGCCACTTCATTAGGAATTAAGTGTTTAAACACAAGTCTATAGGGGCATTATAGTCAAACCATCCCTTTCCTTCCCTCTCCCTCTTTTTTTTTTTTTTGGTTTTTCGAGGTAGGGTTTCACTCTAGCCCAGGCTGACCTGGAATTCACTCTGTAGTCTCAGGGTGGCCTTGAACTCACAGCGATCCTCCTACCTCTGCCTCCCAAGTGCTGGGATTAAAGGCATGTGCCACCATCCCAGGCTCCCTCCCTTTCTTTCCTTGCTCCCCCGAATTCCCTGTTTGCTTTTATAGTTCTTCTCTTTTCCTCCTTCCCTAATTTCTTCCCTTCTTTTATTATCTCCCATGTCTTCCCCTTTCTTCTTCCCTCCCTTCTTTTCAAAAACACTCGGTGGAATCCTTAAATGTCTTCCGTCTCTAAGAATCCTCCAACCACAAATATTTTAGAATGGTTTACCCTTGAAGTTGGACAATGAGAAGACAGGGGAAATCACTGTTGCCAAATTTACCCTTTTTTAACCTAACCAAGTAGAAGGAGGTGGGCTCTGCTAAGAGTTCTATATCCTGTGAGAGTATTGGTTCCCTCACTTGTAGCTCTTGGTCCTAGAATCTTTAATAACTTTACCTTTTCTTATTGGCTAAAGGGAGGGCATAATATATTTTAGGGTCATTGTTAAAGATAATAAATAAGGAAAATGTAAAGTTCTTGCTGAATTCTGCTGTTGTTACTTGCCTTGGACAAACTGATCAAGATTTGTCTGTAAACATTGACAGGACAGAGTAAAGACTCAAAATGACTCTTTTTTTTTTTTTTTTTTGTCATACTGTCATTACGCATGCCAGACACCCTGGAAATGCCAAGATAGCAAGCTAACACTACCTTCCTAGTGAATATAGGCTAGTGTCTGTGAGTTCCAACCAGCCCCACTCAAATGGCTGCTTGTCATTTGCTATGGCTGTGTACACAGGCCTTTAGTGACATACCCTGGGCCTGTTTGAGTTTCCTTTGAAATATGATTTTTAGCACCAGAGTGTCTCCATCGTATAAAGGAACTTCATAAAATGCAAAATTGCCGGGCGTGGTGGCACATGCCTTTAATCCCAGTACTCGGAAGGCAGAGGTAGGAGGATCGCCAAGAGTTCGAGGCCAGCCTGAGAATACATAGTGAATTCCAGGACAGCCTGAGCTAGAGTGAGACTCTACCTTGAAAAACCAAAAAAAAAAAAAAAAAAAAAACCGCAAAATTAAAAGTCATATGGCTTGAAAAATTGCCATCTTGGGATGTCATTTGGATAGAATGTCGAGGACCAGGTTGGCATTGAAGATAAATAATGAATATGAATAGGTTCCCCAAACTCTGTTATGTCCATGGCCACCATTCTCAACAGTAGTAACATGTGAGGAGGTTTTGCTGTTTGATCTGTTTTGCTTCTAGCTTACAGTGACTTTAAAATCCATCTGAAAGTACCAGTGACAAGAAAACATAATATTAGCATGAAGATTCTAAAATTGAACCTAGTTCATTAAAATATAAGCAGATGGTGTTTTCTTGGGTTTGTCTTCTAAAAATGTAAAATTTAGACAAAATGTAGAAGTGTGAAAAGCATTCTGGGGTATGAGTGGGGAAATGAATTATGATATTGATTGTAAACTCTCCTACATGAGGAAAATATATCTATGATCATAGGCAATCTGCTTAAGGCTGCCTGGGGGACATTAAAAATGTAGATGCTAGGGGCTTTGTCCTTGTGTATTACAACTTATTTGAACCAAGTAGAGTCCTGAGATTATATTTTAAAGCTCCCTGGGGAGGGGTTCTGCAGCAATGCTAGATTGAAGACCCCTTGGACCCCCGAAAGGCATATAATCCCCTAGTAGTATAGCAATTAGCTTTGGTCAAATGTGACTGACAAATTATAGTAAGGGGTAAGGAGTTTGGGGGAAAAATAGTGATTTCAGAGAAAAGGAAACAACTAGCAATTCTTGAGGACTTATTGTGGGCCAGTTACTAGGCTACAGACTTTGCAATTAGTTCTTATCAATTGCTTTACTTATTTGGTTTTAGCAAACGGGGAAAGTGATGCTTAAAGCTTAGGCAACTTGGCTAAAGGCATGCAGTTCAAAATGTTGGGGGCAGGGGAGATGGCTCCATGGGTAAGAGCTCTTGTTGCACAAGCACTAGGACCTGAGTTCAATCCTTAGAATATACATAAAAAGCTAGGTGTGGCTGTGCTTGCCTGTAACCCTGGTCCTGAAGGCATGGAGATAAGAGGATCACTAGGGTTTGCCAGTCAGCCAGTCTAACTGAAAAATGGCATGCTCCAGGTTCAGTGAGAGACCTTGTCTTAAGGAAATGTGGTAGAAAAGTGAGTGGAGGACACTTAACATCCTTCTCTGGCTTTTGCAACTGAGTGCACAGGGCATGTGCATCTGCACATAAACACATGCGTGCATGCATGCATACACACACACACGCGCGCACACACACACACACCACATATCACAGAGTGACATAAAAGCAAACAAGTCTGTGGCAACAGTTTGAGCCTATGGCTGTGTAACTCTGTAGTTCAAAGTTTAAAGAACATAATAGAGGAAGTGCCACTTCTTCACAAAACACATACATTCTTACTTTGGAAGGAGTTGGGTTCCTTTATATATAACTCTGCAAGGGTCTGATAAAGGCACAGAAAATGAATTTTAGTCTCGATTAAAATTCTCATTATGTTAAAGAAAATGAATCTTGTTAACTGTGGCTCAAAGAAAGAAACTTACTTTTTAATCAGACATTAAAGATTTGTGTGATTAATTTTGTTTGGTTGACACCAATACCAGTGTATTTTCTGGGCATAGCCTTAAATATAATAAATCAATGTTTTAAAAATAATATGAGTTGTATGATTTTATTCTCCTTTATTAGCTTAGGCTATCCTAATAAAACTTGACAATGGAACAAAAGACCTTTGCTGGGGTGGTGTTTTAATTGTCATAAAAATGTCATATAGATTAAAGATCCAATTGAGCCCTTACAGTTTCTCAGGGACTAGGGACATTGTGAAAAGAATGCAGAGATTATTTCTGAGATAACATGCTGCCCCTGATTCCCTCCATAGTGTTCTTTTTATGTGAACTGGCCAATGGAAAACTACAAATTATCCTAATTCACAGAAATCATCATCCAAAAGCTTCCATGTGGCTGCATCTCTCCCTGAATTCTATCTTACGTCATACAGCAGCTTTATTCCCGGATGAGCTTCTGCCTTGGAACAGTTTGGAAACCAGCACCCTCCCGGCTGCCCTAGGTCCGATGGAGATGGCAAGACTACCATCTCACTTTGGTTATCCAAGCCTGAGGAGGACAAGGGCTTCCAACTGAAGCTCACACACCCCTCTACCCCTTTCCTGTTTTACTCTGACCTTTATGGACAATGCATTTCCCATCTCTTTTTCCTACTGACTTCCAGAATGGGCGACTATACTAGACACTGAAGAGTAGGAAAAGGTTTAGTGTGCTCAAATGTAGCCAATCATCTAGCTGCAAGTATATGGTATTTCTTACTAACATCATAATAATGCCCAAACTGTGTCATATTCAGAAGGGATATAATGGTTTGAATGTAAAATGTCCCTCACAGGCTCATGTGTTTGAAGACCGAATCCTCTGCTGGAAGCACTGTTTGGGAAGGTTGTGGGACCTTGGCTGGAGGAAGTTGGTTACTGTGGGTGGGACTTGAAGGTTGTTAGTACAACCCCGCTTTCTATTCTCGTTTTCTGCTTCCTGTGGCCAAGTGATACTGGCTTCCTGTTCTGGCCTGCCCTGTCTTCCCTGCCATGATGGAATCTACCCTCTGAAACTGTAAGCCAAATTCAACCCTTTTCCTTTCACAAGCTGTTTCTGGTCAGGTATTTACAGCATTGAGATACAAGGGGGGGGGCATTCAAAACTTCCCAAATTTGTCCTTAATTTCTTAATTATACCAATATATTCCTTTTATCAGTGGTGGGAGAGAGTTGTTTTCTTCATAATTTGCTCTTACCTGACTCTTTTTCTTTTTCTCTAAATGTCTTTATTAAGATGTGAACAGCATGTTAAAAGCTTGAATGAATATTTAACGTGTCCAATTTAGATTTTCATGTACACATCTGTGATATAATCACCACAATGGAAGTAAGAACACTATGTGTCCCCCCAGAAGCCTCCTGGTACACTTTGTGTTCCTTTTTCCAGCTTCTTCCTCACACTTGGCCATTCATAAACAAATGCTGATCTGCTTTGGGTTTTGGTAGATTAGTTTACATTTTCTAGAGTTCCATATAAATGGAGTTGAGGAATATATGTACATATATTTATCTGGCTACTTTCTGTGGAATTATTTTAAGAATCATCAATATTATGTCAATTATACATTACAAATCTTTTTTTATATTATGATTTTGGCAGCATTAAACTAACATAGCCAATTCAGTTTGATTTCAGTTCTTTGGACAGTTGTAGATTCATTTACAGGTATAAATCATATGAAAATACCTCATGGTTTTCCCTCACTTTTTCCTAATGTTTGTGAATATAGTGCTTTCACATCAGGAAAATGATATTGATATACGCCCTTTAGCTTAAGATACTACCATTTTACTTGCATAAACTTGTATATGTGTGTTTATGTGTGTGTTTAGTTCTGTACAGTTCTCACCCATAGCACTTTCTATGACAACCCACATAGTCAAGATATAAGCTCCATCAAAAGGAATCCTCATGATATCCACTGAAACCACACTGACCTCCTTTCTTCACTGCTGGAATCCAGGACTTTCTTCATCAGTATAGCATTGTTAAGGGCTATGTTAAATAGAATAGATACCTGCTTAACCAGAGATCTTTTTTTTTTTTTTTTTAACTCAGCACAAGTCCTCTGAAAGTCATTCAAGTTCTTTGTAAGAATAAGTTTGCAATTTCGGCATGGATGTATGTTTTATGAGTAGAATTCCATGTTATTGTTGTACCACAGTTTAATCAGTTTTTAAATACAGGTTCTCCTTATGTAGGCCAGGTTAGCCATCAATTAAAATCTGCCTGCCTCACTGTCCTAAGGATTTCAATGACAAGCATGCGTTAACCACATCCACAACTATCAATCATTTGGTAATTGAAGACTACTCAACTAGCATTCTATTAAAAAGACAGAACCAATAGGAGGCAGGTAAATACTTAGATATGTGCAGGTATGAATACATAGACAGTTGGGGGAGATACAGAGTGAGGGGAACAATGGACTCATGCACATCTAGTGCCTGATGGATACTTTTTTCAATTTGTTTTTATTATTTATAAAACTTTTAACTCTTCATCATCATAAGTGATATTAAGTGTGTAACAAGCATTGCTCATACACTTAGATTCTGATGCTAATTAAAATTTTGCAGAAAAATTGAAAACGTTCAAGAACAAAAGAAAAATCTAAAGTCACTCATGTAGAACATGCACAGACATATAAAATATATTATTTTCCCTCAAGCCCCTACTACTGGATTGAATGTTCTCTTCCAACATGAGAGGAGGGAAGCACTTGAGGCTTCAGTGTGGGGGTGGGGAGGAGCTGCTGGAGTGGCCCCTGGACCGCGCACTGGCTAAAGCATGAATAAGAAGTGCAGCCACCATTCTGGCTTGGGCTTTCTCCTCTTCGTCTCTCAAAGCTTCCTCATACCAGGATGGGAAGGCACTGTTGTGGACCTTGCCCAAAAGCTCAAGGATCTTTCATTTTGCTAGTTTTGGTGTGGGCTCGGGGACCCCATAAAAATTGATCACTCTTACGCACCTCCTGGTACTTCAGGTACCTTTCTCGCCCCAAATCCTGTGTGATGAGCTTCTTGACATTGCCATAGATGAAGTAGTTAATTCCAGCATATATCCCCATCACATTAAGCACTTCCCAGACATTTTCTTCACTAGCACAATTGCCATGTAACACATGCGATAGTCAGGAGAAGGTCACTGGTGGGCAGGACAGCCTCAGCATTCAACGTTGTATCACGAGTAAGATTCTATTTGCTAACAAAGACATAGCAGTGAATGGTTGGGTTAACTTCCTTCACATTAATACTGAAGGCCACCGCCACGAGATCTGAGGCTTTCTTGAGAATCTCATGGAACTGCTCTGTGTTCTCTAGGATGACGTGCTTCATCATTTCTTTGTTATAGGCTCCCTGGTATTGTACTTTTGCAAGATGGAATGCACCAGAAAAATTAGCACATCATCTATTTGGTCTGTGACTGAATGGTCAGTGGTGGGTGGTGCCTGGGAAGTTCTAGCTCTTTCCTTATGTCTGCACGTGCTAAGCAACCCAGTTTCAAGGGTGCTGTGGGGATTATCACCACAGAGATGAGATGAGAGGAGGAAGAGGGCACCTCTCTTCCCTCTCTGCTGCAGTGGCCTGAGAACTTTGGCTACCTTGATCCTCTCTTTGGGCCTGGCGGCTCTTCTCATGGGCACAGAGCTTACTTTTCTGACTATAAGGCATGATGACTCTGATCAAGGATTGTGGGCAGGAAAGCAAGGAATGCTTGTACCTGGAATAGGGAGAAGGACATGGTGTGTGTTATTTGCACAGGAAGAGACTGCCTGTTTGTAACCATATTTCTGTGACTGCAGCATTTTAAGAATCCACAGGGCCCCTGATTCAATCACTCTGTCCTCTGAGAACCAGTTGTAGTCAGGTTCGCATTGCTGGTAGAAATCACCCAACCAAAAGCAGCTTGTGTTGTGGGGGAACAAAAGAGGTTTATTTTGGCTTACAGGCTCAAGGGGGAAGCTCCATGATGGCAGGGAAAACGATGGCATGAGCAGAGGGTGGACATCTCCCCCTGGCCAACATAAGGTGGACAATAGCTACAGGAGAGTTTGCCAAACACTGGAAAGGGGACAGTAGCTATAATAACTATAAGCCCGCCCCCAACAATACACCTCTTCCAGGGGGCTTTAATTTCCAATTGACATCAGCTGGGGAGACTAGCGTTCAGAACACTTAAGTTTAGGTGGGACATCTGAATCAAACCACTAGAGAACCCCAGTGAAGGAAATTAAATGGAGAGCGAATTTCTCTGAAGCTGGGGCTGGCTAGCTCTGCCTAGTGGTGAGTTGGAGATAAGAGTAGCTAGTGGCTGGCCTAAGCTCTTTGGAGCAGGACAGTGTGGTAGTTTGAATATATGGCCCCCAATATATTCAATGTTTTATTACTTTATAGTTTGCATCTACAATCACCTTCCTAGAGGCAATGTCACTGGGGGCCTGGTGTGGAGGTGGGTTTGAGATTCCATTGTAAAGATATGCAAAGTGTACCTAGCAGGAGTTCCTGAAGTGTGCTGGGCTTTGGGGCTGTAGTTTTTGCTCTGTGTTGGTGGCTGGTTGGCTTTTCTCTCTCTTGCCTGGTCCTGTGAGGCAGGCTGCTTCTTCTGCCATGATGGAACTTCCCCTGGATCTGTAAGCTTCAATAAATAATATCCCTTCCTCCATAACTGTGCCTGGTCTGGAAGTTCATCTCAGCGAACCTGAAGCTGTCTGCTACAGACAGGATCCTCTGAATTCACATTCCCAGCCTACTCCTCTCTGGCCTTGAAGCTTTACTAGGTACTGCTGAGAAGATAATGAGGAGGGAGTAGGCTAGCCCTTCTGATGGAGTTTCCCAGAGCTGCCAACGAAGCTAGATGATGAGTGTTTTCAGTCTTCACTCACAACCATGTGCCTTATACTAAGGCCCCCACCTTTGGGAAGTTCTCCTTCCCAGATAGTTCCACCAAGAGTCTGCTACTCAACCTATGGGCCACAGGGGCAATGGTCTGTGCCCACCCTCTGTTGTAATGTTGAGAGTGCCCCTTAATTCTCACTCAAAATCCTCTCCTTTATTTGTATAGTCTGGGTTTCTTTTCCTTGGCTGACCTGAGTCTACCAGGCTCCAGGCCAAGTCTTCACTCCTTGAAAAGCAGAGAAAGAGTAGAGGGAAAGTCAGGCCTAACCACCATACCTCCAGCCTCCCAACAATAGAGTCAGGTGTGTGGGTTCTGATTATACATACTGAGGGACAAGGAAGTTATGAATGTCATCATCTTGTTCCCCAAAGAATACCTGAGGCTGCCCTCCTCAGAGGAAAGCTTTATTCTCCCCGACAAGAAGTAGATGTTCAGAGTATCTCATTCTGACAGCTCTGCCTGGGGTCTCCCGGGAGTTTGAAAGCAGGGGTTTATTATTCAGGGGGTGGGATTTTCCTTCAGTTCTTAGGATTGAGTGTGGTGCAGGGGGCAGGATGTCTTCATCTTGGCTTCTTCTTTAAAGGTTCTTTGTAAAATACCAAGTCCATGTAAGCTCTGGTTTTCCTGCTGCAAACTTTGCAAGAATAGGTCAGATCTCCAGGCTAGATAGAGATGAGGAAGCTGCCAGAATCTCAGATGGTAGATTTTAAGAGGAAAAAAAAATCACCCTAGAAATGTGGTTCTGTCTACCAGCCACACTTCAGATTTCAGAAACCTGTTTTAAAAGGTCCACATTCTGATGAGAAGAGCCTTAACTGTATGATTTTGTGAAACTCAGACCTTTGGACATTACTTACCAACTGTCTGTTCAGTGCAGTGACTATTTATTTTGAGCTAGGGTCTCACTATATGATTGGAGAGTACAATACAATCCTCATTAGACAGTTAATATGTAAATAATTTTAGTAGTTTTATCTTTACAATATTATCTTTCCTATGAACAAACATACTGTATTGATTTATTTATCTGGGACATTCCCCCTAAGTTTATTTTTATAGTTGCTTACAAATACATTGTTGTTGGGCTCTTTTAGAGGTGAATTTGAGAAACTTGCTGCTTTTGTGGTTGTGTGGTTTGCTTTTTCTTTCTTTTATTCCTATTATCTGTCCTGCTTGCCAATGTTGTGTGGTGAGACTTTTGTGTTTAGTGACTATGTACAACAGCTTTCTAAAGATTACTAATTTGAGAGTTGGGTGTGGTGGCACATGCCTTTAATCCCAGCACTCGGGAGGCAGAGGTAGGAGGATGGCCGTGAGTTCGAGGCCATCCTGAGACTACACAGTGAATTCCAGGTCAGCCTGAGCTAGAGTGAAACCCTACCTCGAAAAACCCAAATATATATATATTTATATATATATGTATATGTATATATAACTGATTTGAGCATTTTATAAAATGATTCCATTGGATTTTCTAATTAGAGGATCATATCATTTACTATCTCTTTCTTTCCAATATTCCTACCTTTAATTTATTTTGGTGTTTTATTGCTGTGATCTTGTATTCTCACATTTATGTTTCAAGAATAGATTGTGCCAGTATCATACATCCGTGTCTTGGCCCTGAATTTAATGGGGATGCTTCTAACATTTCACATTTATTCGAACTTGTAGATTTTAGGAAACAGAAATTCTCTTCCATTATTAGTTTGCTATTTTGGGGGGGTGGCTAAAGAAATCTTTATTTATTTTTTATTTTATTATTTTTTTAATTATTGTTTTTTATTGACTTTTATACTTACATACAAAAAACCCACCTGATATTTCCCTCCCCTCCCCCATTCCACTTTAGAACTCCAGTCTCCGTCATATCCCCTCCCTCTCTCCATTAGTCTCTCTTTTAATTTGATGTCATCATCTTTTTCTGCTATTATGAGGGTCTTGCGAAGGTATTGCTAGGCACTGCAAGGTCATGGATATCAAGGACAATTTCTGTCTGGACAGTTGCATTGTAAAGAGTCATACCCTTCCTTTGGCTCTTCCATTCTATCCGCCCCCTCTTCCGCAATGGGCCCTGAGCCTTGGAGGGTGTGGCAGAGATGTTTCAGTGCTGGGCACTCCTCCATCCCTTCTTCTCAGCACAATGTTGCCTTTTGGGTCATCCCAGTGGTCATCGCCATCTGAAAAGAGAAGCTTCTCTAACCAATAGTGAGAGTAGTATTAATATGTGAATATGAACATTAAATGTAGTGCTTTCAGGGCAGCTTGGTGGGAATAATATATACATTTAACCAGACAAGCGCAGACTTTATACCCCTAAGGTTCATGACCTCCCTTGCCATAGACTTTTGTTTAGGTTTTTCAGTACCAGGTATGTATTCCCACCCATAGAGAAGGTCTTAAGTCCAATTAGTCCAAGAGTAGACACGCCACTATTGCACCCGTTCAGTCATTGGGCCTGTATGGCCAAACTTGAATATTCAGTGTCCACTGTTTTCACTACTGATGATTTCTGTCTCCCATACGGCTGCATGCAGTGCAGCTTTTTCCAGCTTTCAGTTGGCTGGTCTACAGGGAGAAGGTTTTCTGCTCAGCACCAGCTTGCTTTCTCAGTGAACTTGCCTCTCAGGCAAGAGAAGACATCTCACTTTAATAAAACCAATATGGTGCTGGAGAGATGCCTTAGCAGTTAAGGCATTTGCCTACAAAGCCTAAGGACCCACATTCAACTCCCCAGAACCCACATAAGCCAGACGTACAAGGTGATGCATGTGCACATGCTCACATGTGTACACAAGATGGTGCACACATCTGAAGTTCAATTGCAGTGACAGGAGGCTCTGGTGGGCCTATTCTCAATCTTTCTCTCTCTTTCTCTCTCTCATAAAAAATGTTTAAAAAAGTAATAAAAATAATCATAGACTGGTTGAGTCACACCAGATCTCACTTATGGTATGATTCTGAGATAACTGTGAAGTTGCTATTACCTAATGTATGGCAATTTCTCTATCTCCATATAAAAACCTTTGTGAGGGTTGTGGAATGA
>JAEOAD010000840.1:9335000-9677500 GCA_036365145.1 Orientallactaga sibirica
GCATTTTATTGTTGAAGTCATAAAATGTGGAGTAGTGTTTGAGAGAGCTGTCCCAAACAAGGGCTTTATCCCAATATAGCTCATCAGAACATAGCTTCAAAGAGATGTCGTACTGAAAACCCTGCATGGTGACACTGGAGCAGAGGAGATAGCTCACTTGATAAAGTGCTTGCTTTCCAAGCATGAGGACTTGACTTTGATTCCCAGAATGTGCATTTCAAAAGCAAGTGTGGTAAGCTGGGCGTGGTGGCACACGCCATTAATACCAGCACTCGGGACGCAGAGGTAGGAGGATCGCCATGAGTTCAAGGCCACCCTGAGACTACATAGTGAATTCCAGGTTAGCCTGGGCTAGAGCAAGACCCTACCTCAAAAAAAAAAAAAAAAGCAAAAAAGCAAGTGTGGTGCCTTGCCTCAAATAAAAGGTTGATTTAAAAAAAAAACACCAAAAAAAAAAATCCTGGCCGGGTGTGGTGCATGCCTTTAATCCCAGCACTCGGGAGGCAGAGGTAGGAGGATCGCCAAGAGTTCGAGGCCACCCTGAGACTACATAGTTAATTCCAGGTCAGCCTGGACCAGAGGTGAGACCCTACCTCGAAAAAAAACCAAAAAAAAAAAAATCCTGTCAATCAATAAGTTGCCCAATGATAGGAACAGACAGCTCACAATAAACACAAATGACCAACAATGTTCAACATTCTTACTCATCAGGGAAATGACAATTAAAACCACCATGAGATTCCATTTCATCACACTCAGGATGGCTATCATCAAGAAAGCTCATGACAACAAATGCTGACGAGGTTATGGTATAAGTGGAACTCTTATTCACTGTTGGTAGGAGTAAACTGGTGCAGCCACTATGGAAATCAGTGTGGAGTTTTCTTGAAAAGCTAAAATTCAAGATACCATAAGACCCAGCTATAGCACTCCTGGGCATATACCCAAAGGATTCTATACCCTATGACAGAGATATTTACAAATCCATGCTTATTACAGCTCTGTTCACAAGTTAGGAAATGGAATAAACCTAGATGTTCATCAGCTGATGACTTAATAATAAAAATATGGTACATATAAACAACTGAATTTTACTTGGCTAGGAAGAAAAATGAAATTTATAAGAAGATTAATGGAATTGGAAAATAATATATACTAAATGAGGTAACTCAGGCCCAAGAAAAGCAAAAATCACATGTGCTCTCTCACATATAGATCCTAACTTTTAATGTTTGTATGTATGTAAATGAGGGTATCTGAGGGTTTTTATAGATTTTGAAACAAGTTAGGAGATCATGAGATGGAACAAGGGCTGATGAGAAGAGAGGAGGGAAAAAACAAATGTAAACATGTAGTACAAAGGCAGGAAGGAAGGAGGCTACGGTAGGGGGAGGACACCAAGGGAGAAAGAGGAGGGAAGGAAACCAAAGGAAAAAAACCACAAAATTTGTTTGAAAAATCACCATAATAAAACCTAATTCTCTGGGTGCTAATAAAAAAAATAATTAGTTAAAAAAAACAGTTGACAGTGTTCCTAAAGATGACCCCCAATGTTGTCATATGAGCACGCATGTACACACACACACACACACACACACAAACAATACACTCACAAATAGTGGTAGTATTGAAGACAGTAAGTGCTACACATTTCTAGAATATTCCTCTGCTCCATAAGTGGGGGTGCACATACAGTTGCTTAAGAAGCATCTGAAAATATGAAAAGTTGTTAAAAGTTGGTATAATATGGAAGATATAATCCAGAAATTTACAAAGTTAAAATTGTTTCAAAACTTACTTGAGAATGTGATCTGTGCAAAGGACTTCTGTTAGATCTGCATCTGGTTTAATGCACAGTTCTCACCACCTGAAAATTCTAAGTTTTTCAAAAAGAGCATCATTTTCCATTTTGTACTAGATCCTGCCAATTCTGGAGCCAGCCCTGACTTTGCTAAAAAGGCTCAGTGTATTCATATTTTAAGATTAAGAGAGAAATTTGGTTATATTGCTGTCAATGAAGAACCAGTCTACACATTTATTTAGTTCTTAAAATCATTTGGAGGCGCCATGCTAAGAGAATCCATGTAGAGGATTCCCTTTGCATGGTCAAATATGGCCAGGTACTGGCCCTCCTATTTCTTTATGCAAAAACAACCTTAACTTGAAATATACAAACTAAGGTGGGAGCAGGAAAATATGAGGATGAAAGAAAAGCTGTGGATGGATTAAGTCAATGTAATGCAGGAAGGAAACGAGAAAGTACTTACAAAATGAGTCCCTTTTTGTTCCTGGTTGGATTTACCCAGTTTGTCTACGAGTGGTTTCCCAGTCCTTTCTTGTTTCTCTACTAACCCATCACTTCACCCCACTGTCACACTGGTATTTGTAAAATGCAGTTGTGAGCATGCCAGTCCCATTTGAAATTCTCACTAAATTCTCCACTGAGTATCCTGCACGTACCCTGCTGGTCTTCTGAGCCTATGTCAACCACACAGAAAGGCTTATAATTACACATACCAGCCCTGTGCTCCCAAGCCTTCTTCTGCATTTGCCCAGGTGAAACTTATCTTCCTTCCAAAAGCTCTTTGTTTTGGGTCTGTTCTTGTGTTCTTCAGAAAGGATTTAGGCACTGTGGTTTTGAAGAGCTCCTCCTGAATCTGCAGGTTGCCTTGTTTGATATGAGAACTCAAAATCTCAATGACATCAACAAGTCCTTCCTACCTACGGTGTTTAGATGTATATATTTGATTAGCTATTTCATCTCTACATCTGCACTGAATATATAGAGAATTTGCTCATGGGATTCTCTAGGGTAGCAATCTAGTCAGAAATGGGGCCCAAATGGCATGGCTTGAGGTGAAGATTGCCTCAGCATTGACAAGTTAACCTTTCTAGAGGACCTACTGTGTTCCAGACAACAAACTAGTTCCTTTGCATGTGCTATCTCATTTGGCATTCATAATAGTCCTGGAAGTAAAGTGCTCATACGGCTCCATTGGACACAGAAAGACATTGAGGTCCAGAGAAGTAAGCAACCAGTCAGAAGATGGAAGTATCAGGTTCTCCTCTAAGGATGATGACTGTCTTCAGACCCTGTCTATAAGCCCTAGAGAAAACAAGAGCACTAGGAATGCTTAAATGCATGCCTGTGTGGAATTGTTTTCAGGGCTGATGGGGATATACTTGAGTCCACCATGACTGCCACCCTGTTACTGTATTACCCTTAGAATTTGGGCATAGGGTCCAGTATGAGGCATGAATGTAAATCATGATTTCAGGATATACCAACTAATTCCTGGAGTTGGTAGAAGGTTCTGGCAAAAGTTCATACTGTTTATTGAGAACCTGGGCAGGCATTATTGCAACAGGGTACTGGTGAAGATGACTGAATAAGGACAGGGGAGCAAAATAAAATAAAATGAATATAAATATATAGATAGGTTACATGGTGCCAATAAAAGGAGAAGTAAAGATTTCTATTATTTGCAATTTTTCCCAGAGTAAGTTTTGTCTATACATAACTTAAAGCAATAAGAATTTACAAAAGCATAAATTTCAATTAGCACAAAGGTTCCTGATTTCTTTTAAAATCACTTGACTGTCTGCTAGCCTGATAATGTCTTTTGCAGTATCACCCTTGGGGCAGTGATGGGATTAAGATGGACAATCCCTTTGCCATTTGGAGTTGAATGTTAAATAATTTACCATATTCAAAGAAATAACAGAGAAAGATAACCAATCACCTTGCCCAACTTCAGTAAACCCATTCTAGTTTCCTCCCCAGTTTCCAAATTGAGTTCTGGGCTCACAGTGGAAAGTCACAGTGACATGATCCAGTATCTCCAATTAAAACGGAATACCTTTCCCTAAGTTTAAAAAATAATTTCACCATATAGTTTGGCTTGAAAAGATGTAGTCAAAGCCTCCAAAGGACAGCTTGAAAAGTCGTTGTGTGCCTCTCCAGATGCCATTTGTTATATTCCTAAAGAAGGCAAACACTAGCAGAGAGGTGAGAGGAATGCCTCCAAAAGTACCCCCTTTCTGAAGTCTGTTCTGCCCTTCTCTATCTGAGACAGAGGTAAACAACCCTTCTACCAATAGCAAGTTCATCACAGCATACTGTTATGACTTGTGTCCTTGCATTATCACACTGGAAAGCAAGGACATCACAGAAGAATCAGTATAACATCTATCTTAGAACAGAACTCCCAGGCACTCTAGAAAGAATGAATAAAAAATAAATTGTTCTCCATAACAAAAAATTCACACTGTTGCCAAGCTACTAAAAGTAATTGTTTATATTTTAAAACATATATATCCCAAGTATATACATAAAGAGATTATATATATATATAATATAATATATTATATATATATATATATATATATAGAGAGAGAGAGAGAGAGAGAGAGAGAGAGAGAGAGAGAGAGAGAGAGAGAGAGAGAGAGAATAGACTCCTAGGCTCGAGGGGGTCCAGAAACAAGCTCCAAGCTCCCACATTCACTTTATGGTCAATTGATTTTCAACAAAGGTAACAAGGAAATTCCGTGGAAGAAAGAATAGTCTTTACAACCAATAGTAGAAAAACAATTGAAAATCCAAAAGAAGAAGAATGAAGCTGTGCCCCTCTCTTACACAACAGGATATTTAACTCCACATGAATCATACACCTGAATGTAAAAGTAAAACTATGAAACTCATACAATCAAATACAGGAGTAAATATTCATAATCTTGTACTAAGCAAGGCCTTGTAAATTTGACAAGAGAAGCACAAATGACAAAATAAAAAAAAAATAGATGTTGCTGGTGGTGGCACACACCTTTAATCCCAGCACTTGGGAGGCAGAGGTAGGAGAATTGCCATGAGTTTGAGGCTACCCTGGGATGACATACTCAATTCCAGGTCAGCCTGGGCTAGCGAGACACTACCTTGAAAAAAAAAAAAGATGTTGACAATCTATGTATGTATCAAAACATCACATGATATCCCATTTAATATACATTTTTTGTTTTAATGTAGCTATTAAATTTACATTAAATTTGAAGAAGGTGAATACAAATAAAATAGATGAACTGAACTTGAAAAAAATTAAAAACTTAGTGTTTCAAGAGAAACAACTAGGAAGGAGAAAGATTAAGCCAAAGATTAAGTTTAAAATATGCCTAGAACATTTAAATGTTAAAGAACATGTATCCACATCTTGTCAGAAAAAATGTTTAAAAGCTTAGCAAAAGTATGGAAATCTAACTACCAAGCAAATGGTAGCTATAAACAAGCAGGACTGGTTATCCTTATATCAGACAAAGTAGACTTCAAACAAAAACTAATCAGAAAGGACCAAAAAAGGACATTTCATTTTAATGAAGAGAACAGTTCAAGAATATATAACAATTGTAAACATTTATGCATCAAATATCTGGGCTAGTAATTTCATAAAACTAACACTAAAATACCTAATATATTATATAGTTCCAAACACAATATTAGTTGAAGACTTCAATACCCCACTCTCATACTTAGATAGGCCATCCAGACTAAACACCTATAAAGAAATTTCAGTGATAAACTACACCATAGATCAACTGGACCTAATAGATATAGACAGACTATTCCACCCAACCGATAAGGAATACATATTCTTCTCAGTAGCACATGGAATCATCTCTAAAATCAACCAAATAATAGGCCAAATAAAAATTATTAACACATAAAAAATCAGATAATTTCTTGTATCCTATTAGATCACAGTGAAATAAAAAGACAAATCAAGAGCAAGAAAGAATGCAGAAACTATAAAAATTCTTAAACACAGAACAACATACTTTTGATTGATCAATAGACTATTAAAGACATTCAGGAGGACATTTAAAAAATCTTAGAAACAAATGAAATTATAATACAACCTACCAGGTCCACTGGAGTAGCGCTAAGGCATTCCTAAGAGGAAAGTTAATAGTTAGAAATGTTCATAGCAAGAAACTAGAGAAATATCAAATAACAATGTCATGAACCACTTTAAGGGTTTAAAAACACAAAAAGCCAATCCCACACCCCATACATAAGAAGAAATTTAAAAACAAGAGTAGAAATTAATGAAATAGACACTAAAAGAACAATACACAAAGTCAAATGAAGATTTGCCTCTCTGATAAAATAAATAAGATTGATAAATTATTAGCCAAACTAATAAAAATGAGAGGATCCAAATTAACAACATCATAGATAAAATGAGAGCTGTTACAATAAACTCCAGTGAAACCCAAAATATCATTAGAGAATACTTTGGAAACTTATACTCCAAAAAGCTTGAAAGAGGACATTGACAAATTTCTTAAAATATATGACCTCAAAAAGTTAAACTCACTCTTTACAAGGATGAGATTTAAGCTGTAATTTAAAATTTCCCTCAAAATAAAAGCTAAGGACCAGATAGATTTGATGCTGAATTATAGCAAACTTTTTCTTGGTTTTTTTGGTTGTAGTTTTTCATTCTAGCCTAGGCTGACCTGGAACTCACTCAATGGGAATTGTGAGTATAACTAATAAAATAAATAATAAATTTAAAAAAGAAAAGACTGAGACCAATAGAAAAAAAATAGAGGGCAAAAAAAAAAACCATGCTGCTTTGACCACCTAAACTTTGAAAAATGAGACAGAAACATTAAGTGGAAAAAATACAGTCTATTCAACAAATGGCACTGAAAAACCTGGATATCCACCTGCAAAAAAAATAAATTAAATAAGCATCTTTCATCCCAAACACTTATCAATGCAAAGTGGATCAAAGCCCTTAATCTGAAACCTGAAACACTGAAATTGCTAGAAGAAAATATAGGGAACACACTCCAAGATATAGGCACAGGCAAGAACTTTCAGAACAGAAGTCCACTTGCATAGAGAATAGCCCCAAGAATCAACAAATCATGCTACATGAAATTAAAAAGTTTCTGGACAGCAAAAGAAACCATGGCAAAGCAAAAAGACAGCCTAGAAAATGGGAGAAAATCTATGCCAGCTACACCTCAGACAAGGAGCTTAAAGGGGGGGAAAAAAGCTTCAAAAATTAAACACTAGCACTGGAGAGATGGCTTGCCTGCAAAGCCTAACAACTCAAGTTCATTTCCCCAGTAAACACATAAAGCAAGATGCACAAAGGGTGCATGCTTCTGAAGTTCATTTGTAGGGGATAGAGGTCCTGGCACACCCATTCTCATTCTCCCTCTCTTTCTCCTCCACTCTGGGTATGGTGGCACACACATTACATCCTAGCACTCAGGAAGCACCATGTGGTGGTTTGATTTAGGTGTCCACCATAGGCTTGGGTGTTCTGAATGCTAAGTTCTCAGCTGATGCAGATTTGGGAATTGACACCTCCTGGAGGCAGTGTATTGTTGGGGGCAGGCTTATGGGTATTATAGTCAGTTTCCCTTTGCCAGTATTAGGCACAATGTCCTGTACCTGTTGCCCACCTGATATTGGCCAGGAGGTGATGTTCACCCTCTGCTCAAGCCATCATTTTCCCCTGCCATTGTGGAGCTTCCCTCAAGTCTGTAAGCCAAAAGAAACCTTTTTTTGTTACAAGCTGCTCCTGGTTGGGTGATTTCTGCCAGCAATGCAAACCTGACTGCAACAGTAATATTGGTACCAAGAAGTGGTGTCATTTGCTGTTTGAGACCTGACTGTGTGGCTTTGGCCTTTTGGAGCTGATTTTCAAGAGGAATGTGGAAGGATTTGAAACCTTGGCCCAAGAGATGTCTTGCAGTGCTGTAAGTACAGCTTGATGGACTATTCTGGTCAGAGCTGAAAGACCTGAAGGCAGTAAGAACTATGGACTGTGAGGTTTGGTTAGTGAGGGTGAGAAAGAGCTTTGCTTGGACTGGGCTAGAAGCAGTTTGTGTGAGAGGCTTGTTGTGATGCCCATGTCCTGAGAATTTATGCAGGGTTCCTTTGCTTAGAAAAGACTGATGTGAGCAGAGGGATATGGCAAAGAATGAAATCTTTGGGCTGAAGCTTTTGCCTGTTCAACTGCAATTATATGAGAGATTACAACCATTGACATTGGGCCAGCTGACCTGCATTGAGACAACAGGAAGAATGCAGTCTTTTGAAGGGATCTGAATGCTGAAGAAGTGTCCTGTTCTTCAAAGTCAGTTTTATCCCCCATCCCCGGGATTAACAAATTGGCACCACACCTAGTATTATAGAGTATAAGAAAGGAAGGAAAGAGAGGGTCATTGAGTTTGCAACACAGTCTTGTGTTTTGGAAATCATCATGAGCAATGTGAAGCAGGATTGCCTGGATGGAGGCCTGATGGAGCTGTGAGGATGGACCATGGTTGCAGTGGAGACCCAGCGGAGATGCTGGGACCACGAGACAGCTTCTAAGGACAGTTGCTGACCCCAGATTAAGTTTTTCAGGACTGTGAGTAGCCTAGCTAGAGGGGCAGAATTGGAACTCCAGAGACTTGTTGCTGGTTAGAATTATGGGATTTGGAGATTTGTCACTGACTAGAGTTGTTGGACTTAGAGCTATAGTGTTTGGTGGCTGTCATAGTTATTTCAAATATTGTATTGGTTAAATATTTGTTTGCTAAACCCAATGCCATCTTTTGCAGTTTGAATGTTTATTCTGTCCCATTATGGGTTTTATAGGGATGTTTGAACATCATTAGTATTGATAAAAGCTATGGGAACTTTTAAAGTTGGACTGAATGCATTGCATTTTACATCATGGATGGTTATCAGTTTATGGAGCCAGGTGCAGAATGTGGTGGTTTAATTCAGGTGTCCCCCATAGGCTTGGGTGTTCTGAATGCTAGGTTTCCATCTGATAGAGATTTGGGAATTAATGCCTCCTGGAGGCAGTGTATTGTTGGGGATGGGCTTGTGGGTATTATAGCCAGATTCCCCTTGCCAGTGTTTGGCATACTCTCTTGTCCCTGTTGTCTACCTGATGTTGGCTGGGAGATGATGTCCACCCTTTGCTCATGCCATCATTTTCCCCATGATACCATGGAGTGTCCCTTCTAGTCTGCAAGCCCAAATAAATCTTTTTTTTTTTTTCTCAAAAACTGTTCTTGGTTGGGTGATTTCTGCCAGCAATGCAAACTTGACTATTACACAGAGGTAGGAGGACTGCTGTGGGTTTGAGACCAGCCTGAGACTGCATAGTGAATTCCAGGTCATAATGGGCTAAAGTAAGACCCTACCTTGAATAAAATTAGACACCAAAAAAATTAAGCTGCCAATCTTCAAATGGGTAAATGAAATAAGTAGACAGTTCACAAAAGAAGAAACACTAATGGCCAATAAACACTTTAAAAATAGTATCTATAGCCATCAGTGAAATGCAAATTGAAACCACTCTGAGATACCATCTTACTCCAGTGAGAATGACTATCAGCAAATAAACAGACAACCAATGCGGGTGAGGATGCAGGGAAAAGGAAACTCTTATTCACTGCTCATGGGAGTGCAAACTAATATAACCATTATGGAAAACAATATGGAGCTATTTTTTTAAATGCAGAAATAGAACTTTCATTAAACCCAGCAATACCACTCCAGGGCGTATACCCCAAGGACTCCACACTCTATTACAGAGATTTTTACACATTCATGCTTATTGTTGCTGTATTCACAATAGCTAGGAAATGGGATCAGCCTTGATGTCTATGGACAGATGGATGGATAATGAAAATGTAGTACATTTATGAAATGCAATTCTATTCAGCAGTACAGAAAAATAAAAGTATAAAAATTTCAGGAAAATGGATTGACCTGGAAAGAATCATATTAAATGAACTGACCCAGGTTCATAAAGTTCAAAACTGCATGTATTTATATGCAGATCCTAGCTTGTAATATCTATGCATGTATGTATAAGAGGGCAATTGTGGGTAAAACCTATATAGAATATTAGCCAAGAGTGAGTATAAAGAGGTAAGCAGGAAGAGGGTGAGCAAAAAGGCCCATGTGACATGTAAACTGAAGGGGAGGATATTAAGGGGAAATGGAGGTGAGAGGGAGTTTGGGGAAAGGAGAAAGGATGAGCATCGATTAAAACAAATGGTGTTTAAAACTACCAGAATGAATGACACATAAATCTCTGAATGCCAACTATAAAATTAAATTAAAAAAAGACCATGTCGGCTAGAGAGATTTCTTAGTGGTTAAGTGCTTGCCTGTGAATTCTAAGGACCCATGTTTGACTCTCCAGGTCCCACATAAGCCACATGCACAAGGTGATGCAAGTGCACAAGGTGGCAAATGCATCTGGAGTTCAATTGCAGTGGCTGGAGGCCCTGGAATGTCAATTGTCTCTCTCTGTCTCTCACTCTCGCTCTCTTGATCTTTTGTTCTCTTGCTGTCTTGCTCTCCTGCTTTGATTCTTGCTCTCATAAAAAATTACAAAAAAGAACATGTGAGCTGGGCATGGTGGCGCACACCTTTAATTCTAGCATTCAGGAAGCAAAGGTAGGAGGATCACAATGAGTTTGAGGCCACCCTGAGATTACATAGTGAATTACAGGTCAGCCTGGGCTAGACTGAGATGCTACCTTGAAAAAACTGAAATATGAAACAAACAAACAAACAAAAAAGAACATGTATCCAAAGAGACCCTCAAAAGCACAGACAACCTTCTGTTTAATAGAGAAAACAACCATCAGAGTGAAGACACAGCCAGCAGAATAGGAGAAAATAACTCCAAACACATCATCAGACAATAAATAATACAAATAAAAAACAAATGCAAACAAAAACCACAGTGATATATCATCTTAATCCAGTTAGAATAAGTGTAATTCAAAAGACTGAAAAATAAAAAAATAAAATACTGGCAAGGGTGTAGAGAAAGGTTAGCTCATATACACTGTTAGTGGGAATGTAAAGTGTATAGCTATTGTGGAAAATTTTATGGAGGTTCCTCAAAAAACCTGGAAATAAAATATAATATAATATAATATATAAAAACATGATTCAGCTGTCCCACTAGTGTGCAAAAAAAATGTATTACTTGTCCTTTGTGGCAACATGGATGGAAGAGGAAAACATTAAGTGAGATATATCATGCACAGGAAGAGAAATATTTCATGTTCTTATTTGTGAGAGCTAAAATTGTTTGACTTCACAGAAGTAGAGAGCATCATAGTGGTCATATGTAGTAGGCAGACAGGAGGAGGTCAACAAGGCATCAAAATACAGTTACATAGCCCAGGTGTAGTGGCACATGCCTTTAATCCCAACACTCGGGAAGCAGAGGTAGGAGGATCAATCACTGCGAGTTAGAGGCCACTCTGAGACTACATAGTGAATTTCAGGTCAGCCTGAGCTAGAGTGAGACCCTACCTCAGAAAAAAAAAAGAGTATGACCTGATGGAAATATGGAAAAAAATACAGTTATATTTTTATTTTTTTATTTATTTGTTAGCAACAGAGAGAGAGAGAAAGAGGGAGAGAGAGAGAATGGGCACACCAGCTGCTGCAAATGAACTCCAGATGCATGTGCCACCTTGTACATCTGGCATACATGAGTCCTGGGGAACTGAGCCTCAAACCGGGGTCCTTAGGCTTCACAGGCAAGTGCTTAACCGCTAAGCCATCTCTCCAGCACTAGTTACATAGAAAAAAAAGAGTTCCAATGTTCTACTGCACAGTATCGTGACTTCAGTTCACAATTCTTCATGTATCTAATGAAGAAAGAAAAGCTGACTTTAAGTTTGCAACATGAATACATTGCAAATGTTTAAGGAAATGTAAATGGTAATGTTTCTAATTTGATCATTACACATTGTATATAGGTATCAAATTAGCACACTGAACTCCATAAATGTGAAAAAATATAATGTACTAATAAAAAGTTCCTAACAAAAAGAGATTATATCCAGAATATGAAGAATTTTTGTAATGCTTTAATAAAAGGACAACCAATTTCATAAATGTGTAAAAGATCTAATAGACATTAAAGTTATGCAAATTGTCAATATGCACATGAAAACATTCTCAACAGAAGTAGTCATCAAGGAAATGCAAATCCATACCAAAAAGAAATACATCACCCCTGCTAGGAGTGCATAATCAAAAAGACAGATAACAACATGTGTTGACATGAAGGTGGGAAAACATTAACCACATATATTGTTAGTGGAAATGTAAAATGGTGAGGATGTTATGGAAAACTATTTAGCAGTTCCTCAAAGTGTCACATGTAGAGTTATCATACAACTCAGTCATTCTACTCCTGCACAGCTACCTAAGAGAAATGGAAGCATATGTCCACCCAATCACTTTCAGATGACTGTTCCTAGCCACACTTTTAGTGATAGCTCCCAATGAAAACAACACAAACAACCATCCATTGACAAATGGGTAACATGAGAAATGCACAAAAGACTGCTGTTTGGCAATGGAAATAATAGAGTGTAATATATGTTATAACATAGATGAGCCTTGAAAAGTTATTCTCAATTTTACAAAGTCAGAATATAGACTAATACATTTTATTATTCTATTTATGTAATGTATCCAGAATAGGCATGTCCATAAAGGAAGTAAGTGGACTACAAGACAAGAGTAAGGAGTGGAATACATGGGTAGTGCTAGCTAATGGGTACAACTTTGAAAGTATGCTAAAAAGCATTGAATTCTATACTTCAACTAGGTAAATTTTATGGTGGTTGAATTACCTCAATAAAGCAGAAACATTATATTTCTGTAAGTAAGAATTAAAATTTGAGCATATGAGCCATCTTCCACCGTCACCATTTTTTAAAAACTGAGTGACCAAAGATATGAAGGAAGAAGTCAGCAATATACACACAACCTAAGCCTGATTTTCCTCAAACCATCAAACAAAGAGTCATGTAAGCTATCCTTTCTAACATTTGCTTAGCAAATCTCAGAAGATAATAAGCTCATTTTTCTTATATTTGAGTTTTCTTGAATCAAGCAAATCAAAAAGCAATTGTTAACAATCAAAATCTTTTAGGAAAATCATCCTAGATCCAGGCATGGAGGTATAAGCCTACTATTCTAGCATTTGGGAGGATGAGACCTGAGGATCACTGTAAGGTCCAAGATAGCCTGAGCTACAGAATGAGACTCTATCTGAAAAAGAAAAGAAAGGAAAAGGCAGGTTTGATGGTGCACACCTTTAATCACAGCACTCAGGAGGTAGGAGGACCAC
Source organism: Orientallactaga sibirica (assembly GCA_036365145.1). NCBI lineage: Eukaryota > Metazoa > Chordata > Mammalia > Rodentia > Dipodidae > Orientallactaga > Orientallactaga sibirica. The sequence continues at coordinate 9,348,191 of JAEOAD010000840.1, forward strand.
AGTGAGCTCAAGGCCACCTTGAGACTACAGAGTGAATTCCAGGTCAGTCTTGGCTAGAGTGAGACCCTACCTCGAAAATCCAAAGGGAAAAAAGAAAAAGGAAAAGAGAAAATCATTCTCAAGAATGCACAGCACATGAAAGGTTAATTTTCTCTAGTCTTTAAAATGACAAACCACTAAAACACTAAGATGGATATTATTTTCCGGGGATTTTTTCCCCCTGCCTCTAATACTTTCGTGGTGATACTGACTAGAAGCACACAGATCAGGGACTACTGTGGAATGCTAATGAATTCCTTCCCCAGAATCCTCAGAAGCTATATTACTCAGTTGTTCCATTCCCATGAGCTTCTCTTTAGGGACAGTAATAATTTTCTTTTACATGCATGCACACCCACACACGATTGCTTCAAGCCTTAATCCAAGATCGCCGGGTGAGTAAGGGAAGGAAGGACACAAAGATAAAGAAAGAAAAGGACAAGGAACCATGGGAAATAGCACAATGTTTACAATGCTGCCAAGGAAACCAACCAAGTTGTGGGGCTGTGGTGAGTTGTGGAAGTTAATCAGGCCAAAAGAATGGGTATTCAGTGATTAAAGGATAAACTAAGCACTGCAGAGGACACCAGAATTCAGTCATGGTGGGCATTCCGATAATGAAGACCCAGAGAAAGAACACGTTCTAAGTACTGGTACCAAATAAGCCACATGACACCCAGTTAAATCTGAATTTCAAATAAAGCATTTTTTTTCTTTTGTGGTGTAGCTCTCAAATCTTGCACAGGATAGACTTATATTAAAAAATCTCTACTCTTTTCAAATTTATTTGGCCAGCCCATGTTTTTATTTGCTAAATATGGAAAGCCTAGTTACAAAGGAAGAAGGGCTCAACTGGGTAACGTCAGGTGCAGAGTTTCAAGTGTAAAATGTCCAGCACAGGCTCATGTTTTTCAATACTTAACCCCCAGCTGCTTGCACTGTTCTGAAAACTTGTAGAACCTTGAGGAGATGGAGCCTCGCTGAAGGCTGTGTGCCACTGGGGACAGGCCTTGAAGTGTTCCAGCCTGTCCCTGCTTGATGCTGCATTCCATTTCCTCCCTGATGATGTGAGTTGGCTTGCTGCTCCAGCCATGTTTTCCCTGCCATGGTGGAGTCTACTGACTGGAACTGTAAGCCAAATTCAGCCCTTGCCCTTCAGAAGAACTGTTGCCATTTTATCAGAAACAGCTGGGACCTCTCATGACAGACTCTTAATATTGGGCCTATTGACATGCCTGTGTAGAAGAAGGAGGTAGAGAGGGTCATGAGACCCTCACCTCAGGTGCCCCTTGGGCCAGCTGTATGCAATGATACATGAGGTCTCAGGGTCTCAGAGGGAATAAGTATTTAGAGGATGGTGGTAGAGAGCTCCATCTGTGCAGCTATGGGGAGGTCATTATCCAAGCTGGGATGAAACGTTTTGATACCATGGATGCTTTGGGGTCTCCACGCTCCTGTAAAAGCCCCTCACCTATGCTCAGTAAGGAAACCCCCAAAACTCATTGGTCCGCCAGGTTGAACTTTGGTGGCATTTGACTTTAGCCTGTCAGGGATGCCCTGCCTGTGGGGCACAAGCACTTGTCAGTGTCTCCCCAGAAAAAAAGAGTTCATACTGTAGTGGCCCTAGTACAATAGAGACAAGCACATATGCCAAACTCACTCACTTAACAACAAAGAATAAAAGAGTTGCTGCACCTCATTGGTTAAGCTTCTGTGGTGTTCCCACAATTCCATGGCATGGAGGTTATTTCCTCCAGTTTAGTAGGTGAAAATGTGGAACCTAGAGTTGCCAGAGGCCAGTGTTGTGAGCCAGTGTTTTTCGGTCAGATAATTTTGACAAGGTCTCCAGGATATTTGTTATTAACTGGTGGAGCACAGAGGTATTGACATCAAATGGGTAGAAGCCACGGGTGCTACTTAACATTCTAATCGGTATAAAACAGTCCTACCCAAGGAAGAATGATCTGTCCAAACATACGACTAGTGCTACACTCAGTTAAAGAGAGTCTGAAAAGCCCAAGTGGTGGATATAGAAGTGACACTAAAAGCTGTCCCTGACAACTGGGGTAGCCCAACAGCAGCTGCACTGAAAGTTGTGGCAGCACACGGTACCTGTACAGCTTCAGCCTACATCTCTACCTGTGTGTAGTCCTCCCTGGAAGTGCCTTAGTGAGTCAGAGGTACATGTGAAAGAGCAACGGGGTGGGTGTCCTTAGATGCTCACCTTGTAGAACTCACCTTTCTGTTGTGTGAATGGAATGTCTTTTTTTTTCTTTGCCCATACTGTCCTGATTCACTTGGCAGCCACCAAGCCATGTGCCCTTCTCCCTGTCTCTAGGGTGCAAATGGTGAAGGTCTGGACCCATTTATACCCTTTAACAGATTTCCTTGACTCTGTGCCCATATCTCCTCCTAGTATTTCCTCAGTGTTATGCTCAACGGCTCCAAATAGCCAGTCTTGCATCTCCACGCTGGACCACCACACTGAGGTTTCCAGAACATTTCTCTATATGCATGGTGGCCCAGAACTTCATGGATATTTCTATCCTACCCAGCCCCCCAACATGATTAAACAACAACCCTGATAGGAATATCAGTGCTTGGAGGAGTCTGCATGCTTCCCCAGTCTCATTATGGCTTTAACCTGAAGTTACTCTCTGAGGATGGGGTGGTGGTACTGTAAGACCTTCATCCCTTGAAGTCGCCTTCCCTTCTTTATCCTACTTCAGCTACCTTTTCTTTTCCTGAGAGTATTCCTCGACCAGTCCTTGTCATCTTAATTCTAGTCTCAGAGACAACTGTTGAGGCCACAACTGAAGACACAGCTCATCCCACTGAGCTCAATGGGTCTGAAGGATGAGCATATGATCCAAACAGCTAAAGCATACATTGTCTCTCACCCGCTCAACAGTGATCTGCTTGCACTCATACCCTGTCCACAAAAGCTTTGATGCATTCAAAGGGAAGACAAAGAAACTTTGTTCTCAGGAAAAGGTGTTCCATCCCTTAGTCTCAGAGGCGTAATCAGGATGGTACCCAGCCATTCATGGTAACTCCATTGGTCCTTGCAACACGTTTTAAACCAATGAAGTATAAGCAGAAATCCTCTAAGACATTACACAGTAGAGATCTAGTCACTAAAATATGAGTGATGTGGAAAGAAGGACGCTTATGACAGTGAGGTCATTAAGTGATGACCTGGAGAAGCAACAAAGACCAATGAGGTTCACAATACTTCCCCCAGCTCCTGATATCATAGTCATCAAATCAACCCGAGGCTCTTCCCCAGCAAATTCTTGATCAGTAAAATATTCCAATGGTTTATTTTCATTTGAAACACTGCTAAAAACTCTTTTGCTTACTTATAAAAATATGCTGAGAAGATGACTAATCATAGCCCTCCAAGGAAATTGGTTAAGAAGTTGGATGCTGACTTGGGTAGATTGCTCAGTGGATAGAGCATTTGGTGTACAAGCCTATCAACCTGAGTTGTCTGGGTGGGCAGAACATAAAGCTAGGCTCACGGGCCAGCCAAAATGGTGAACATATAGCAGTGACCAACAAAAAGATCCTGCCGCAAACAAAGCAAGGGCAAGGATAGACTGGACACTTGAGGTTGTCCTCTGACCTCCATATGCACACCATGGTATGTATACACCCACATTCATTCTCTCTCTCTCTCTCTCTCTCTCTCTCTCTCTCTCTCACTCACACACACACACACACACACACACATACACACACACAATTTTAAAAAGCAAAAGAAAACCGGGCGTGGTGGCGCACGCCTTTAATCCCAGCACTCGGGAGGCAGAGGTAGGAGGATCGCCGTGAGTTCAAGGCCACCCTGAGACTACATAGTTAATTCCAGGTCAGCCTGGGCCAGAGTGAGACCCTACCTCGAAAAACCAAAAAAAAAAAAAAAAAAAGCAAAAGAAATTGGATACTACAATAGGAAGTGTTCCAATTCTTTTGGAGCCCTGAGTTGTGAGAATGAAGGCTTCTATTTTCTATGACCATGTTCCATACCTATAGGGAGAAAGGTACATGTAGTGAGTTGAAATAAACCCTCAGGGAAATAAACTGAGCAGAGAGACTGTTCCTAAGATAACGTTAATTCTTGACGTGACACTAGCTTCAACTGCCCTGTCTGTAAAGTTGGAATGATCATTCTCCCCATACAGGACTGCTCCGAGAATGATTTGAGTAACATTAGTAAAGCGTCTGGTTATACTTCTCTTAAATTAAAACTTTAGAGAATGAATTACCCCAGAGTGATCTACAAAGATCCTTCATGCTGTGTTGTTTGATAGGGTTTTGGGTTGCATCCTAGAAGACAGCGTGCCATAGCTTGCAAACTGGTGTCCCCTAAAACAACTACGGTATCTGGTCCAACTTTGCTTGGGTATTTATAGCAGCTGTGCTCAGAGACAGCAAAATAAAGATTCATGGAAGAGAGAGGGACAAGAAAGAAGGGAGAGGTAGGGAAAAAGGGAAAAAGGAAGAAGATAATGAAATAGAAGAGTAGGAGAAATAATTAAAGAAAAAAGATAAATCCCAACATTTGGGAGACTGAGGCAGGAGGAATGCAAATTTGGGACCTGTGTGGCTTATATAATGAAACCATGGCTCAAAAAGAAATAAAATGAATACCAAAAAGAAAATGGATAAGAGGGCTGGAGGGATGGCTTAGCAGTTAAGGAGTTTGCCTGCAAAGCCAAAGAACCCCGGTTTGATTTCCCAGGACCCACGTTAGCCAGACGCACAAGGGGGCAATTGTGTCTGGAGTTGATTTGCAGTGGCTGGAGGCCCTGGCATGCCCATTCTCTCTCTCTCTCTCCCTCTCTCTCCCTCTTTCTCTCTGTGAAACAAATAATAAATAAATAAAAATAAAACAAACTTTTAAAAAAGAAAATAAATAAGAAAAGAAATAAAATTATACAACAGATTTTATACTTCATTGAAATACCAAAAATCTTCTTGGAGCTTTCATTTATCGAGTATCTGTTGTACCCCACTCTATTTTTATGTGACTATGTGTATAGTGTGCACATGTGTTTATGTGTGTTTGTATGTGTGTAGATACATGTATGGAGCAGATGTGCTGCACGCATGTGAGCCTGTGCACACAGAGGTCAATATCATGTTTCTTTTTCAGAGCTCACTGATTCACCCTGAGCAGCCAGTGAGCCCTGGGTATTCCCTATCTCTGCCTCCCCAGTGCTATTACACCTAGCAGTTTTACATGGCTTCTGGGGCTCCAAATTCAGGAGCTCACACTTGTAAGAAAAGCACTCTACCAACTGAGCCATCACCTCCATACCTCCACCCAATTCCATTTTTTAACAATAGCTAAAATATAGTATCTACTTCTTGTTATAAAAATTTCATTTAGAATTTCAATTGCAAGACTATGATTAAGACTCAAAAGTGTAAAAGAATAATGTTAAATAGGTCCTCTTATAATTCCTGTTTTCCATTTGAGAAAACATGAGCTCATAAAAGTTGATAATTTTCCTCAAAGTCACATAGCTAAGTGGATGAGCATAAATTCATCCCAGTCGTGCCTAGGGACATCCTTCCACTCTCAGTCACTCTTTTGCTAATAGCCAGGGAAGACTAGTTGCTGAGAATAAAACGATAGATACACAGCTTATGACCCAGACTGTCATGAGCTAACCAGTAGGTAACCCAACTTCTGTCACGTGGGATCCTTAATATATTGTATTATTAGTCATATATTGTATTTATAAATAACAAGAACCCCAGTTAATGCATCATTTGCCTGTCTGGAAGAGCACATCCTGTGGTAGAGAGAGAAAGTAAATACGTAATTCCAATGAACAGCCACTGTTCTAGTAAACTCGCTGGACAGCCACTGCAAATGGCATAAGAAAAAATGATGTTTGTGTTTGGCTTTCCAGAATGGGTAAGAATTCCTCAGAGAAAAGGTTAATTCTAAGGTGTGTCAGGCACAAGGTACTTTAGAAGTGAAATTGTAAGAAATGCCACTTAACTTCCAAAAATATTCTAAGCCTACATAATGTTCATCTCACTTCTCAGCCCCCAAGTCAGTTCTTAGTCATGAAATAAACATATTTTTAAAGTTCAAAGCCAATTTTGTCTCCCCTCCATGCACATAAACTAAGATAAACTTTGAAACTGTACAGCATTTGGTAGCAATTTTGTGTGATTTTTTTAATCAGCTCTAATAAGTGCTAAGTGAATATAATTTTATAGTTCAAAATGCCCGTTCACACACATTGCTCATTTTTCTTGTCATGATGGGAGAGGGGTGGCCATGAGCACAGATCTACATCTACATCTTCCCAATTTTAAGATTTTTTTTTCCCACAGGAATTTTAGTATACAGTGAAAGGATGAGAACTCTGGGCCTCAGGGTGTCTTGGTGCCTAATTGCTCTTCGTTCTGACTCATTCAAACCAGCTACAGAAGTGGTCCACAATTATTCTTTTTATGTGGGGAACAAGCTCCACTGAGCACATATCTTATTGATAACATGAGAAGATGCAGCTGATTTTGGTCTCAGCATATAGAAATCCCTGTAAGGCATAGGATTAAGTCAGTACAGGGGATAAAAGCAAGAGAAGACTGGAAGGCATGAGATGTGAGCCCAACAAAAACTCATGAGGCACCTCCTAATAAGGACAAATGATGTTTTGGCCATTCTCTTGCAAGAAAAAAAGTCTGGGTTATAGCGACCTGAAAATAAAATTGCCAGTCATGCTAGGTCAGGTAGAAAACTCAAAACAGCCCCTGGGTTACTATGGGTGAATTTTACATCTAAAGTCAAATGAGTTCAAGAGCAAAAAGAAAAGAAATTTTAAGGGTGTTAAAATTTATTTTTTGGAAGTGTAGAAAGTTTAGGTTTTTGTGGATTCATCCATTCATTTCATTACTTCCTTATCCAACTGTCATCAAGGGTTTAACTTGGAGTGCCTATTACAAGTTTAATTAATATGCCAGTGAATATGCCACGTCAAGAAGGGAAAATAGACAATAAAAAATAAATCAATTACAATTACTCCAGGTGAAAGTACATGAGTCCTTTCTTCCTTTTCTGAACAATTTAATCCCAGAGCTGTGAGGTGAATAGTTCCACACTGAAAAAGTCCAAGAAGAGATGATAACTAAGTATAATTCATGGTTCCAGTCGGGATCCCTTAGATACAAAGAATAGTACTGTGAAAGTTGGTGAGCCTTGCAGGGCAAGAGACCAGATGGTTGTCTTCTGCAAAAATTTATTTCCTAATTTCAGCCAATTATCTTGGTTCACTCCTGTAATTCTAGCACTTGGGTGGCTGAGGCAGAAGGATTGCCAAAAGTTTGAGGTCATCTTTGACTACACAGTGAGACCCTATCTCCAAAAAGATTAATTCCTACTATTGATGGATGTGTTGCTGACATTGTCTGTAGAAATATGGTGCCAGCAAGCTCCTCTCAAAAAGGTTGTTCCACCACTTAAGCCTTTTTTGGAAGTTTGAGTAAATGAATTTTTAACATATAATCACCATAAAAGTATATGTCTACGGGCTAAAAATTAAATTAAATTTTGAAATCCATAAAAGGAATAAAAACTATTTTACTAGTAAATCAGTTTCTCGTGAAGACCTATTAATAGCAACTACTTTCAATAAATGTTTGTCTAGCTCAACCCAGTACTAACCATTAAACCAAATGCAAAATGTGTGACACAGTTTTTTTAAAGCTTTTATAATTTTTTGGTGTTTTTTTATTTTTATTTATTTGAGACAGAGAGAGGGAAAGAGAGAGGGAGAGTGAGAACGGGCACGCCAGGGCCTCTACCCACTGCAAACAAACTCCTGATGTGTGTGCCCCCTTGTGCATCTGACTTACGTGGGACCTGGAGAATCGAACCGGGGTCCTTAGGCTTTTCAGGCATGTCCCTTAACCGCTAAGCCATCTCTCCAGCTCATGTAACACAGTTTTTGTATACAATGATGTTTAATTTGCAGTATATCCAGAGTTTATGCAGAGTAAAAGATAACTACTAACCAGAGTGTATGACTCATTTACTGCTTCTCACAAATTATCTGTGTGCCAATAAAACTTTATTTAAAATAGTAAGCAGGGCTGGTGAGATGGCTTAGCAGTTAAGGTGCTTTCCTGCAAAGCCAGATACACAAGGCGGCACATGTGTCTGGAGTTTGTTTGCAGTGACTCTCTCCCTCTCTGTCTCATTGTCTTTCCCTCTATCTTTCTCTCCCTCCCTTCCTTTATATCTCTGTGTCTCATTAATAAAAATGAAATATTAATAAAATAAAACTGTAAGCATTTGGATTAGATTTGAACAGTCCTCTCAAGAAGTCTCAAATACTTCTATGTTTTGACTTCAGGTGACTTGATGAATGAGCATTCCACTGAGCAGAAAAACCAGAAAGAGGAGGTATTCAACATTGCAGATGCATTAAACATGTTGCATTTAAACACTAAAACGAAGGCATTTTGCTGAAAGTGATGTATTAAAAGGATTGGTGGGTTGATGATTGAGAAGATCCTGGAAGTAGAGAGCAATATGTATCGTGTGGAAATTTTGGAAACACAGGCTAAAAGAATGGACATTCATGGTCTTTAGCAGGCCCAAACCTAGAAATGGCTCATTTACTCTGAGGCTTTCCTTTGTTTTTGTTTTTAGTTTTCATAATGGAAGTGAGGTGTGTCAATAAACCATACCAGAATTATTGCATTTAATCACAAACTTGACTTGACTATAGACAATAAGACTTACCAAAATATATCAGCATCAAGACATCAGACAAAACCCCTAGCTGGTGCTGGAGAGATGGCTTAACAGTTAAGGCGCTTGCCTGCAAAGCCAAAGGACCTTGGTTTGATTTCCCAGGACCCACGTAAGCCAAATGCACAAGGTGGCACATGTATCTGGAGTTCGTTTGGAGGATGGGAAGCCCTGGTGTGCCCATTCTCTCTCTCTCTCAAATATATAAATAAAAATAAAAATAATTGTTAAAAACCTAGCCATGTTTTTAAAAAGAACACGTTGACATTGCAATGCCAAAGATCATGGTAAAAAGTGGGAATGAGACAGTCAAGAGGTCAGAAGTGAAATAGGCATCGTATTATTCCTCACCCATCCTCGCCTCTTCTGAGGAATGTCAACAGTGTAAAAGCAAACCAGTAACAGACTGCAGAGGAATTTAGACTTGTCTCCAGTTCTTGGAAAATAGATACAATTTGCAGTGTATCATTGTAACTGCCCTTGTTATTTAACTGTGCAATAATAAACAGAACAAATCAACAATTCCTTAATAGACAGTTATGGGGAATTACAAAGCAAACATTCCATATCTGGACACAGATTTCCATAGCAGAAAAAGAATACCTAAAACAAAGAAACACTAACCTGCAATTCAAATAACATTGACATATATTGATTGACTCCTGTACTACGTGCCGAGCAGCTAATCAGTAGCTAAATACACTGCAGGGCTCAAAAATGCAACTTAAAAACACTTATATACTTGCCTTTGAATAATAAAGAAGACATAGTTACTACATTAGAGTCACATAACTGTTGTAAAAGTGGCAGCTTTGCATATACACGGACAATGTTTGAGGCAAAGAAAAGTTTCCATATACTGTAACCTGCTTATGTTAGAGAAAGAGAGATGAAGAGAGAGAGATTAAATGTGAGACTGGCTTCTGAACAATTAGTCATCCACCACAGTGTGCTTCTAATGTAATAAATGGGTTGACGCAAGTAAGTTCTTGCCCAATCCTTTCCCTTAAGTCAAAATGCAGGACTTCTTCATGCTCTATTGGGCTCTTTCCACTAGATTTTAGGACGATGATCCACAGGGCATGATCACCATGGGGGCCATTATACATAAGAGAATAAATCTCATTATTCTTCAAGATGCAGAATTATGAGGCCTTTTATTTAAGTATTTTTATTTGTTTATGAAGAAAGAGGGGGAGGGCAAGAATAGGCATACCAGGGCCACTTGCCAAACGCCAGAAGCATGTGCTACTTTGTGCATCTGGCTTTATGTGTTTACTGGGGAATCGAATCCAGGTTAGCAGGCTTTGTAAGCAAATGCCTTCAACTGCTGTCATCTCCCCAGTCACTATGAGGTCTCTTACAGTAGCTTAGCAAGTCTAACGTATAGATACATAGTAATTCAAAAAAGTATACCATATGATATATGTCTTTATAGGCACTGAAAACATGTGCAGAGATACACAGAAATTATTTTTCAAATCACTCTTTACCAAACCTGAAAAGAGATATTCAAAAACTGTTCAGAGTTGCTATTTCTGGGGAATGAACATGGCAATGAATGGTGGAAATTATTGGGTGGATTCATGAATCCCCTAAGCCTGATCTGGCCGTAGTCATGGGAAATTGGCTTTTTCAACTGGGTGCAGCTGACCAGCATTTGACTCTGTCAAGAGTGACATAGTACAACAAGAGAATATTGATTGTGCTTACAATGGTACTGAGAGACCCAGAGCAGTGGTGATGAGTTTCCATAACTGACTCTGTCCTGGTGTGACTGTTTGAGTTCTTAGGTGCCAGTAGCTTGACATATGAAAAATAGTGTCTGATTACGTAGAGTGGCATAGGTCCATAAGAACTTATTCGTGATAGGGACAGAGGCATCAAGAGTCTAGCAAGAGTGGTGACAATAGTTCATACATGGCTTTCTCCTAGTTGACTGTGTATAGACTCTCAGTTGCCATTGGATTAAAATATGGAAACATAGCAGCAGACTCCTTAGGTGACCTGGGCCCTAGGTGAGTTGACAGAAGGCTGGCTCACCTCTGAGATCCAGATATGATAGCAAAAAGAAGTACCCAATAGAGAAATGGAACAAATCTGTGTGCTTTGAAACAGAAAAAAAATATTTCACAGGATGTCATATTAAATTGATAAAAATTATACATATATATATATATTTATAAAATCTCCCACACAAAGTTGGATAATATTTCTTAAATGAAATCTGCTTCTCAACTTCAGAGTACAGACCTTTGAAGTTGAGGCATTTCTGATGTGGGAAAGATTGTATCCTGTACACTGTAGAATATTTATCACCATCTCTGCAAAGTATCCACTATATGTTATTAGCACACGCCCCCTCACCTCCTCCATTGTGACAACCAAAAATGTTTCCAGATGTTTCTAGATATGCTAGGTGGGTGTGATGGGGGGAACCTTTCCCTTTACCCATGTTGAAGACCATTGTGTTGAATGTACTAATAAAAACCATTACCTTCCTTCTACCAGGTCTTCTTTTAAAATACCACAAAATAGTCAGACTGTTTTGCCCACAACACAGGTTTGTCTCAGTTGCTTAATATGCCTGGAAAGGCTTTACAAACATGTGTCGGCAATGAGGAACATTACAGAATCAGAGATCATAGAAACAGGGTTCAGAAGGCCATGGCAATGGAACTAATAAGTGAGATTTTTTCCAAAAAGAAGACATATTATATTATTCCCTAATGATAGACTATATATTCTCCCTCTTGCCAGTGTGAAAAAAAGAGTTCTGCAGGAACAAAGTAGAACAAGACTACTCAGTGTCTTGTCATTCTGATTGCCAGCTACATTGGCTGGTAGTGGGTTCAGCTGTGGGAAATAGTCACCGGACATTGAAGGACTTGAAGGACAAGTTGAAAGCCTCATAACCCAAAGGCATGAAGGGCGTAGGCTCCTGCTCTGATTACAGAGAAGCATTTTTGAAAACAACCCATGATCCTTTGAGTACTTACCTAGAGATTTTTTTCTGAAAAAAAGCAAGTGCTAAGGGTCAAAGGCTCACACTACAGCTGATTTTCATTTGCAAGATTATCTTGGTGTGTCTAATGAGATGGCTTTATGCAGACAATTAGAAGTTACTGGTTCATAAAATAACTAGTCATTCTTATTTGAAGAAGCCAAAAGAAAAGAAGAAAAGGTAAGGGATCTGAGAATGAGGATTTTAAAGATTTTATTGGCAGTATCATGGATTGAACCTAGGGTCCCACATATACTAGGCAAGGAATCTACCACCAAGATACATCCCACCCCTAGCAAAAGGATTTTATAAGTAGCTTAATTTTGCCTTATTTATGAAATACTATAGTAAAGCAATAATAATGGCAATAGAGAATTTCAAATAGCATCAGGACCTAAATTTGCATTTATATAGTAATATTTTAGCCAAATAATGACAAAATGATAACATAGCATATTATATGAATAAGTATCTCAAGCAAGAAGAATAAAAATAAAGGCAAGTAAGTCAGCTCTCATGTAACACAGAGTGGTTAGGTGGGTACCCCTGAAAAGGCACGCCTCTTAGTGCCTTAATAGATGCCTATTATCTGCTCAACAGTCAATCCTCAACCTATGTCCCTCAACCTGCCTTTCACTGTGGACAGACACTCACCTCCCACTGAGGATAAAAATGCAGATTCACTTCCCTACTCTCCTACACTCACTAGGCCATGAGTATGGCCACATGACCCAAGTCTACAATGGGGCTTCAGGGAAAGATTTTCTTTCAAAATAACAAAGGCAGAAATGTCCTCTTTTCCTCATATGAGTATGTCTCTATTTGTACATGGTGCCTGAAAGTACAGAGGCTCTCTCAGTAGAGAAGGAGCCATCCCTGACTCAGCGAACAAAGCTGGACTGCGCCCAGTCTCTTGGTATAGCTACACCGTAGACTAACCCTGGAACTATGCTCTAGGTTCATGCCTACAGTGTGCAAACTCTAAGGTGACCCCAAGGATCTCCATCTGCACTGATGGCCTTGCCAAATCTCCTCCCCTTGAGTGTGAACCCAACATGCTTCTAAGAAACCCAGTACTGGGCAGGAGATGGAATGTCACTTTCAGCTAACTGCTGTTTTCTTAGCTTGCATGATTTGCTAAAGCAAACTGCCATGTTGGAGAGGAACATATGGCAAATGACAGAGCAGTGGCCTTGAGCCAACTGCCAGTGACAAACTGAGGGCCTCTATGACATACCATTTGAATGACAAATTTTTGCCAGTAGCCAAGTGAGCTTGTAAAGAGGACTTTCATTCTCCAGGCCAGCTTTTAGATAAGCCCCTAGCTCAGGCTGCCACCTTGGCTGCAGCCTTACCTAGACCCTGAATAGAGGAATCAACTAAGCTTCATCTGAACTCCTAAACTATAGAAACTGTGAGATAATAAACAAGGGCTGGGGAGATTGCTCGGTGGTTTAAGGTGCTTGCTTACAAAGCCTGCTGACCTGAATTCAATCCCGCAGCACCCATGTAAAGCTGGATGCAAAATGCTGCATGCATCAGTAATCCCAATGAGTCTACAACAATGGGAGGCAGAACCAGGAGAATCTGAAACTCACAGACCAGCTAGACTGGTTATTGTTGGCAGCAAAAAGATAGCTTGTCTCAAAGAAGATGGAGGAAAAGCATACACACCCTGAGGTTATACTCTGACCTCCACACATGTGCCATGGCATGCATGCATGCACACATACACATGTGCATGCATACACACAAATTAATAAATGAAAATTTAAAAAGTAAAAAAATAAACAAGTAGTTTGCAGCCAAACTCCAGTGATAATTTGTCACCTAGTAACAGATAAGTAATGTAATGCCCATGTGAGACAAAAGATTTCCTTATTGCTTAAGCATCTATTCAATTACATGCAGTCAAAAGCAGCCTGGATGATATAGAGAGAACTTTCTGGTATACCTAATATCTTTTGGGGCTGGCAATATTTCATTAGCATAATAATGAGCTGCTTATTATAAGATTTATTACCTTATATAGTTGCTATTATAAGATTCCCAAAAGAGTTCCTCTGTGCTAACTTTATATTCAGAAGAAGAAGAGAGATTTGCAGAATTACCATGGGTCCCTCATTAGTGTTGACATTTGAGAGTGATTCATTGTGGTAAAATGCATTCTAATTATCTCAAACTAGCAAAGAGGAATTATTGTGCTTTATTAATGACATTTTATAGCATTTGGATTTAGACACATATTGTACACATTTCATTTTCTTATTAAAATCAAACCATGAAGTTGGACCAAAGTCTTAATTTTTCTACCATAAATCCATCATTGGATTTTCATAAAGTCAAATTAGCTGTCAGATTAAATTAATATTGCTAATGTGAATGTACTAGTTATTATTCATTGTTTTGATTCATAGGTTCAGTCGCTGGTGGCTCAAGTGTAAAGAACATGACAGATAATCATGATCTTGTAATAAATTAATCCCTGTGCTCTTTATTTAGAAGCAGTACACAGTTCTATCACATCCTCGTTCTAGTACATGAATGCTATGTAAATATTTTCCATACTGTATTGTTTAGAGAATGACACAAAAAAGTCTGTACATGTTCAATACAGACATGGTCATTTTGAACTATTTTTGGTCCACAGTTGGTTGAATATTTGGTGCCTAGCTGGTGGCAATTTGGAAAGGTGATAGAGCCTCTGGGAGATGGAACATTACTTGAGGAGGTGTGTTGCTGGGCACAAACTTTGGGGTTGTATAGCCCAGCTCCAAGTGCAGTACACAGAGGACTTCCTTCCTGCTGACATAAAGATGTGACCCAATCTTCCTGCTCAGTCCTGTCATGCTGTCCCTGTCATGTTGAAAGTTCCCCTCAAAACTGTAAATGGAAATAAACCTGCTCCTTCCACAAGCTGCTTCTGGTCAGACATTCTGTCCCAGCAATGAGAAAGTAACAGCTACAAGATCTAATTCAAGATCTGCCTGCACCTTCCTTGCTACAAGATCTTTGGCCACACATGTCACCTCTCTGAACATCTGTTTCATCATAATCAAAGTGAAGTAACTCTTATTTCTCTGAGTAAACAGTCAAAAGTTCACCAAAGTTTGATTAGCGAAATATTTGTAAGAAGGAGAAATTTTTTAAAGGACAAAATAATGGCCAAGTTCTCAAGTCATTTTTCAATTGAAATAAAGCAACTGTATACACATAGAAAAGAGAACTCTAGTCATGCCTACAGTTTGAAACCATTTGGCAAAAGAGCAGTCTCTGGCAATATTTTAGTATGAAGGACCTAGGCTGTATTTGATCAGCGTCTCCGGTAACTTTCCATAAAGAACAACTAGGGGCACCCATCAACAGAATATACTGATAAAAGGATGTCTTTTCCCTGCCACAGTCACTAAAATACCATTCCTGAGTGAGGTGATTTTGTTGTTGTAATATTTTCTGGCTGTGTCTACAGAATGCCAAAACAAGTGAAAACTAAAACACACAGGCAGACCAGGTACTTGGCACTTTGAGATTGGTTTTCTTTTTTTTTTTTTTAACTTAATCTTTGCACACTCCCCATGCATTAAGTCAAGCCAACTTTTGTGTGTGTGTAGACATAACTTCAGTGTTTATATTCGAATTTCAGGTCATTCATCTTTGGTCAGTCATGCCTTTGATCTGAAGATATTTGTGAAGTTTACATTTATGAAAATGTTTTTGCAACTTCAGCAAGCAGAGTTTTTATTCCTTCTAAAAACACAACGGGACTTTTTGCTGTTAACTCATTATTCATCCTGTGCTCTTCCAGTCTTTTCCATTCATAAACAAAATGTTGTCTCCCCTCTCAATACTCCTCAAAGGGAGTCAAAAATGCACAATCCTCTGAGATATTTTTTTTTGCTCCAGTAATTCCTTTCCAGACAGTAAAGCTTTCTCTGACTTTTAAGTATTTATAAAAGCATTTGTTTTCTCACAACTTCTTGCTACCCTGGCCTCCATGTCTCCTTACCATTGGTTCCCAAAGTTAGTGCGATTTTATTCTTCACACATAAAAATAAATTAATACCAACTTCTCCCAGGCAGTGCTGGGTGCAAATGGAAGAAAAGGGAGCAGCATGGAGCTCTGCCCCTGGACAAGAGCCATCTTTACGTTCTGAGGCATTCAGAATCGCCAAGTGTGACTTCAGCCGGAAACTATCTTGAGGCAGGAAGACTTACAGAACTATATTCTGTAGTTTTATGAGTGTCACAGCTTTCTTCTCAAACACAGATTCAGGCAGTGAGGCTGTTGTAGATTATTTGTGTAGCTACTTAACTGTTTTATTGGAAGAAAATTGCTGTTTTCCGACGAAATTGTCAGCATCGGGGGATATCTGAAGAAGGGAAAAACTTGTCTGACAATATGTAAAACACTCTCTGTATGTGATTTTATAAATGAAAAATGATGGAAGGATATTAAGAGTGGCCCACTTTTCTCTTGCTATTCTGTTAATAAATATTTAAGGACTCTTCCTTTCTTTTTAAATTTATTTTTTATTTATTTATGCGACAGAGAGAGGGAGAGAGATAATGGTTGTGCCAGCGCCTCCAGCTACTGCAAAGGAACGCCAGATGCATGTGCCATCTTGTGCATCTGGCTTACATGGGTTCTGAGAAACAAACCTGGGTCCTTCAGCTTTGCAGGCAAGTGCCTTAACCACTAAGCAATTTCTCCACACACACCCCCTTTTTTTTCTTTAGAAGGCATTTTCCAAGGTACTCTATCACCTACTTGCCTCATCCATGGGCCTTTCCTCTCCTTTCTAACTTACTTCTATGCTCTAGTAAGAATCAAATACCCTTTCCACGTCATTAATCCTCCAACTTAAGATTCAGAAACAAAGCAGAATGCTTTTTTTTCCCAAAATAAAGTTAATAGAACAGACAGTCCAAAACATGCAAAGGTTTGACTTAATGTTTTTAGCTTCACCATGGTCCAAAAACAATGTCATTCAGTAGAATTCAGAAATAATTTAAATTACTCATTTTAATCTTTTCCTAGGCTAGTGATACAGATTCTCATGACGTGGGGCACAAGCAGCAAACCACAGCTCCCAGGCAGCCATATGATCACAGGTGGAAACACTCAGCACTCTCCAGTGAGCTGCATTGCTAACAAGGATGGCTACTAGATGAGCTGTATTAAATATATATTTAAATTAAGATATATTCCACTTTGGGTGGGTCTATTAGAAGTATAACATTGGACATATAACATTATAAGTTAAGAAACTTATATAACATATAGAAAAATCTTGTGAAATATCAAATCTTACAGCTGGAGTATAGCTCAGTGTTCAAGCACTTACCTAGCATGCACAAGGCCCTGGATTCTCTCCTCAGCAATACAAAAAGAAGACATCAAGTCTTTTTGGAAAGAAGGATGTTACAAAGCTAAATTGGGCATCACAAGGAACCATAATGAGAATCTCCCCCCCCCCAAAAAAAAACCTGCATCTTGATGTATTGACAAGGTTGTGAGGTATCCTTAAAATTTTAACACAGGGATCTGAAGCCTGGTTCTGTGAAGGACAAGATGAGTAAATATTTGTGACTTTGTGGAACAGAGTATCTTTTGAAATTATTCCACTCTGTCTTTGCCTCAGGAAAACAGACATAGACAATACATAAAGATGTGCCCTAAAAACACTACTTATAAAAATAGGACTTTCTTTGGGCTATAGCACCATAATTTGCTAATATATGCAATTATATTATATATGCAACTTTATTGGGAGTGTAATATCATTAATTAATAAACATGTATGCCATATAGAAAAGTCAAACAGAAAATCAAATCTTAGGTCTGGGGTGTAGCTCAGTGGTAAGCACTTGCCTAGCATGCACAAGGCCCTGGATTCCATCCCCAGCAATACAAAAAGGAGTCATCAAGTGTCAATGCACTGTCTGTGCATTATCAGTGAGAATGTAAATTTGTACAGGCAGGGTGGAGAAATAAGTGTCAATTATGTGTGCATGTGCTCATTAGCATGTACTCTAAGCCTCAGGAATGCTTATCACATATAGCAGGATGAATTTCTGAAGAAAATGTTTAAAGCCAGAAACAAAACACAAAGACGCTCCCTTCCTTCCTTCTTTTCTTCATTCCTTTTTTTCTATTGTTTTTAGGACTCCCTTTAAAACAATGACTACTCTTGTAGCCCAGGTCACCCTAAAACTAACTGTGTAGCCTGGTTGGCCTTCAATTTGTGGTCTTCTTGCATGCCCTTCCTAAGTACTGGGATTACAGGTATGCACCATCATACCCAGTTGGTGTTTCTTTTTGTGACTTACAGCGTATGACATGCGTGAGTGTGCAATGTACATTATGATTTATATGCTTGTATGCATGCATTTTGTGTGCCAATACCTTATTTACAAACACAGTCTGTAAAAAAGTAAATCCCATCTTCTCACTGGACCTCTCTCTATAATCTTGCAATGGGATCAATCTCTTCTTCCTCAGAATTCCCAGGACACCCTGCATACTTCAATTACAAATTCTTGGTTATTTGCATACATTAAGGCCAGGGTTATACAAGTGAAAATTTTGGCCAGTGATGACATGTTAATCATCTTTATGTATCCAAAACCTAACACTAGCTGATCCAAAGTATACCAGAAACAAGTGCTATTGAATAAACTCAAGGGGTTTGGGTGTTCATCAAAAAAAAAAAAAAAAAAAAAAAAAGCAACTACCGTAGGTGTGGGGAGATGGCTCTGAGGTATGAGTGCTTACCAAAAGCATGAGGGTCTGTCTGAGACCTCCTAAGTTGAATTCAAGACCCATGTAAACAGCTGGATGTGGCCATGCACATCTGTAACCCCAGTTTTATGGAGAGCAGACACTGGAGAATTAACCAGCTCCATGTCCAGAGAGACTCTGTCTCAAGGAAATATATGGATTGTATGGTGGCGCACGCCTTTAATCCCAGCACTTGGGAGGTAGGAGGATTGCTGTGAGCTCAAGGCCACTCTGAGACTACATAGTGAATTCCAGGTCAGCCTGGGCTAGAGCGAAACCCTACCATGAAAAACCAAATGAATAAATAAATAAATAAATAAATAAATAAATAAATAAAAGGTAATTAACTTCAAATATTTTATTTATTTTAAAAAAGAACTATATGGATGGGTGATAAAGGGAGGACACCCAATATTGTCTTTTGGCCAGTGTGTACCTGGGAACACATCTGCACATGCATATGCATACATCACACACACACAACCACCACTACCACCACTCATACTTCATACTACACACAAAAAAAAATGCAACTGTAAATTGATTTCTCTTTAGCCCTTGTCCAAGAGTTATTGGTGGAGTCCTTTGATAACTCAAGGAGAGGTTTCCAGAGTCTGATAGAATTGTCAAAATGTCAATCCTCTCTCTTCTCTCTCTCTCTCTCTCTCTCTCTCTCCTTGCTCTCTTTCAAATACCATCTCCCTCATCTGAAGAACCCTACTGCTTATTTGTAGGAGCATAACCAAGGACGATATTCAGATTATATTAATTCAGGAGCACATTCAGCTTCACAAGATCTAACATCTGATATTTTTAGTAAACAGTTTAGACTGGAAACATCCATTTGCAAATGTGAACACGTACACAAAACCATAGCTGAAAAATCTATTTTATTATAAATTATCCATATATAAAGTACTACAAGGTATATTTCTATCTGAATTGGTGGCAGCAGGGGAGGGAGAAAGGTGGTATTTGTGATGAACTCGTGCATTCAATGTCACCTCTTGGAGCTCAAGCTAAAGAACTATATTTCTTTAATTCTTCTCATTTTTCAGGAAATTTATAACTCAGTTAAATGTTCTAAGCTAATGGTTAGATCAGTTCAGGACTCTGATGGCATCTATGTTTCTGCTCGTTATATTTACTTAGGATTGGTTCTACTCTTATATACAATTGCTATTTTATGCTATGTTAGCTGCCTTTCTTATTGCTTTGACAACCTTCAGGAGGAAATATTTTGGGAGGCTCATGGTTTCAAAAGGCAATGTCCATCACGGGAGGGAAGGGACGGTGAAACAGCACCATGTTCACAGGAGCATGTGGCAGGGCTTTTTGCATGGCAACAGGAGCAGGAAGCAGAAAGAAAAGGACCAGATTTGGGACCTCAAAGACCTGTCACTCGTCATCTATCTCCACCCACCTTTGCCTCTGGCCCCAAATGTTCCACAACCTTCCTAAACAGGACCACTATCTGGGACAAAACTGATAAACATATGAACCTGCTGGAGGACATTTAATATCCAAATTATGCATGTGCCTAATTTGTTAATTATGGGAAGGCTAGTCGAGTATATATTTTAAATCAACATTTCTTGATCTCAGTACGTCTACCATCTGGATTAGATTATTGGGGAACTGTTCATTGTAGGATATTTAGCAATACCCTTCCCACTTCTACCCACTAGGATTCTAATAGAACCCTTTACAGCCTTAAGAACTCGGTCCCCTCATAGGCAAAAGTTATTTCCCAATGCTTTAAATATAGATTCTAGAATCCTTTCAAGGTCTCATATTTAAACTGGCTCACGAAATAGCTATTACAGAAGATGCAATGGAAAGCATTAAAATCCGAACTATCTCTTCACTCAGCGAAGTGTGTATACGTCTTTACTAATGTGAGGAAAATACACATACACACACACTGGTTTGCTGAACCAGGAGATACTAAGGCCAAAGAGAGAAAGAGTTTTCATGAACTTGAAATATTATGTCAGAACACACAAAGAGCTTAGTGGGGAGTGAGAGTAATTCTGTGCAAACTATAAAGTCCCAATACAATGCATCCTTCTGCCTGAGGGCTCTTCTGATTCTCACACGGCCAAGGCAGCAGTATTTGGTTTCTCTCCAGCTTTCTCCTTCACTCTTAGTGTTGTCTCTTGTCTCTTTGTGATCTAGTTCGCCCTACTCTAGAACAGTGTCTTAATCATCTGTTTTCTCTGCTGTTCTACCTAAGTACCAAGACTTGTCAAGCTCAGTTCACTTAATTGAGTCTGACCTAATAATGTCATCCTGCATTTCTAGTGGTTATTCAGTAGAGAAAGAGGGTAGTAAAATCCTCATTCTAAAAGGAAGAGGAGTTCCACAGATACCTAGAGGCATGTCCCTCCAAAAAGGAATGGAAGCATTGTGCTCAGGTAGGAGATGACAACTGCTTTTTGCATGGAGAATCTCGGTTGTTTTATAGCTGATTTTATTTTTTAGTCAGCATACAGAGATTTAGGTATCATTCATTCTGCCATTTTCTCTTTTTGAGATGGATATGTTTGTTCATTTTTACAGAAAGAATTAGGTCTTGGCTGAATATTTGATACTACAATACACAAAACATGTTCAATGTTTGTCAGAGGTGATCAATAGTTTGAGTTGCTAATCATCAAGGAAGAAAATGCTGCTTTGCATAAATACATAGTACAAAATGGTAGACGTATGTTCTGGGCCATTTTAGCAATTGTTGAAAATTCTGTCTCAAGATAAAATTCATGTAATATTTTTTGTAAAACTCAAACTAACCACTCAAAGAGCAATGCTTAAACTCAAACACTCAGGGCTGGAGAGATGGCTTAGCGGCTAAGGCGCCTGCCTGCTAAGCCTAAAGAACGCTGGTTCCAATGTCCAGCGGTTCCAATCTCCAGGTCCCACGTTCAGCCAGATGCAAAGTGAGGCAAGGGTGCAATGCTGCACTTGAGCACAAGGGGGCGCACGCATCTGGATTTCGTTCACAGCAGCTGAGAGACTGCTGGCGCGCCCATCTCTGTCTCCCTCTCCCTCTCCCTCTCTGTCTCTCTCTCTCTCTGTCTCTCTCTCCAAAAATAAATAAAAAATGATTAAAAAAAAATTTTTTTTTAATGGCCGGGCGTGGTGGCGCACGCCTTTAATCCCAGCACTCGGGAGGCAGAGGTAGGAGGATCGCCGTGAGTTCGAGGCCACCCTGAGACTACATTGTGAATTCCAGGTCAGCCTGAGCCAGAGTGAGACCCTACCTCGAAAAACCAAAAATAAAAAAAAAAATTTTAAAAAATTTTTTTAAATCAAACACTCAAACACAATATACACAAAGATACAGTTACATGCTGAGGGATGATAAGAGAATATTAAAAGTCTTTGTCCTCCATAATTAAACCATTCCTTTTATTTATTTTATTTTATTTTTATGCTGGGATTTTCAAGTTCATTTTTTTCTAGTTTATTCTCATCCTCCCCTTTTTTTTTTTTTTTTTTTTTTTTTTGTTTGCTTTTCGAGGTAGGGTATCACTCTAGCTCAGGCTGACCTGGAATTCACTATGTATTTTCAGGGTAGCCTTGAACTCATGGCGATCCTCCTACCTCTGCCTCCCAGTGCTGGGATTAAAGGTGTGTGCCACCATGCCCAGCAGAATCATCCTCCCCTCTTGTCCCTAATCCCTTTTGCCAATACTTTCTACAGCATGGCCTTAAAGTGTCATGTGGCATGAGCATGGAAACCATCTTGGAAAGAAATTACTAGAGGGCATGCTTGAGTATAAAGGATTCCACATGTCACTGTTCAAGTCTTTAAATAGAGGAGTTTATTCAAGTGACAGGGACATTTATGTCTTGTTCCCCTACACTCTCTCTAACATGGAAATTTATACTTACATCTTTAAAAAAAAAGTTCATTCTTACAAACACTTTGGCTCATTTGTTTGTTTGTTAGACTGGCTGACCAGCAAGCTCCAGTGATCCTCCTGTATCTGTCTCCCCCATCACTGGGGTTCTAGGCATGTGAAGCCATGCTCAGCTATGTATGTGGATGCTGGGGGTTGAACCCAGTCCTTCATGTTTATGAAGCAAGCATGCTTCCCCACTGAATCATCACCCCACCCCTCCAATAGCCAATTTTACTTACATGAGTTCTTAATCTTTGCAAGTACCTGTGACTTAGAAATTTGCAATTTGGCCCTTATTTTGTAGGAGAGAAACTGAAGCTCATAAGGGTGCAAGGAACTTCCTCATGTCTTTCAGCCACTTCAGGACAGTAGGCCATCTGATTCTCAGTGTGAGGCTGTAGGTCTCATCTAATAGCAACTGTGGCTTCCAGGTGGACACATGCCAATGTCTAGAGACAGTTGTCATTTTATAGCTTAGGGACAGGGTGAGACCTAGAGACCAGCGAAACTGTTAGATATCCCAAGGCAACCTCGTGCTGAGTGCTTGCTGTGACAATGTTGAGCCTTTGTGGAAAGTGCCCCCCCCAGTCTCATAATCTGAGCATAAAATGGTCACCTAAGCCATCTAGAGTGCAATGATGTTTAAGCTGTTGCCATGGCCTGTAGTTTCACCTAGAAGGGTCACAATTTGAAAATACGTACTGATGCAGTGTGGCCCCCTCCAGCAGCAATGGAAACTATACCAGGTAAGGAGTGTGCAATGGCATGGCCCTTAATAATTCTCTAAAAGGCCCTCAGGCAAAAATTCTTTCACTCTGTGAGACTAGCCACTGATTTCCCAATCTTCAGATCTTTGAATATGTAAAGTCATGAAGGTGTCATTAGACCAATCTCCATGACTCAGAAATTATTTCCTTCCTTGCACAATACTTGGGACTGAAACAACCTTGGGACAGTATTACTTCAAGTGTTTGGATCCAATACCCCTTTCTATCGTCTCTCATTTTTTCACTTTCCTTCTTTTGTGGAACATTAGGATCATTTCCTCTTTAGCTTCAATTTAATGAAGGCCTGGCCTGTTATTTTAAACCATACCCCATGAGACACAACAGCATTGTCCAACTGTGTGCTTTTAGAACCACAAAAGCTCCCTCTTGTCTAGTCTTGGAATAAACCAGGACAGAGACCTATTCCAACTGGGAGGGAAGGTGACTTGCTAGATCAAGGACATGCATTAGCAAACCTGGGGTTGCATATATGGCCTCCTCCATAGCCTACTTCTTCCCTCCTGAGCCTCTCACACTCTATCTTCCTGGAAAAAACTAGAAAAAATCGTCGTAGACTCCCTCTGTTCATATATATTTCCACATAAAGTCCTAATGTGTCTGTCTCACTTTTTGCCCACATCTTCACATGTCTATTGTAAGATTGTTATTTGGATTGAGTGAAGTAATATTTATAAGTCATCCAGACCTGTGACAGATACACATTGAGGATGATATCAATATTTGGTAAGTAACATAAAAGTAATCATGGACAGCTATAAAATGTATGCATTTATGTGTCCATTTTTAAAGACTAGTTACAGAGAGAGGAGGGAGACTTCCAAAGTCACAGACCCAAGAGGAAAAGTAGGCTCATGTCAGGCCTGGATTCTCTGTCCCAAGTTCTCCTCTTTCTTTCAATGACCACTGAATGTTTTGATACTAAACATGTTATGAAGAGTCTTACTATAGTTGTGGCTATAAATATTATCTAGATTTAAAAGGAAAGTATACTGCCTGCTAGGTTTGTGCTCAGCATGACATACCCAGTATCATGATCATAAAGATATTTATTAGTAGCAAATTCACTAATGTGTTTAATTATGAGAATAATGATAATGTTAGAGGTATACCATCTGGGTCTGTTTGTCTTCAAGCTTCCTTCCTCTGCTGACAAAGCCCTCTGACCCATTTTTATTTGAGAGTTGAACTTTGGCCACATTCCTCCGAGATACCATCTAGTGGAGCATGGAAGGCACTTTCATTGTTAATAAAGCAGTATTCACTCACTATGACCACACAATTCTTAAATTTCAACTGCGTTTTTGTACATAATATGTCAAAAATCAAACCACCTTCGTTGAAAGTGATATTTAAAGGGGAAGGTATTTGTTAAATGAAGAAATCTCCCAAATAAATTACAAAGCCCAAGGACAGAAAAGTACAGAGTGTTTGACTAGTATAGGTTGAGTTGAGGGCGATTGTAATATTTGATAATAAAATGCAGGAAACCCAGCTTAATTTTATTTTCATATTAACAACATTTATCATAAGTATATCTTATACAATATTAGGAATGTACTGTGCTTTTGCTAACAAAATTACTTGCTATTTATCTCAATTAAATTTAACTTGGCCTTCTAGATTTTCCTTGGTAGGCTTGTGAAGGATGGCAATGGCTATGGTCTCAGACATACAAGTGTGCCCCAACCCCCAACCCTAACCACAAGTCCTATGCCATTAAGACTGTAGAATCACCACTCTGACTCTCTGTTTTACTTCCAATTCATATGCCAGTCAGCCTGATCAGGGTCCTCTTAACCCACCCCACCATGAACTCACTCTAACAAAGACTGGTACCAAGTACTCTTGGTCCACCTAGGGACTGACATTCCCATGTACTATGTTCACTTCCCAGCCCCCAGATTGTCTCTCCCATACATTTCCTGTGCAAGGTATGGTCCCTTGACTCTAAAGAATCTCTTTAACCATATAAAATGCCAAGTTTCTGCACTACTTTATATTATTATATATAGACAAACGTACAGACACATATATCCAGGCACGTAATCTATGGTAAAGCTTGTTATGATTGGCATTTTATCCTCCAGATATTTTTATTTACCATTCTTAAATGATTTGCCCAATACATTGAAAATCTTGATTTTGGTTACATACATCTAAGGTGGTGAATTAGAGTATTGATTTTAAACTAGACCTCAAATGCTGTTCCATTAAGAAAACATGCTGGAGCTACAGAGGCATACCTCCCTCTGTTGTCCCTTTCTGAGAAAGAAAGAAAGAAAGAAAGAAAGAAAGAAAGAAAGAAAGAAAGAAAGAAAGAAAGAAAGAAAGAAAGAAGAAAGAAAGAAGAAAGAAAGAGAGAGAAGAAAGAAAGAAGAAAGAAAGAGAGAAGAAAGAAAGAAAGAAAGAAAGAAAGAAAGAAAGAAAGAAAGAAAGAAAGAAAGAAAGAGGCTTCCCACTCCGACCTTAAGAACACAGGTGCCCTACATAGGAAGGGACAAGAGCACCTTCCTGTTGCCACAGTCAAGTCAACCTGGTTTATGACCTTATAACCTCTACAGTGCTTTGCTTAACTGCTAACACATAATCTGAATTCACAGCAACATCTTATCTGTAGTTAGAGACCCCACTTCTTACAAATTTGTAAAACTAAGGAATGTCCTTTGTTGGGAGAGCTTTTCTCTTGACTCTCAGCTTCCCGCACTCTGGGTGACCAGCATTAAGAAAGAACATTTGCAGGGCTGGAGAGATGGCTTAGCGGTTAAGGCGCCTGCCTGCTAAGCCTAAGAACCTGATTCCAATCTCCAGGTCCCTCGTTTAGCCAGATGCAGTGATGCAAGGGTGCAATGCCTCACTTGCCCACAAGGGGACACACGCATCTAGATTTTGTTCACAGCAGCTGAGAGACTGCTGGCACGCCCATTCTCTATCTGTCTCCCTCTCCTTCTCTCTCTGTCTCTCTCTCTCTCTGTCTCTCTCCAAAAATTTTAAAAAAAAAAGAAAGAAAGAAAGAAAGAAAGAAAGAAAGAAAGAAAGAAAGAAAGAAAGAAAGAAAGAACATTTCATCTGAAACCCATATCAGTGCCTTTCTAGCAAACCTAAACTTGGCTAGATATCTTGCTTTAATGTACTTAACATAAACCTCTGAAAACCAACAATACACTTAGAGCAATAATCATAACTCCATGAGAAGATCATCCTTTTCTCCTATTTCTTTTGCTTTCCTTTCCTTTGCTTTGCACTGCATTGCATTCCTTTGCTTTGCTTCTGCAACAAGGTCTTGCTCTGTAGCCCAAAATGATCTGAAACTCCTCTTTGTAGCCCTGGGTAGTCTCAAAATAGACAGCCTCCTGCCTTAGCTCCCAATACTAGGATTGCAGGTATGCACCACCATGGCTGGCTTATGAGAGTTTTAAACAAAACAGTCCATCCCTACATTGCCAATTAACAGAGTTTATCATCCTCTGAAATCGCCCCTACCTTCTTTTTCCCTATTCATCATATATGAAGGAGCCCTTTAAAGACTTGTAGCATCTTAACAAACAAAATAAAAGTTGAGAATCTTGTACTCAAGGGGAGATGGGGATAGCCTGGCTTTCAAAACAAATATTTATTGTTTCAATTTATAACCTACACAGAAATGACAGAGATGTTAATTTTATCTCGAATCCTATAATGAAATATACTTTTGTGCTCTTTTGTGGAATCTCAGAATCACATCACTTCCAAGAGGAAACTGGATTTTCTTTTCCCATGCAAATGCTGTGGCTCTGCAGAGCTAAGTGCTCTCTCAGCCTAACAGGAAGGTTATGAACCTTATCTGCTCTCACTGATATTTTGCTGTAGGAAAATGATTGTTCATTGATCGATGACTTAAAATTTAGGATGCATGCCTTAATGAAGGGGTGTGTTGTTTTGAGAAATGTTCTACACAGGAATTCAAAGGCCTGTCTAAAATCCAGAAGGTTATCAGAAAAGGAATCCAGAAAGTGAAAAAGGTTAGAAAAACATAAGATGCTTTGTCCTGTGTTAAAGGTTGCATCAATAAATAGTGAGAGGAAAGAATGTGGTTAAAGGCAAGAAAGGCTATGTTTACCAAAAATACATGGGTACGGCCATTGTCAGGGAAAGGTTCGGTAGTTTCATAGATTTCACTTCCAGAAATAACTCCTCTTATCTCCCTATATTCAGAATGACAGGGCCTTTTGGGTAATGAGGAACTTTCAAATTCACAGGCAACAGTTGATGGTTCAAATTTTCTCAATGAATGTATTGAGTTAACCTTTAGTGGAGTGGATTAATCCATGGAATGTCCAGTCTACAACATGCAATATGCATGAGATATGAAATGAAGGCAGATTATAAGTGGTCTTTTCCTGCAGATGACTATAAGTAATAGTCATAGAAAGCTATTCCTTCTGGCAAGAATCTAAAATATATTTTTCATTCCTTTTTTTTTCTGTCTCTAATAAAACTGGAAGAAAAGTAGAAAGCATTTAATCTTTCAATAAAGAAAAGACAAGGTGAGGATGGTGAGTGAATTAATGTCCCCATTTTTTTCACAGTTCTCTGAAGTCACATGTTACATGGTTACTCTCACTAAAAACGATACTGTTCTGCCCGCTGATGTGGGTTCAGTCATGTTACTTGCTCTGGTGAATGCAATGAGAGTCAAAGCTTTGCAACTAATGGGCTTGAGGGGTTGGCCTTGCTCTCCTGTCTGTATACCATGATCCTGAAGAGTCTTCCCCTAGAATGCTGTTACCACTCAGTGAGGGTCCCACAGCGAAGCTCATAAGAGAAGTTATCCTCCACCCAGGGGAGAAGCCATGACCACTGAGATTCAGAACTGGAATCAAAGTCACATGGCCTAAGTTTATATCTTCTACCCCCAACCAAGTTGAAGACAACTGAGTGACTATGGCAATCACTTCAAGTTAGTAAGTCAAAAATTCAGGTCTGCAGGCCAAATCCAGGTCCACTGTCAAGCTACTAGAAGAACAGTTTATGACATAAAAATAATATGCAATTCAATTCATAGTTCCAGAACACAAAATATTTACTTTCTGGATCTTTTTTAAAAAAGTGTTTTGGGCTGAAAAGATGGCTTAGTCGTTAAGGCATTTGCCTGCAAAGCCAAAGGATCTCGGTTCGATTCTCCAGGACCCATGTAAGCCAGATGCACAAGGGGCACATGCATCTGGAGTTTGTTTGCAGTGGCTGAAGGCCCTGGCATGCCCATTCTCTGTCTCCCTCTCTTCTCTCTCTCTCTCTCTCTCTCTCTCTCTCTCTCTCTTCTCTTTCTCCTCTTTCTCTCAAATAAATAAATAAATAATTTTTTAAGTGTGTTAAAGCTAGTGAAACTTAAAGTAGCTTCCTATTTAGCAATGTGCAAATAGATTTCCCTTACAATAAAGTAAGAAAAAATTACTAGTAAATACGTTACAGGAAATGAACATATTTTTAAAAATGCAGAAGTAAAAGAATCAGCAGAAGATCTACTCATTTTGAAATGAGTAACACAAGCTCCCAGTTTATTATTTCCAGAGATTCTTGAGTAAATTGGATGTTTTTCCTGTGTTTTGCTGAGTAATTTTGCATCCAAACACAATGACTAAAGCAGAGAACAGAGGAATTTATGTAATGTTTGCAATTCCATTAGACTGGCACTTGCCTCCCTACCTTGCATTTGACTTCACACTTGGCAATACCACACTCAAAGAGGAGCTGAAAATCAATGCTTGAGAGTTCCTTCCCTAACCTCTGGCTTTCTGCATCCCCTGCATTTTCCTCAAGGGGTCTTGCACAATTTCAGGAAAATAGCTGGTACTTGATAAACATATGCTGATGTGGAGATGTGTCCATGATAACAACACAGTTTTGTGGAGAGCACACAGAACACAGAATCTGCATGCACAATTTCCTTGTCAGACACTACAATGAAGTAGTGAGATCCACTGGAAGCAGAGAAGCTTTGGTCCTTTCCATAGCATTCTTACCTAGCCCACCTCACAAGTAAATTACAGATATGTGGAGATGATAATCAACTCATTCTTCAAGCCAGCCAAGTGGGACACGGTGAGGCCATGGTCCACAAGGATAGATCCTTTAAACAAGCATAGCCTTTCTCTTACTCTAATGTGTCACAAATTCAAATTTTCTTCTCTGTGTGCCACAGCGTGAAATTGGTTAGGATACACTGGGGTCAAGTTAAGCTAATATTTGCCCCCCTAAGAGTATTAGATTAGTCAGACAGCAATTTTTAAACTACAGGGAATACAGTATGGTTTTCAAATAAATTCTTACACGATTTTGTAATAAAAGTGGCTTTGAAATTATTCAGGGTTTGTTATTAATTAACCAGCAGATCAGAATGCTCAGAAGCAAGTCAATCAAGTTTAGTATTCTCTCTTTCCATGCATACATCACTTTCCAAATGGTTGTGGATTAATTTTCTTGATGGCAACAATTGATACCTTTTCCATTTCCATAGCTCGACTGTTGACTTTGCAATTGTTTTCATCAAAAGTTTATCTCTAGGCAAGTGCCAGTTATCCCAATGGCTCGCGTGCAGCAAGAAAGTACTGGATCCCCCAACAGCCTGTTAATCTTTGTCTTTTGATTGGGGAACTGAGCCCATTAATGTTCCGAGTTATAATTGTGAGGTGTGAGCTAATCCTTGTCATGTTGAAGGTTTCGTGGAGTTTTGTGGTTTCTTGGTCTTTGTATACTTTTATGTCAGTTCTAGTTTTGATTGTTTCCTTTTCTCTCTGCATGTGCATGTTGGTTCATTTCCTGAGTGTGGAGTATTTCATGCAGTGTTCTCCGTAGGGCTGGATTAATGCTCATGTATTCATACAGCTCATTTATATCATGAAACGTTTTTCTTTCACCTTCTATTCTAAGGAAAAATTTTGCTGAGTACAGTAGTTTAGGTTGGCAGCCAATGCCACTTAGCTTTTGAAATACTCCATTCCAAGCTCTTCTGGATTTATGGGCTTCCACTGAAAAACCTGAGGTAATTCTGATGAGCTTACCTCTGTATTTAATGAGATTTTATTCCTCTTACAGCTTTTAGTACTCTCTCCTTGATTTCTGTGTTCAGTGTTTTTTAAATATTGTATTTTTTATTTATTTACTTATTTATTTGAGCGAGAGGGAGAGAATGGGCACACCAGAACCTCTAGCCACTGTAAACGAACTCCAGACACCCGTAACACTATGTGCATCTGGCTTACATGCATCCTGGGGAGTCAAACCTAGGTCCTTAAGCGTCAAAGGCAAACACCTTAACTGCCAAGTCATCTCTCCAGCCCGAATGTTTTGGTTATTATATGTCATGGGGGATCTCTTCTATGGTTCTGTCTGTTTGGTGTTCTGTTTACCTCCTGTGTGTGGATTGGTCCCTCTTTTGTAAGGTTGGGAAATTTTTCTTGGAAAGATATTCTATATGCCTTTAGCTCTTATTTCTTCATCTTCCTGTATGCCTATGATGCAAACATTTGGTGTTTTTAAGGAGTCTCAAAGTTCCCTCATGCTCTGTTCTCACTTTTTTTTTTTTAACTTTACAATGTTTTTGGATCCCCGGTCTAATTCTTCTGCTTTGTCCTTGAGTTCTGAAATTTTGTCCTCCATGTGGTCTATTCTGTTGGTGATGCTTTCCTGGGATCCTTCCAAGAGAATTAGTGCATTTCTGTTTTCTGTTATGTTTGCCTTAAGCATTTCCATCTTTTGTTTGAATTCCACTTTCATTTCTTGATTTGAAGCTTTTATTATCACTTGGAGTTTGTTCCTGCATTTGGATATGTCCTCCTTGAGCATGCTCCAGAGCTAAATGAAAAACTCTATTGCTAAAGACACTACAGGCTTCAGTCACAGGTCATCACAATACCATGCTGGAATGGAAATGAAAAATATCTCCCTCCTGGCTAGCCCACATAGTGCTGGGAACCCTATGGGAACCACTGATAGACAACAGTCACCAACACCATGAATAAGCAGGGGACCATGCAGAATATGAAATCAACCAGCAAGACAAGTACACAAATACACACTTGTGCAATAGTGGCATGCAGCCTCTTCTGGTAACCAACTGATTGGGAATGGTCCCCTCTCAGTGGGAGAGAACTCATATCTGGTACTGAAAACTGACTCAGAATCCCATGGTCAGGAAAGTTATAGCACTTCAGAGAGAAGCTCCCACTGCTCTCTGTAGAAGAAGGGGCTTTCACACCAAAAAGTCTCTCAAAAAAACTTTGCACACCCACCTTTAACCCAAGCTGTTCTCACTCTTTGTTGGAGAATCTGCTTTATTTTACTGATGGCAGAGAGAGACTGAAAACTAAGATCCATTGATAAGACAAGAGGTATCCAACTGCCCAACATGAGACTTTCCACCTCT
Source organism: Orientallactaga sibirica (assembly GCA_036365145.1). Classification (NCBI taxonomy): domain Eukaryota; kingdom Metazoa; phylum Chordata; class Mammalia; order Rodentia; family Dipodidae; genus Orientallactaga; species Orientallactaga sibirica. The sequence goes on from JAEOAD010000840.1 coordinate 9,379,891, forward strand.
ACTACATCTGCCAGGGCCCAGGAGAAATTGCAGAGGAAGAGGTGACATGAGCACTGATCTTACTGCTAGCCTGACAACCAGCTCCAGGGTGATGGTGACAGACACTGCGATCCATCAAAACCCATCAAAGGGACTGGAGAGATGGCTTAGCGGTTAAGGCATTTTCCTGCAAAGCCAAAGGACCCTGGTTCAACTCCCCATGACCCACGTTAGCCAGATGTACAAGGTGGTGCATGTATCTAGAGTTCATTTACAGTGGCTGAAGGCCCTGGCTTGCCCATTCGCACTCTCTTTCTGTGTGTGTGTGTGTGTGTGTGTGTGTGTGTGTGTGTGTGTGTGTGTCTGCCTCTTTCCCTCTCTCACTCTCTCAAAATAAAAATAAAAAATAAAATAAAAACCTATCAAAGTGGGGCTGGAGGGATGGCTTAGAGGTTAAGGTGCTTGCCCGAAAAGCCAAAGAACCCAGGTTCAATTCCCCAGGACCCACATAAGCCAGATGCACAAGGTAGTGCATGTTTCTGGAATTCATTTGCAGCAACTAAAGGCATGCCCATTCTCCCTCTCTCCCTCTCTCTCTCTCTCTCTCTCTCTCTCTCTCTCTCTGCCACCCCCTTTCATAAATAAATAAATAAATAAATAAATAAATAAATAAATAAATAAATGAGCTGGGCGTGGTGGCACATGCCTTTAATCCCAGCACTTGGGAGGCAGAGGTAGGAGGATCGCTGTGAGTTCAAGGCCATCCTGAGACTACCTAGTGAATTCCAGGTCAGCCTGGGCTACTGTGAGACCCTACCTCGAGAAACAAAACAAAACAAAAATAAATAAATAAGTAAATAAAATAAAATAAAAGCAGGTTGGAGAGATGGCTTGGCAGTTCATGAGCTTGCCTGTGAAGCCTAAAGACCCAGGTTTGTTTCTCCAAGTCCCACATAAACCAAACGCACATGGTGGCACATGCATAAAGAGTTTATCTGCAGTGGCTAGAGACCCTGGTATGCCATTCTCTCTCTCTGTCCCTAATAAATAAATAATTTCTTTAAATAAATAAATAAATAAATAAATAAATAAATAAATAAATGCAAAAAAGTTTTTTTAACCTATCTAAGAAAAATTCAGAGGATACAGAGAACTCATCACTAAATCAGCCTGCCAACAGGCCTGCCATGGGTCAGGGTACATTGCAGAAGAGGAAGGGGAAAGATTGTAAGAGCCACAGAGTAGGTAGGAATACCTTCAGACATGGTCACCCTGCTGGCTGAGGCCTTCATGCTCCACAGTAAACACCATAAACCCACTTAGGAGGTCCCCCAGGGTAACAGGAGCTGGGATGAGGGGATAAAAGAGAATAACCAGTTATATATGACATAATTTTTTTAAAAAAAAGGTTATGTGTCCCCACGATTGAATCTGAGATGGTCTTGTGGATGACTTTGGCCATTAGATAGTAGCAAAAGTGATGATGGTATCACTTCAGATTCTGAGCCTATCCTGAAGAGGTCATGATGCTTCTCCTCTCTTCATGGATACTCATCTGCACCATGTGAAAAGCTCAGGAGAGTCTGATTGACAGGCCAGAATCCGTACATATAAATAACCTAGTTTTCTCAGCCATTGCCATCCTTCAAAACCTATAAGAAAGACAGCTAATATCAGCTGTCAACTTTAGTACCCACATGTGCCTGTGTCTATATAAAAGTGGCCAGCCGGGCTGGAGAGATGGCTTAGCGGTTAAACGCTTGCCTATGAAGCCTAAGGACCCCGGTTCAAGGCTCGATTCTTCAGGACCCACATAAGCCAGATGCACAAGGGGGTGCATGCATCTGGAGTTCGTTTGCAGTGGCTGGAGGCCCCATCATTCTCTCTCATTCTCTCTCTCTCTCTCTCTCTCTCTCTACCTGCCTATTTCTGTATCTCTCTCTCAAATAAATAAATAAATAATATTTTTAAAAAAAGTGGCCAGCCAAGATGAGAAGAACAACTTAGATGACTTACAGAAAACATGATCAATAATAAATAAGTATATATATATTAGAATTCACTGAGGTTTGTTGTGCACTGACATAAAATAATCAGGATTTTTGACACTGTAATGAAATGGAAAAAAATATCATTTATATTGGGAGGCAGAGGTAGGAGGATTGCCATGAGTTGGAGGCCACCCTGAGACTACATAGCTAATTCCAGGTCAGCCTGGACCAGAGTGAGACCCTACCTCGAAAAACCAATATATATATATATATATATATATATATATATATATATATATATATATATCATTTATACAAACATACATTGATCTACATGTTCAACAAAATGTCTCTTTCAGAGCCAGGTGTGATGACACATATCTAAGACCCAAGCACTTGGTAAATTGCAGCAGCAGGTTGATGAGTTCAAAGCTAGTCTGGGCTACATAAAGAGAACATGTCAACACGTCACAAAACAACTCTGTGTGTGTGTGTGTGTGTGTGTGTGTGTGTGTGTGTGTGTGTGTGTGGTCAGCCTCTGAACTGGATTCCAAGAGTATAAGTAAAATCCCATCAACTTGATTCTTTCCCTGCCTTATCGCCAAAGCTGCCCTTTTATATAATGGTTAGGATCCAGCTCTATTAGAATATTTTACCATTACTGAAAATGTATCCTAGTCTAAATCTCAAATTGTCAAGATTGGGGCTAGACATATGACTCATCAGTTAAAGGTGCTTGCTTGCAAACCCTTGAAAGCATGGGTTCAATTCTTCAGGACCCATGTAAAGCCAGATGCACAAAGTGACACATGCATCTGGAGTTCATTTGCAGTGGCAAGAGGTTATCTCTATCTCTTCCTTCTTAAAAATAAATTTAAAAAATAAAAACAAATAAATATCATCTATAGGACTCCTCTGTCAAAAGCAAACTATCACTTCTAACAAAAAATCACACAAAATTTTATTCTCAACTTTATTACTATATATCCACCCATTCTTACATGAAATGGGGTCCAAGTGAGCTAAGATTTCAAATAACAATAAGACTCAACATAACCTAAGATTGTACCTAAGGATAAAAATGCAGCCTACCAGACTTGTCATGATTGACTGACCTTGGATTCTGTGTTACTTTTTAAATGAAATCTCTCTCTAAGCCTGATGTTTCCCTTATGCCATTGGCCCATGGAGGGCAAATCACCTTCCCTTGAGACTAGTCTATGACATGAAATAGGATGGTAGTATCTATGCCATGCTAGATAAATTATCTCACCTTCCTCTCTGTTGACTTTTCCCAAGCCTATTATAATTTCCTTCAAAGTGGGACCATGTTTCTCTCAATTTATAGGTCACTAAAGCATAGGCAATTTCTGGAAATCAGTGTGAAACCAGTTGTTTACACATTAATCAAGGAGAAAAGTTGCCTCCTGCTTCAGTCATTCCTGAGGCTTGGGATCAATCACATTGTCAAGTTTAACGTCTGTAAATTATCAGTGTGACTAGCTACTATATATTTTATATCTACTTGGGGAATTAAATATGCTTTCTTCTTTTTTTAAACAACTAATATTCTTTTTACTAACCTTGTCCACATTTCTGAACGATATTAAAATTTTGATCTATGGAAAATTAAACCTTTAAAAAAAAACTTTTTGAGCTGGGCATGGTGGCGCACACCTTTAATCCCAGCATCTGGGAGGCAGAGGTAGGAGGATCACCGTGAGTTCAAGACCACCCTGAGACTACATAGTAAATTCCAGGTCAGCCTGGGCTAGATTGAGACCCTACCTTGAAAAACAAACAAACAAAAAAAACTTTTTGGCTATTTACCTTTAAAATGTTTTACTTGCCGGGTGTGGTGGCGCACACCTTTAATCCCAGCACTTGGGAGGCAGAGGTAGGAGGATCGCCGAGAGTTCGAGGCCACCTTGAGACGACATAGTTAATTCCAGGTCAGCCTGAACCAGAGTGAGACCCTACCTTGAAAAACCAAAAAAAAAAAAAAAAAAAAAAAAAAAAAGTTTTACTTTTGTTTATTGTTTTTTTCTAGTCAAACATATTTTGCATTAAAAGAACCAAATGTGTCATTGTCGTGGGCACAAAATCATCTTGTTTATTACAAAATGATTCATACAAATTAGTAATGGAAGAAATCTGTCCTCAAGATCAGTAAACAATCTTCACAAAACATTCTCTAAAATTTCATGGAGGGTTATCTCAAAACCTTGTTGATTTGTGACATTTTGCTGGTATTTCTATAACAAAAAGTGATGGTTGAATTGTTTTACCATGAGCCTCAGCACTGTAGATCCTTCCCCCCTCCATACACACACAACTTGAAATCTCCAATGGAAACCAGGAACTTCCTTGTGCGAGTTTGTTGTTGATGAGCAGACAGGGGTCACAAGGGTTCCTGTCCATCTAAGGAGACTATTGCTGTTTCTAGGGAACTTTTTTCTTTCTTTCTTTCTTTTTTTATTTTTTTAAATTTTTTGTTCATTTTTATTTAGTTATTTGAGAGTGATAGACAGAGAGGGAAAGAGGCAGAGAGAAAGAGAAAGAGAGAAAATGGGCACATTAGGGTCTCCAGCCACTGCAAACAAACTCCAGATGCATGTGACACCTTGTGCATCTGACTTATGTGGGTACTGGGGAATCGAGCCTTGAAGCAGCGTCCTTAGGCTTCAAAGGCAAGCGCTTAACCATTAGGCACTTTTCTGAAAGAGAAAGAGAAAGAGGCAGAGAAAGAGAGAGAGAATGGGCCACCAGCCACTGCAAAGGAACTCCAGATGGATGTGCCCCCTTGTGCATTTGGCTTACGTGGGTCCTGGAGCATTGGACTGGGATCCTTTGGCTTTGCAGGCAAATGCCTTAACCGCTAAGCCATCTCTCCAGCCCATCTGGGGAACTTTCAACTATCTGCATTCATGTTTTCATTTGGAAAGTTACTGTGAACTATGTCTCAAATCTGAAACTCACTGCTTGAGAAGCTAGCCTAGTAGTAGATTTTAATTTTGAGTGATATTTCACATATTTCCTTTAATTCAATATCTTCATCATCTTTCCTTTTGTCTTTCCTTAATTATAGTAACACGTGTGTAGTGCAATGATTACATTCACAATGGGATGCGACCATTACCATCATCCATCTCAAGAATTTTTTCTTCTCAATATCAACTGTGTCCACATTAAACAACTCTCCACTACTTCCTCTCCCCAACTACTGCCATCCAATTTTCTTTTCTCTCAAAAAGCATTCTTTTTGACTTAAAAACATATGTCAAGTGTCTCACCCAGAATATGCAATGCAGTATTTTAGCTCTCATATTTACTGAACACATTGTTACATTTAAACCATTCTGTGTAACTTCATTTATTCCTTGCAATAATAATCCACATAAGTCCTCTTTACTCCATTATTCAGAGAAGGAAACGGTGGCACTGTGAGCTGAAATATCTTGTCCAAGGGCCATATTTATATTAAATGGTAAAGTCAAGGTTCAAATACAGGTTTTCCAACTAAAAGCTTAAGGTACCCTTCCCTGTAACCACAAATTAGAGATATTTCACATATTCAAGCCATAGTTTTCAATGTCTATCCTAAAACCTGTCTCTAAAACTCCAAATTCATGCTGTTTAATAATAACAAAAATCATTAAATTTCAGAAGTTACTAGAAATAAAATATGCATTGATTTAGCACATCATTTTCCACATAGGTTGGGTCTAGCTAATCTAGATTGGGCCCTGTTCCGTGTTATTCATTCTCCAATCAAAAAGTTGAACAAGGGAGCTAGATAGATGGCTCAGTGGTTAAAACAAAATCTAATGACCCAGGTTCAATTCCCCAGTACCCACGTAAAGCCAGGTATGCAAAGTGGCACACATGTCTGGAGCTCCTTTGCAGTGGCTGGAGGTCCTGGCATGCCCATTTTCTGTCTATCTCTCTTCTCTCTACCTCTCTCTGCTTGAAAATAAATAAATAAAAATATTTTTAGAAAGTTGAAATAGCCCCAGGCATTTTCTTCTTGACAAGGTCTCAAGAGAAGCATGATACATGTTCCATGCCTCTTAAGGGTTAGGCATAAAACTGGCATGTTGTTACTTATCTACTGGCCAAAGCAAGCCAATGACTGGGAAGTCAAGAATAGAAGAAATGAGCCGGGCGTGGTGGCGCACGCCTTTAATCCCAGCACTCGGGAGGCAGAGGTAGTAGGATCGCCAAGAGTTCGAGGCCACCCTGAGACTACATAGTTAATTCCAGGTCAGCCTGGACTAGAGTGAAACCCTACCTCGAAAAAACCATTAAAAAAAAAAAAAAGAATAGAAGAAATGCATGCTGTGCCATTTTAGTACATGCAACTTCAAAGTCCCAACAGGTGTGGATATAGGGATGGGGAAGGAACCCCACTTGATAGCATAAGTGAACTCACTAAGTTCTACTCTTAGCCTTATCTTGTTCTCATCCTCTTCTGTATCAGGGCTTCTGATGAATCCTAGTCACTTCCATGGGTCCAGCTTTCATGACTATGAAGATTACATAGCCTTCATCTCTTTTCTATGTTCTAAAGCCATGAGTTTGACTTGATGGCATCATGCAAATATCCCATCCCTCAAATACCTTGACTTAACATTTTCAAAACTGAAACTGTCTTTACCTTACTTATTCATACACAACTCAAACCAATTGTTCTTCCTGTTTGGGGGAGTGCTAGGGACACCCAACAGGTAGAGGTATTTCTTAACATCACTCACTACATAGGGCAGCTACTCAACACCTAAGAATGTTCCAGCCCCAATTATCATAGATACCATCCATTAGGAGTCAGACCTATATCAATAAAAATGTCTCCAGCACTGTTATCCCCTGAAGAGGAAAATCATCCACTTACTTGCCAACCGAGCTATTCACAATGCTGGATTCATGGGCCCTTCTTATTTCCAGGGGTGGGTAAGTAGGAAATGTTGATGTGTTGATATGTACCCATAATGTCAGATCCCTTTCTCCTCTCCCATTAACTCTGTGACTTTCCATGGTGGAAAGTATCATAGATACTTATTGGTAAATGAATTCTCAGAGATCGTTAGGCACATAAGAAAAATAGGACTAAGAAATATGACAAGTCATAGAAAAAGTAGGACTCACAGCTCCCAATTTAACTCTGCTTTTACTACCCCATACTGTTTGTCACAAAAGCGAGAGGATACGTTGTTCTGTTTTATTATTACACAACCTTCTCACAAATGAAAATCTATTTCTCTTTAATAGATTAGTTCAAGGAAACAGCGTGGAAAACTGCTAGGCAGAAAGCACTGAAGAACACCAGTTATTCACCATGTACTATATAAAAGAAAATATGTTGATTCTTTGTTTACAATGATCAGAATTTACAGAGGGAAAAATCTGCACAAGAACAATCAATCAATGTCGGGGTCTATTTACCCCTGTTGTTAGTAACTACATGGGCCACTCTCACAGGGATTGATATTACCCAGGCTCACAAAACCGCTAGCTCTCCAAAGGCTGGACTAATCTAAAGGCACTGCGTATTAGAGAAGAAACTGAGAGCTCATCTTTTCTCGTAATGGCATCTGTGGCAGGGTAAAAAAAAAAAATAGAGAAATCCTTCTTAGCCCATATCTTATCATTGGATTTTACCAGAAGCAGATGGTGAGATAATAGGTTGTACGCAAGGAGTTTAAGAGGTAATCCCAAGATACATTGGGAAGGCACCAAAAGGTAACAGGGATGGAAAGATAGATAATTCACAGTGTATCAAAGAGCAAGTGACTACTATAAACAGCTGGGTCCCAATTCTGGTGAGGACATTTAGCACATTGGGGACAGCTACTCCGCAAATCATCCCTTCTTATATGTGGTTGTCTGGGTGTAACTCACTGCCAGAGGCTGAATAGGAGGAATAGGGAGGGGCGACGGAGAATGCTGTAAATCAAGAGTTTCGTGTATTGGCAGTACAAAGCCTCCAGATGAAGAAGTGCAGAACACCCCAAATCCCGAGAGTGGTCCCGGATGGAATCACTGACCCTTCACTCCCCTGGATTCCCTAGCCTGTTTTCTTTTGAACTCATTTCTGCATTCAGGGGAAATAAGCTCATTCCTCTTGCATCTGTCTTGAGATTTCATTGCCTTGGTGCAAAGATTCTCAACTAATAGATATGTGGATGCCTAAGACCAGTGCTTCTTACCCAACTGGCCTTTTTTTGCTCGAAATCTCATCTTGCCATTTGCTTCTGAGAGAGTCCAATTATAAGAAATGGAATTAGAACAGATATGCATATATATATGGCATTCATAGTGCATGTATGGGTGTACGCATGTTCAGATGAGTGTGGTGCATGTATGTTTGCAAGTGCATGCATACATGTGCACACTTGCATGTGAAGGCCTGAGGTCAATAACATGTGTCTTACTCAATCACTCTCTACCTTATTTTTTGAGGCAAGGTCTCTCCCTGAACCTGGAACTCACCAATTCATCTAGACTAGCAAGCCAGTAAGTCCCTGGTATCTGCTTGTCTCTCCCTCTCTAACACTGGGTTTGCAGGCCATGTGTCACCCTGTCCAGCTTTTTTGTTTGTTTGTTTTTGTTTTTTGAGATGGGTCTCACTCTAGCCCAGGCTGACCTGGAATTCACTATGTAGTCTCAGGGTGGCCTCGAACTCACGGTGATCCTCCTACCTCTGCCTCTCTAGCGCTGGGCTTGCAGGACATGTGTCACCATTCCCAGCTTTTATGTGGGCTCTGGGGATCCAGACTTACAGGTCCTCATGCTTGTGTTGCATGCACTTTACCCACTGAACCATCTTCCTAGATCAGACTTCATATTTTTTTTTTTTTGGTTTTGCAAGGTAGGGTCTCACTCTGGTCCAGGCTGACCTGGAATTAACTATGTAGTCTCAGGGTGGCCTCGAACTCTCAGCAATCCTCCTACCTCTGCCTCCCGAGTGCTGGGATTAAAGGCGTGCGCCACCACGCCCGGCCTCAGACTTCATATTTTTGAAAATTGCTGTAGATTCCAATATTGGAAAAGATGAGCTCTTGGTTCCTTTTCTGATACTCAGAACCTGGCAAACACACCAGGAAGTGTACCTGGTTGGAATGGTAGAACCTCATTTATCCCAATATATGTATTTTACTGTTTTTCATGTGTTTTTTGATGCTACGGTGGAACAATCATCTCGATTCATTTTAAAGCATTTAATTTGCTAATTTCTGTCTTTATATGCTTTCAGACAAAAAGTTAAAACTACCACAATTAGTAAATTGAATCATGACAGGTGAAAATAGAAGTCTTGCCGAGCGTGGTGGTGCATGACTTTAATCCCAGCACTTGGGAGGCAGAGGTAGGAGGATTGCTGTGAGTTCGAGGCCACCCTGAGACTACAAAGTTAATTCCAGGTCAGCCTGGGCCAGAGCAGTGAGACCCTACCTCGAAAAACCAAAATAATAATAATGGAAGTCTCCATAACAAAAAAAAGTTTGGAAGCCATTGATACAACTTTGGAAAAGGAGAATTAGTCCTAGAGGGGTGTCTGTGTGTGTATGCATGTGTGTGTGTGCGTGTGTGTGTTTCTTTTAGTACATCTGCTTCTGAAGTATCAAATATTATTAAGTGGCACAAGGAATACATTGAGATTTTTCTTCAGCTATTCATTGAGAAAAGTGTGTTACTAATAGACAAAACTATGGCTCCATTCTTTGGCACATATATGTACAATAAACACTTGCTTAGCCTTTAGCACAGAGAGGAAATATTCTTACTGTACTGCTATATATTTAGGGCACGTGTTCACATGTCATTAGGCACACACATGCTCTCGTGTTATTCAGGCACACACTGATCTTCACATTTCCCTGTCTAGGTTCTACAAGAAGAGTTGCCTAGCAGAGCCCACAGCTTTGCCTAACAAAACTATGGAGGAGGTTTTCTGTCTTCACTCTGTAGAAAGTTATCAATACAGATTCTCTGAATGCTTTCATGGTGCCACAATGGACAATGAGTTTGTGAATTCCAGAGCTTCTAGAAAACACATTTTTCTAACCTACCTAAAACTGAACTACTTCCAGCAAGTTCTTCATGTAACAAAGCACAGGTCCTGACCATCACATAGTGTAGTGTCCATACTTGGCTAATGGCCAAGTATCTCATGTTTCTTGAAGCAAAAGAATCTATTAAGCTGTTTTAGTTTTGTCCAAGGCATCTATGCACATAACAAACACATAAGTGAACAAATAACATGAACCTCTTCACCTTTCCCACACCCAGGTCTGAACTTGACAGGAAACACCTGTGCATCCGATGTCACACAATGTCTCCACCCTATATACCTGTACTTGACTCAGACCCTTGCTCCAAAGGCAATCTGCCAAGTTTTTAGAATAATGTTGGCAGATAGCAAATGCTCAGTCAATGTCAGCACTAGCAACAGGTACTACTATCTGAAGTAGGTCTCCAAGTAGGACTCTGTGTGTTCCCTGGAGGTCAGACTTTGTGGAACTAAAGGCAGTCCACTCTACAGTCACATTCTAGACCAACTTTTTTTTTTTTTTTTTGGTTTTTCGAGGTAGGGTTTCACTCTGGTCAAGGCTGACCTGGAATTAACTACGTAGTCTCAGGGCGGCCTTGAACTCATGGCGATCCTCCTACCTCTGCCTCCCGAGTGCTGGGATTAAAGGCATGCGCCACCACGCCCGGCGACCAACATTTTTTAAAACAACTTCTACTGAAAGATCACATTCAGGCTGGTGTGTGTGCACCGCACGTGTGCATTCATGCCATGGTCTCCTGCTGCTGCAAATGAATGTCAGACATATGGGCCACTTTGGGTCCGATTTATTTTACCTGGGTGTTGGAGAATCAAACCCAGGCTGGCAGTCTTTGCAAGCATGCATCTCTAACTGCTAGAAACCTCCATTTTTATTACCTTTTAATTAACATTTTTATATGTACAGTTAACAAATTTTGATCATTGTGTACCATTGCTTTCTTGCCATGCCTCCTGTATCAGACAGTTTTAGGTTTGCTTAGATGAACTTCCAGACCAGGCATAGTTATGGAGGAAGGGATTTATTTATTTAAGCTTACAGATCCAGGGGAAGTTCCATAATGGCAGAAGAAGCTGGCCTGTCTTTTTACAGGACCAGCACAACAGAGAGAGAGAGACAGAGAGAGAGAGAGAGGCCAAAGCCACACAGCACAACATACCTCAGGAACTCCAGCTAGGCACACTTTGCATATCTTTAGATTGAACTCCTAAACCAACCACCACACCTTCAGATCCACTCAGTGACATTTCCTCCAGCCAGGTGGCTGCAGATGCAAACTATAAACTAATAAAACACTGAATATATAGGGGGCCATCTATTCAAACTACCACAGACATCCCATATACCTTCCAGTGAACCCCTTTCTTCATCCAACCAGTCCTACTATTTTAATGTCTTTTTTTTTGCCTTCCTTTATCATCCATGACAACATGTTTCTGGACACAATGTTGTGCAGGTGACAACAGCCACTATGAGGTCATGTATGCCACAGCCACCTTGCATCTAGAATACAAGCACAACATTCCAAAGCACTCCTCTCCATCATCTGGCTCTTACATTCTTTTCACCACCTCTTTTTTTTTTTTTTTTTCATCCAGTGTAGACTCCTACTTTCATCAGATGTAATAAATATAAGACTAAAAAGTGGATGAAAGGGAAATAAAAGGTGCATTCCAATTTTTAAAATTAGATTCACGCTGGGCGTGGTGGTGCACGCCTTTAATCCCAGCACTTGGGAGGCAGAGGTAGGAGGATCGCCGTGAGTTCAAGGTCACCCTGAGAGTACATAGTTAATTCCAGGTCAGCCTGGCCCGAGTGAGACCCTACCTCGAAAAAAAAAATTAGATTCACTGGATACAAACTTATTCTGTCAACTTTACATGAAAGTTTCTAGATCCTTATGCTGACTTGCTTTGCTTAGCTCATTGAAGGCCTTCAAAGGCTGTCCCAGGGTCACACTTTGAATATCATGAATCTATCTAGCAGTTTTTAAACATATATTTCAATATCAGATATGTAGACTTTCAAACTAAAATATTATTCATTTATGTATTTATTCATTTAGAAAGAGAGAGAGTCAGAGAGTCAGAGAGAGACTTGGCAATCAAACTTCAGACACTTGTGCCACCTAGTGGGCATGTGCGACCTTGCACTTGCCTCACCTTTGTGTAACTGGCCAACGTGGAATGTGGAGAGTAGAACATGGATCCTTAGGCTTGGCAGGAAAGCGCATTAAATGCTAAGCCATTTCTCCAGACCTAAAATTTTATTTTAATCAATGCATTGGTGCCTAGTTCTTTTCTATTTTTACAAGTGTGCATGGTGTGGTGTGTGTATGTATAGTGTAACACATGTATAGTGTGCACACGTGTGGAGACCAGAAGAGAACATCAAGTGTCCTCAAGTTTCCTCCTGTATTGTTTACACCTGTATTTCCTTGAGACACAGGGTCTCTTACTGAACTTGGAGCTGCCATTTTCAGTCAAAATAGCTGACAAATAAGCCCCAGAGGTTTGTCAGTCTCTGTCCTCTCCCCCACAGGACTGTGGTTAAAGGTATGCATGACTACATTCCAATTTTTATATGGGTGGTGAGAAAAAAAACTCAAGCCCTCTCAGGACCTCATGCTTACACAAGTGACTCTACCCACTAATCAATTCCCCAATCCCTGGTTCTTTTCTTAATAAAATAATTACTCTGTTAAGCCATAGCAATGCATGAAGGTTGAACAATTATCTAACAATATTTTCTATAGCAGATTAAAGTTCCTAATTATGCAGTATTTAGGGTAATTAAAAAATATATATACTTTTGCATATTTTCTTTCTTATTTAAGTATATAGAGAGAGCATTTTTTGTGAGACAAGCTCTCAAGTTGCCCCAGATTGACTTGATATCACTGTGTAGCCAAAGAAGACCTTGATTCTCCTGCCTCCATTTCCAAAGGGCTAGCATATCAGTCACGAGCTATCATAAAATTTTTATAAAATTTCTATTTTCCTCAGTACACAGAATGTCAACAGGTAGAAAGAAGGTCTCCTCAAGAAACACGATTTATTTTTGTTAGAAAATATCTTTGTGTATAACCCACAGTGAGCCATGTGTGTATGTATGAGGTTCTAGGAATGGAGTGGCAGGCAGAAATGCTGAAGAAATAGGAAACTTGAATTTGAAGAAAAGCTGAGGGGGTCCTGGGTGATGGAAAGTAGGTGAGTAAAGGGAGAATGGAGGGGAGAGAAAGATATCAGAGTAAGTCGGACTGCCTGCCACTCTGTTTATATTGCAATGAGAGCACAACCATCCTAGGTTTGCTCAGTTTCTAAGAAGACGTTTGAAATGATGCTCATCTTTGTATCACTGCATCAAGCACTGCAACTGATAGAGTGGGTGAATGAATGAGTGAATGAATGAATTAGTGCTTTCCCAAATATTACTTCATTAATTCTTTGTCATTCTTTAAAACAGAAAGCCTCGAATTATTACGGTGATATTACAGATGAATCTTCTAGGATGTCCATCAATTTATCTGCAGACTGAATTGCTAACATCTGAGGCTAGGACATTTTAAATTCAAGTTCATTTGTTTGACTTCTGGCTTAATGGTCTTTGTATACACCGGGCTTCCAACTACAGCCAGTAGGTTTCTTCTTTTTAAGGTTTTAATTATTTTAGTTATTGACAATTTTATACATGTATATACTATATTTTTAAGTCACTGTGTGTCACAAAACTTTCTGAAAATGAATGCAAACATGAAAATTTGTTGTGATATGAGGCCTTGCTGCCCTCTGCTGGCCATTGAAAAAGAACAAAAACTGAGCCTCACCCTTTGCATCCTATCCCCATGCTGTTTTTAAAAATTCTTTCCTAGATATTTTCATTTGTATTTATAAATTTAGCCTAATGACATACGTTCATTTTTAGTTTTAATATTTCTTAAACCCGAACTATGTCAGATATTTATTCCTTTAAAATTTATTATAGGTTGGAGTTGGGCGTGGTGGTGCATGCCTTTAATCCCAGCACTCGGGAGGCAGAGGTAGGAGGATCGCCGTGGGTTCGAGACTACCCTGAGAGTACATAGTGAATTCCAGCCTGAGCTAGAGTGAGACCCTACCTCAAAAAATATATATATTATAGGGCTGGAGAGATAGCTTAGTGGTTAAGGCACTTGCCTGCAAAGCCAAATGAGCCAGGTTTGATTCCCCAGGACCCACGTAAGTCAGATGCACAAGGTGGTGCATGCCTTTGAAGTTCATCTGCAGTGACTGAAGGCCCTGGCGTGCCCATTCTCACTTTTTCTCTCTCTCTCTCTCTCTCAAATAAATATAAATGAAATATTGATATTAAAAATAAATAAATAAAAATAAAATTTATTATAATCCATAGTTATCCCAGACTCCGAACCTTAGTTCACACTCTTTATTCCTCCCTTTCATGTAAAATCCTGATAGCCACCCAAGGTCAAAACAGTTTAAGCCAAATGTACATAAGATTATACAACTGGAAAAACCTAATCTTGTTCTTAATAGTATCGTATTCTTTGTTCTTTTTAAAAATTTGTTTGCAAACAAAGATATAGATAGGAGAGAGACAGATATAAAGAATGGGCATATAAGAGCCTCCAGACAATGCAAACAAACTCCAGATACATGTGCCACTTTGTGCAACTGGCTTTAAGTGAGTATTGTGGAATCGAACCCTGGTCATTCGGCTTTGCAGGCAAGAGTCTTGACCACTGAGCCATCTCTCCAGCCCCTCTTTCTTTTTTTGATTAACAAAGTTTCCTATATAGTCCAGACTGGCCCCAAACTCACAGCAATTCTCCTGCCTCAGCTACCCAGGTGCACTATTCTAACTCTTACTACTCCATAGGTGCTCATCTTTCCTGATCAGTGACAGGAGAATCTCTGATTTAGAAAAGCTGAGCTTCAGCGCCCTCTACACACAGGGCTCTAGCATTCCACCAGAGGGCTATGTGCAGGCCCCTTTGAGAAGTTCTATCCCAACCAAGGACACTGCCATCACCATGGCAATGCAGCTACTGAGCTGGGATTCAAAAGGTCCTTTTTCTAAACAATGTGAACACACAGCAAGGTAGCCACAATCTCTATCATACATAATATAGTATTGTTTGCACTCTTGCTTTTAAAAATGCAATGCTGGGCTAGAGAGATGGCTTAGCAGTTAAGGCTCCTGCCTGCCAAGCCTAAGAACGCCGATTTGATCTCCAGGTCCCACGATTAGCAAGACGCAAAAGTGACGCAAGGGGGCGCATGCATCTGGAGTTCGTTCACAGCTGCCGAGAGGCCTCTGGTGTGCCCATTTTTTCTCTCTCTCTGCCTCTTCCTCTCTTTCTTTGTTTCTCTCTCTCTAAAATAATTAAAAAAATAAAAATGCAATGCCTTTCACTCGCTAATTCATGCTTTATGAGCTAATGTAATTTCTTGGCCATGTTCCTTTGTTATTTATAATATAAATATGTTATTGAGCATGTCCACCTTCAGACTTCACTATTAACCTCAATACCTATAAATGGCTTATGAAGAATATGACTAAGAAACTCCATCAATTAATGGTGATTGAGTGAATGAAATTGCA
This sequence comes from Orientallactaga sibirica, assembly GCA_036365145.1. Taxonomy (NCBI): domain Eukaryota; kingdom Metazoa; phylum Chordata; class Mammalia; order Rodentia; family Dipodidae; genus Orientallactaga; species Orientallactaga sibirica. The sequence continues at coordinate 9,395,528 of JAEOAD010000840.1, forward strand.
TTTGGGGTGCAAGTGATTGCTTGTTTCTTGGTTGTGACAGGGCCTCAGTATGGAGCCCAAGCTGATGCCCACCTCACAATCCTTTTACCACAGCTTCCTAGGAGCTAAGGCTACAGGCCTGTGCCACCACAGCCAAGCAGACGCTGTGTTTAGAAAGTAACAAGCCATAATGTGTTTGAGATTGTGGCCAAATTTCCAAGTATTCACCAAACCTATTCTTCTTCCTTCACAGGTTATAGTCATGTGACTAAGTTCAGGTCAGTGCCATGGTGTGCCGATTCCAGGTGGACCCAGAAATCTCCTCACACCCAAGACCCAGCCTTGTGCTATAAGGAAAGGATGGCAGGTCGCATGCAAATTCCAGCCTGGGGGCTAAGAACGGTTTTTACTTTTGAATTGTTAAAGAAAAATCCCAAAGGAAGCAAGTCTCATGCAAACCATATGAAATTCAGATCTCAAAATCCAAAACTAAAGTAGCATTGGCACACAGTGACACTCATTTACATATTGTCCACAGCTGTTTTCACACACAAGCGGAGGCAGAGTCTTCAGAGACTGAAGTTTCTCCAGTCTGTCCCTTCACAGACCTTTTGCTTATCTCTGTCCTCACAGCTGGCTGCACTATAAAGGAGGGGAGGAGCCTAAGTCCCTGGGTCACTACAAGGACCCTTATATAAGAGAGAACTGTTACTCCTATCAGATTTAAGGTTTCATGCATTTCAGGACATTTGAATATGAAGATTCTTTTATTTATATGCTGTTGACAGGCAGAGGTAAAATGGGAAACTAATTAAAGAAGATGTGAGAATATATTTCGTTAATGACACACCGTTCTCTGCTATGTATTCACACTCTGAATCAGGCAAATATTCAGTAGCAGGCTTTAAAATATATTGGGCAATATATCCACTCATTCCCACCAGGTGGCGCTTAAAATGCAATTTCATTAAGCTAAAGTATGTGAGGTTCACTATTCGTGCAGGAGATAACAGGAAAAGATATAAATTAGAACCCCTTTCTCCAAAAAACTGACCATTTTTAGTTTTAACGTAACAAAAAAAAAAGCCCATAAATTTTCCTATCTAACCCTTAAATGAAAGTCTTCTAATTTCACTAAATTCAATGTTGGTTTGATAATTATTTTGGCTACATAAATGTGTTTTATGGTCATGGGTCATACTTTATACATGAAATATACTGCCCTAAACAGCTTTGTTTGCAGAGAGAAATATCAGCAGTCCTGCTGTGTCCTCAAGCTACCCTTCTTTTAATGACAGTTACTGACAAGTAACATCTTGCAATCATTTCATGATTCTTGCCATACTTAGCCCAAAATAAATTATGCCCCGTTAACAAAAATTTATTGCAGGCGAATCAGTTCCTGGGCCATGAACCAAGAGTGTGGAATGTATCCTGATTGTATGAGAGAATGTTGAACAGTTTGGGTGTTTTGGAAAGATGAGTGTGGTGTGAAGACAGAACTGGAGGGTTGAAGTGGCCAAGACAAGAAACCAGTTAGGGTGGCCTAATAGCGAAGCAAGTGGATGCATGAGGCTTAAACTTTAAGTGGCAAAAATTCGTGTCTCTATGCTAAAGTCCATGTAAATCACTGAGGTCAAGTGACTTACATTCAAATATACGGGCCCCACCCCAAGTGTGGTAGTTCAACAAAATGAGTCATTGTTCATTTGACTAATTACACAAAAGCACTGCTTCAGGCTACTGGTGTTCTCGTGGGAATAAAATAAATAACATCAATTATAAGGTGTGTGACACACTGCCCAGTGACTTTCCAATAAGCAGCAAGTGATGGGTTCCTCCATCTCTGCTCCAGGGAACATCTCTACATTCTCACGCCTTAACGAATTCTGCAGCTCCCTACTGACTCCCAACACCTAGTGGTCACAGGAGAGGGCAAGATTTCTCAGCCCAGGCCCAAATGCCCTTTGGGGATGGGCAATACTTCTATATGGGAATTGTCGTAAGTTGGTAGTATCTCTGGCCTCTATGCACTAAAATTCATGCCTTTACCTCTAGTAATGACAAGCAAAATTGTCTCCAAATGTTGTGAATGTCTCACCTTGAAAAAAAATAATAATTTCTAGTTAGGAACCTATGATCCCAGACCTGGTATAGAACAGCCTTGTTCAGTAGAACTTCATCATGATCCCCATATGATGGTCTCCATCTGATGTAAAACTTTCTAGTGGTCATATTAAATAGTAAAAAGCAGGCAAATTAATTTTCAACTCTATTCTACTGAACCTAATATGACTTTATTCCACTGAACCTAATACAGCCATTTAACATGTAACCTACATTAAAAAAAATCATCAATGGCACTGTTGACATTGTCCCCTAATTGTCTATGAAATCCAGTGTACATATTCAACGCTTACACACAGCTTTGAACTCACCACTTTGCAAGGGTAGATATCTACCAACGCTTGCTAAGGGACAAGAATATTGGACAGTAGAAGTAGAGAGTCATATGCTGATGTCATTGCATTTTCTTCTTCCTTATTTATCCTTTGTGCCAGTATTAGTTATTTTTCTAGTTGCTGTGTATAGCAGACAGCTTCAGGTTCGCTGAGATGAACTTGCAGACCAGGCACAGTTATGGAGGAAGGGATTTATTTATTGACGCTTACAGATCCAGGGGAAGTTCCATAATGGCAGAAGAAGCTGGCCTGTCTTTTACAGGAACAGCAAGAGAGAGAGAAAGCCAAAAGCCACACAGCACTGCACCACTCAGGAACTCCAGCTAGGCACACTTTGCATATCTTTAGATTGAAATCTCAAACCCACCACCATACCTTAAGATCTGCCCAGTGACATTGCCTCCAGCCAGGTGGCTGCAGAAGCAAACTACAAGCTAATAAAACACTGAATGTATTGGGGGACATGTATTCAAACTACAACACTATGACAAAAATCAGTTTAAGGGAGGATGGGTTTATTTTGGCTAAGGTTCAATGGATACATTCCATTGTGAGGGGAAGACATGATGGCAGGAGTATGAGGCAGCTGATCACATTATATTCATGGTCAAGAAGAGAGATTAATGATGGTGTTCAGCTCACTTTCTCCTTTATATTCAGTGTGGGCCCCTCCCATGTGTGGATGCCACTCATGGAAACTCCTTCTGTGGAGACACCCTCATGAACAAATCCAGAAGTTTGTCTCCTACATGATCCCCATTCCCATCAAGTTCATAATGAAGATAAACCAGCACAATCCTCCTGAATCTGAATAGGTTTATGTTATAACAATATCTTGGAGGTATTTTTGCAAGTATTCCATCACTCTTTTGTATAGCAATGATGGCTAATAGAAATGACTTATAAACAAGTGTGCCCTTTACTTCCTCTATGATCTGAACAGTGTTACCATCACTGACCTAAAACACAACTTCTTTTTACCACCATCCTCCACACACACCTCTGGTGGGCTCCTCCATTGTCCATAGAAATCTGTACCTCTGTAGCATGTCCTTCTCCTTGCCAACATTATTTCCACTCCCATTTACACAGAGACAATCATATTTTCTCTATGGAAAACTGTTAAGTATTCTACTGGCCTGGGCAATGAACTTGAAATTGATGTTGTACAAGAAATGTGGATTCAGCTGGTAAGTAAAGATGAGTACTTGGTCTTTCCACAAGGCTATTTAGTTTAATTCACTTGCAAATACTAAACATTCTTGGTGAAATTGCCAGGTCACACGAGCCCACCTTGAGCCTTTTATCTGAAATGCTCAACAGTTCTGATGAACTGGTACAAAGTCATTTTCAGGGCATCTACCCATCTTCAGGTCACCATATCATTTCTCCATGACCCACAGTCACCCATCTTCTCTCATCTCCATGCCCATCTGTGTTGCAACAGATAGTGATTCTAGAACTGCATCAATAGTGCTCTGCATTTCATCTAATAGTTCAAAGATGGTCCCCATTCACATCCAACAGAGGGTGAACCTGTGATATGTTCAAGCCAAGCAGGAAAACCTCAATTTTCCAACTGTTTCTCTGAAGATCTCCTTTGAAATGGAATTTAAACTACGTGGCTATACCTCTTGTACTCTACTTTCATCTTCTTGTCAACATGTACATCTTCCTAACCATCTTGTTGCATGGATATTGTCAGCATCACTTTGACGTACTGCTGAGTCTTTGTTTACCTGTTGAGATGGTTCGTATTAATTGCCAACTTGATAGAACCTAGAAGCACCTGTGAGGGATTATCTAGCTTCAGTTAATTGAGGTGGACAGATCCACCTTCGCTGTGAGCTGCACTATTACATTGGCTGGGGTCTTACACTGTATAAAACGAACCTAGCTACCTGAGCACCAGGATTCATCACTCTGCTTCCTCAGTGTGGATTGAATGGGACCTATTGTCTCGAGCTCCTGCCACCATGCCTTCCCCTCTGGGATGGACTGTAACCTGAAACTGTCCACTGAAATAAGCACTTTCTCCCTTAAACTAACTTTTGTCAGATATTTCGCCCAAGCAATAAGAAGGTAACTGAAACACCTATGCAACCTCAATCATCTCACATGGTGATTGTAAGCAAGGCTAGTGATGGACCACAGTGTGGTAACTGAGCTCAGTCAGCCATCATCAGTGTGTAGGATGAAAGGGACACTATTGGTGACCCTCCCATACTCCCAGCACTCACTGTAGCAGGACCTCCTGATGCTACCCTATTGCACACACATGCAGCTTTCTGCCTAACAGTTTTCTATTGGCCAAAGAGGACAAGGCAAGGCACAAGTGGCAAGGAGTTTATTGTGCTCTACTGCCTGTTCCTTAGTGACTTATAGCATTGTGCCCCATAACCTAAGGTTAAAATTATCCACAGTGTCCATGTTATAGCAGTTCTTCCTTCTCTGTCTCATGCCCCTTCTCCTCTACTGATGTTACCCAAATAAACTCCTTGAATTCAAATCCTTTTCTCTGTCCCTTCTTTGGAAAGACAACACCCAGATCAATCTGACTATATTTAAGAGATAAATATTATTTCTTTTGTGAGCAATGGATATCAAGAAAGATGATTTAAAAAATCTTTATGAAAAATGAAGAAGTAATTTAAGCCATGCTGGAAAAATATTCACCAAATCAACATATTTATTGACTTAAATGTGACTTGAGAAAACAAAGATCCTATACAATTATTTTCATATTTATGTCTATCATTTGAATTTTTCCAGTGCAATGCCTATAGAAGATAAATGGTATATCTGAACTGTCAAATAGTAACACAATAAGGTTTTAGGGGAAAAAATACCAAATAGAATACATTCTCTAAATTTCCATATCTAAACACTTTAATAAAATCCAATAAAGGGTTTTTGTTCTTCTAGAAATGATAGGTTGACTATCACCATCACAAGTATTGCAGGCACAGATTTTCTTTTCATGTGTGATAGAAGCTTGGAGCTACCCCCAAATCCTTGTTCTGTTCTTCTGCCTCTCTCAGAAACAAAACATCCTATTTTGGCTGGTATCAGTCCTTGCAGAATAAATATTATGTTTCCTAGGCTGTTTCCATTTTGGTATGGCCATCCGTATGATAAAATTCTGAACAATGTCCTGTCACAAACAACACCTAATCTGCCTTAAGAGATAGCAGTTCTGAAGTGAGCAACTTGCCACCCACAGAACATCTGGCAATGTCTTGAGACATGTTGACTTGTTGCAACTGGCGATCGCTACTGACATCAGGTGGGGGGGAGAGAGAACAGAGATGTTGCTAAACATCCCCAAGTGCAGAGAGCAGCCTTGCAACAGAGTGATCCTTACTCAGTTGTCAAGAGCACCGAATTAGACACTGGATTGAACACAAGAATTCAGAAACAATTGCTTCTGGTTCTTTCAAGCTTTGGCACAGAATTCAAGTACTTTTTGCTTCCCTGATATCTTCAAAACAATAAAAGTATCTCAATCTTGTACTCTTGTTTAACTTCATTTGTGTTCTCTGTGGTCACTAAAGCAGTGGCTTTCTTAGCCTTGCTGGGTCAGGAGCTCTTTACCATCTTATAAATTACTGAAGTCTCTAAAGGCTTGTATGATGGTTTGTATTGACTGGAAATTTGTCAGGACACCTGTGACATCAGGTTGCCTCTGTGCATGCCTATGAAGACTATCTTGATGAGGTTAATGTGTAAAGTCACACTTTAACTATGAGAAGCACCATTCCGTGGACCTAGGTCCTGGGCTTTATGAAAAGGAGAGAGGGGACTGGAGAGATTGCTCAGCGATTAAGGTGTTTGCCTTTGAAACCTAAGGACCCAGCTTCAATTCTCCAGGTCCCACATAAGCCAGATGCACAGGGTGGCACGTCGTCTGGAGTTCGTTTACAGTGTTTAGAGGTCCTGGGGCACCCATTCTCTCTCTCTCTCCCTCTTTTTCTGTCTCACATAAAAATAAAATTTTAAAAATTAAAAGAAGAAAAGAAAAGGAGAGATGGGCAAGAGGATGGCTCAATGATGAAGCATACCTCCTGAGCAAGCATGGTGTGTTGAGAAGACCTGAAACTGCCTGAGTTCAACTCTCCAGATACCCCATAAACAACTGGACATGGCCATATATGCCTATAACCCCACTCCCTCAAAGTGGAGTTGAGACCAGGTAATTACCAAGCTCATAAAAAAAGAAAGCTCCAGTAGCAGTAGAGACAGTAGCTCAAATAAGAATGGGTGGAAGAGCAATGAAGCAGGGCACCTGACACTCTCCTCTGCCCACCATAGGCAAGTGCCTATGAATGCATTGGGTGCCACAAGGGCACATATGTGTGCATACCCACCACACACACACCACATTATATATACATAAACAACAATCCAAAACATAAAAAGAGCAGACTGACTGGTAGCTGTCGTCACTCTCTATGTTCACTCTGCCGATGTGATGATGTGATTCCATCTTCCTGCTCCTGCCATGTTTTCCGATGGACTCTACCCTCTGGAATTGTTGGCTGGAATAAACCCTTGCTCTCTTATGCTGATTCTTGACAGGTACTTTGTCTCAGAAATGAAAAGATAACTGATACAGCTAATGTTGATATGGGTTTCACCTGTTGCTATGAACTGCTTTAGGAGCTCAAAAGGAATTTTTTTTTAAACAAAAGAATATATCCCTATGAGATTATGACATACTACCACATGGTCACTGAAAAATTACTGCACACTCCTGAGAGAATGAAAGTGAAAAGGCACAAATATGTGTTCATGTTACTTTTGTTAATTTTTATTTATTTATTTATTTATTTACTAGAGAGAGAGAGAAATAATAGTCATGCCAGAGCCTCTAGCCACTGCAAACAAATTTCAGACACATGTGCCACCATGTGCATCTGGCTTAAGTGGGTTCTGGGGAATTGAAACTAGGTCCTTGGGCTTCACAGGCTAAGCCATCTCTCCAGCCCTCTTCATGTTATATTTTAATTGAAAATGTTTTTTTTAATATTTGACAGAGAGAGAAAGAGGGAAAGAGAGAGCACTGCTGCAAACAAATTCCAGGTCCATGCACCAACTTGTGCATCTGCCTTATGCGGGTCCTGGGGAATTGAACCTGGATCCTTTGGTTTTGCAGGTAAGCATCTTAGCTGCTAAGCCATCTGTCCAACACTCTTCATCTTATTTTTAATAATGTTTTGGTTTCTTTTGAAACAAAATCTCACTAAATATCCCAACTGGCCAAGAGCTGGCTATGCAGTCCACTATGGCCTTAAAATCCTGATCCACTGGCCTCATGTACCTAAATTCTGGTATTTCATGTATGCACTGCCCTAGCAAGCTAAAAATGATTTTGACTTCAAGGAACTCCTACAAATGTAAAATGCTCACAGGTTTTGAGGACCACACTTTGAGAACTTCAGCCCCAATGGTGCTACTTTAAAGGGATCTTTTCTCCATGTCAAGATATATTCATTGTCAGGCATGGTCATTCATGCCTGTAATTCTATCACTCAGGAGGCTGAAACAGAAGGATTTTCATGAGTTCAAGGTCAGCCAGAGGTACATGCTGAGTTCTAAGCTGACTTGGAATGCAGAGTGAGATCTTGTCTCAAACTGAAACACACACATACACACACGCACGCACACACACACACATACACACACACACACATGGCTTAACACTTGTTAAATAGTATGGAAAGTCCCCTCTTAAAGCTTCTCTTTGACACAAAGTATACACATAAGAGAAACAAAAAATTACAACTAGGCCGGGCGTGGTGGCACACGCCTTTAATCCCAGCACCCGGGAGGCAGAGGTAGGAGGATCTCCGAGAGTTCAAGGCCAACCTGAGACTACATAGTTAATTCCAGGTCAGCCTGGACCAGAGTGAGACCCTACCTCGCAAAACCAAAAAAAAAAAAAATTACAACTATCATTATAATAATGTTTTTTGATCTTTTGATATTAAATCATTATTATAATGATCCTGGAGATCATATGAAAAAGAAGGAGTTATTCCAGTCTTCTAATCTGAGACATTTGGAACTATTGGAAGGTATTAGTCTGGTGGTTTCATGAATATAAACCTAATAAAATCAAGCATTAAAAAAGGTCTTTGAAATCTTAAAGTATGCTTAGCCATTTATGGTTGGAACCTGCCAAAAAACAAAACAAAATTTTTTTACTGGCAGAGGATCAACACAAATTCTACTCCCAAAACTCAATTATCCAGAGAGGAAAAGACCCACAATGGCTTTTTTTCTTCAGGGTGATTTCAGGATCCATCCATGCATACCTACATATGCTGGTAAAAGATAACGGATACAATATTTCAGAGAATTAAATTTGGGCTGGGGAAATGGCTCAGTGGGCAAGAGTACTTGCCCCATAAAAATGAAGGACTTATTCATCTACAGTTTAATACCCCAGTACCCACAAAAAGAGCTGGGCGTCAGTGCTGGATTCAGTGGGAGACGCCCACTCAGGGAAACAACTCATTAGAGTGAGCGAGGAGGACGCTTGACATTTTCCTCATGGAGCACAGGCATCTGAACACAAATGTGCATACACCACACACCATACTACACACATGCATGTACATGTAAGATCAACTCTGTAGCTTGGCGATCAGCTAGTAGGAAAGGAGTGGGATCTATGCATAGACATCTCAAATTTCTTCCTAGTCTTTCAACCCGTTCTAGAATCATCTCTTAAATAATCATGAACATTCACCTTTGGGAGGCTGTTCAACAAGGTAAATTATCCACTGGACAGATTACTGTCATCCTGTGGCCAAATATCTAATCATTTCGATGCCCCTATGCTTGAAAGACCCCCCAAAGTGACCAGTTAACATCTTATCACCAATAACTTTCGTGGTAGGAGATGGCTCATTAGCACCAAGATGGCTTGAAAGCATTCACAGGAAACACTGTATAAAAATGTTTCTTGGGCTGGAGAAATGGCTGAGTGATTAAGATATTTGCCTGTGAAGCCAAAGGACCCAAGTTCAATTCCCCAGGACCCACTTAAGCCAGATCCATAGGAGGCACATGCATCTGGAGTTTGTTTGCAGTGGTTAGAGGCCCTGGCGTGCCTTTTCTCTATCTCTCTTTTCTCTATCTCTCTCTGCTTGCAAATAAATAAATAAAAATTTTTAAAAAGAATGTATTTTTTTAGGGCTGGAGAGATGGCTTAGTCGTTAAGGCACTTGCCTGCAAAACCAAAGGACTTAGGTTTGATTCCCCAGGACCCATGTAAGCCAGATGCACAAGGTGGTGCGTGAGTCTGGAGTTCATTTGCAGTGGCTGGAGGCCCTGTTGTGCCCATTCTCTCTCTCTCTTTCTCTACCTGCCTCTTTATCTCTCTCTTTCAAATAGATAAATAAAAATTTTAAAGAATATTTCTTTTTTTTCTTTTTTTTATTGACAACTTCTATACTTACATACAAAAAAATGCATGATATTTCCCTCCCCACCCCCATTCCCCTTTAGAACTCCAATCTCCATCGTATCCCCTCCCTCTCTCCATTAGTCTCTCTTTTAATTTGATGTCATCATCTTTTTCTTCTATTATGCAAGACCCTCATAAAAGAATATTTCTTTAAAGAAGGGCACAATATTCTTCCAATAAAACAAAAACAAAGCAAACATGGAATTGCATTTTGTGTACGGTGCAGCAGCTTCAAAATTGTCTAGCCAGGCTCCTCTCCTGAGTACCTGTGTGGAGGAGCTCCGTGGGATCACAACTGCTTCTAAAGTAGCTGTTGCTGTTAACGCGGGTCAGATGAGGCCAACAATTGCCCTTGAAAAGATAGCTTGTTGCACCTAATTTCCAGCAGGAAGAAGCAATGCCATGCCACGTATGGCCACAGGAGGGAGGTAGGGAAAACCACAAGCAAGATCTTTAGTCACTGTTGGCCTAGGAAGGAATGCTTGAAGCAAAATAAATGTTTTAAGATTGGCTAGTGGAATCATTTCGAAGATCTCTCGGGGAGGTGGAGCTATTTGTATTGTCTAGTACCTGGCCTTAGGGAATTAGCCAAGGCAATAGAAGCCTAGAGTTTGACAGCTCTGTGAGAGATCAATGAAGGAGGCAATTAGGACATGGGCCCTGGGCTGCTGGTCTGCTTATAAAAGGCATGCTCAGGGCTGGAGAGATGGCTTAGCGGTTAAGTGCTTGCCTGTGAAGCCTAAGGACCCCAGTTCGAGGCTCGATTCTCCAGGACCCACGTAAGCCAGATGCACAAGGTGGCGCATGCATCTGGAGTTCGTTTGCAGTGGCTGGAGGCCCTGGCATGCCTGTTCTCTCTCTCTCTCTCTCTCTCTCTCTCTCTACTTGCCTATTTCTGTATCTCTCTCTCTCAAATAAATAAATAATAAAATTAAAAAAAAAAAAAAAAAGGCATGCTCAGAACTACTGTCCATCTCTAGGAATAAGTCCTGGAAGGAGCAGTCCCTCCAGAAGCAACAAGGTTCCATAGCAAATGACCAGAAATTCCCCAAACAGGAAGCAGCCAATATAGCATTGGTCATATACTTGATTTGATTCACCATTTGCACACCCTCCCCCAAACCTGTCCTTTTTGCACACGCTCCCACCAAAATGTCCCCTTCTTATTTCTCTTTGTGACCTGGAACTTAATGCACCTTAGTTGATCGCTCAATAAATTTCACTCTTATTACTTAGGAGCCACGTGGCTTAAGCCACCTGTCTAACCTCTGTAGGCCTCCATTATCTACCAGTGGAGGGGAATAAGAATTATTTATACTTATTCATATTAATACTAATTGTATTATTAAATATTTTAAATGCTTTTATAAAATATAAACTATGTTCATTATGCAAATCACATGGAATTGTTATGAAGATAAAAATCCATTTATAAAGTTCACTGCAAATACCATAGACATGTTTCATTTTCAAAATGTCAGCTGACCTGAATCCAAAGCAAAGAGAGGAGAGACATTGCTCCTCAAATAAATCCTATTTCTTTCAGCTCAGTCAGTGGGACCTAACGTGACATGTGACAATCTCCTCAAGCCAATAAAATGAGAGTGTGGCATAAGGTCCATGCAGAGGAACAAATCTGTGCTTTATGGATAGACCATGCTTAGGACCTTGCCCGCACCTCTTCATGCACGCAACTGGCCCCAACAACAAGCCTTAGTTAGGGCTTCACCTTCAGAAAAGCATCATGGAATCAGGGAAGAACAAACTGTTCCCCTCTCCTCCATCCCAGGAACACACCATCGGTCACTTCCTGCATCCGCTGGTGTGGAAAGTCTCTGAGGCTTAAGAGTCCGTAAGTGGAGATTCAGAGTGAGAAATCCCTCCAGGCCTCATAAGTTGTCCAGGAGGCCAAAGCCAAATTTCACTTATCACACATTCATCCTCTTAGCAACCAGCTTATGGAAAGCCAATAGACATGCAGAAAAAGGAGGATATAGGGGGGAAAGGGTTCCCTCTGTAGGAAAACAAATATCATAATTGGGAGTAATCAAAAGAATAACTCACAACTTGAGATTTTGAATAAGAGGTGAAGTAATGATCTGAGAAATGGAGTTGGGGCAAACTACACAGAGCTGATTTCTTCTACACACTAATGGGAACTCTGAAGAAGAGAAAATATAGATGGGAAAGCCTGGAGGCTGCTAAAAGCTTTGGCTGTATTTAGCTACTTGGTTCAAATGTCCTTAAGAGCTTTTTCCCTTCAAGGTTTCTTTTCTGTTTATTTTTATTTATTTGAGAGCAACAGACAGAGAAAGAAAGAGGCAGAGAGAGAGAATGGGTGTGTGGTAGTTTGAATATATGGTCCCCATATATTCAGCGTTTTATTAGTTTATAGTTTGCATCTGCAGTCACCTTGCTAGAGGCAATGTCACTGGGCATTAAGGTGTGATGGTGGGTTTGAGATTCCATTGTAAAGATATGCAAAGTGTGTGCTGTGGTTTTTGGCTGTAGTTTTGCTCTGTGTGCTGTGTGGCTGGTGGGTTTTTCTCTCTTGCTTGGCCCTGTGGAGAGCAGGCCAGCTTCTTCTGGCATTATGGAACTTCCCCTGGATCTGTAAGCTTCAATAAATAATATCCCTTCTTCCATAACTGTGCCTGGTCTGGAAGTTCATCTCAGCGGACCTGAAGCTGTCTGTTACAGGGTGCACCAGGGCCTACAGCCACTTCAAACAGAACTCCAGATACATGCGCCACCTTGGGCATCTGGCTTAAATGCGTCCTGGGAATCGAGCCTTGAACTGGGGTCCTTAGGCTTCACAGGCAAGCGCTTAACCACTAAGCCATCTCTCTAGCCCTCAAGGTTTCTTTTCTTTACAATCACAGAGAGCCTGACAATTCCTTGGCTTTATCAAAAAAAAAAAAGGCTACAGGGCTGGAAGATAGCACAGTGGGCAAAGTTCTTGCCACACAAATATGAAGATCTGGTTTGGACAGCTAGTCAATGATTCCATGTTAACGCTGGGTGTGGTGGCATGTGCTTGTAATTCCAGTGCTGGGAAAGTAGAGATAGGAGAATCCCTGGAGTTCTTTGGACTGCCAGTCTAGCCTACTCAGCAAATTTCAGGGCAATGGGAGAGCCTCTCTCAAAGGAAGTGGGCAGCATTCCTGAGAATGACACTTCAAGTTGTCCTGAGGCCTCCACACGCAAGCAAGTGGGCATGTGCATGTGTACCCCCCTCAACACATACATGTGCTATACAATACAAACATACACACATGAATGCACATATTACACAAATACAAATATATGCACAAATGTATGCATATGCCATACACACACTGAAAATTGAAAACACCAAGTGCTCTACAAAGTGGTTGCACCATTTCACATCCCCATTAGTAAGAGTTTCATTTCCTCCAAACCCTTCCCAAGGCTTATCATGGTTTAGTTTCTTTTTCTTTTCTCTCTCTCTCTCCCTTCCTTCCTTCCTTCCTTTTTTTCTTTTTCTTTCTTTCTTTCTTTCTTTTTGTGTTTTTTTGAGGTAGGGTTTCACTCTAGCCCAGGCTGACCTGGGATTCACTATGTAATCTCAGAGTGACCCCAAGCTCATTAAAGGTGTGCGCCACTATGCCCGGCCATGATTTTATTGTAGCCATCCTAGGGGGTATAGTGGTACCTCATTGCATTTTTGGCCTCCCATTGTCTTTATTACTAGTCATTTATTACTTTATTATGCTTAGGATTTTATGTCTTTTTGTGAAAGGCTTAGTTAAGTCTTTTATCCATTTTTACAATTGGCATCTTTATATTATGACTGAGTCCCCAAAGCTGTTTCTCACAATATGATTTATAATATTTAATTCTATTTAGTAGATTGTCTTTGAAGTTTCTTAATCATATCAGGTAGCAAAACAATATATCATAATTGAGAGTAACCTTTTTTAAAATATTTTCATTTATTTTATTTAACTTATTTATTTATTTATTTAAGAGCGACACACACAGAGAGAGAAAGGCAGATAGATAGAGAGAATGGGCACGCCAGGGCCTCCAGCCACTGCAAACAAACTCCAGATGTGTGTGCCCCCTTGTGCATCTGGCTTACATGGGTCCTGGGGAATCGAGCCTTGAACCATGGTCCTTAGGCTTCATATGCAAGCGCTTAACCACTAAGCCATTTCTCCAGCCCAAGAATAATCTTTGGAAGTCAAAAAATTTTAATATGTCCAAATTATAAATCTAGCCTAATTGGCAAGTTCTAAGCTAATGAAAGGCCCTGTCTCAAAAAGAGGTAGAGAGGCTGGGGAGCTAGCTCAACAGGTAAGAGCACTTCTGGTACAAGCCTAAGGGTTTGATTTTCTCTGAGTTTGATCCCCAGCACCCATGTAAAAAAAGCTAGGTATTTAGCCAGGCGTGGTGGTGCACACCTTTAATCCCAGCACTTGGGAGGCAGAGATAGGAGGATCATCATGAGTTCCAGGCCACCCTGAGACTATATAGTGAATTCCAGGTCAGCCTGAGCTACAGTGAGACCCAACCTCAAAAAACAAAAACAAAACAAACAAACAAAACAAACAAACAAAAAAGCTGGGTATAACCATATATGCCATAGCCTGTGGGAAGCAGAGACTGGAGAACTGCTGGGCCTTATTCTCAGTCTGACACAAACCAGCATTGCTGGATTTCGTGAAAGACTCTTGTTTAAAGAATTACTCAGATGAATGATAGAAGAAAACACATTCTCCACTGGCCTCTGCTCGAGCTTACCAGATGTATGCATCTGTACATACCTGTATATAGCACACACACACACACACACACACTATACCACACATACTACATACACACACATATACACACACCATACCACACATACTACATACACACACATATACACACACCATACCACACATACTACATATACACACATACACACACACACCATACCACACATACTGCATACACACACAGAATTAGACAGTATTCTCTGGCTTCCACATGCACAAACATACACTCTCACACATATATACACCCATACTCATATACACATGCCTCCACACAAACATGCATGCACTTATATGCCCATACACCATACACATATGCACATTCAAAAACAAAACTAAAGAAAAAAGCGAGTTTAGTGATTCTCCAAATAACCTGTCAATGCAAGAGCACACATACAATGAGGAAGTGGGGGGTATAAGATCATCCTGCCCAGTGGCTGGGGATACATCTTAGTGTCTACCATGTCTGCATGATGCCTCTTAAGATGCCTCTTCCCATGTAGCCTCTTCATTAAGTGACATGTGAGTCTGCTTTGCATTATTTTAGAACAAAGGTTTGCCATTGAGACTGTGAACCCCAGGGAACATTTGGTGATTTATTGGATTAGCTTTTGTTGTCACAACTTGCGGATGGAGAGGAAATGGTAGTGAGTGGCAGCCAGGTATGCTGCTAAGTATACAAGAGTGCCAAGTACCATCCATGTCTAAATGCCAAGAATGCCACGGTTAGGAAAGCCCAAATTAGATAATATAAACGTGTTTTGCTTCTATCATCTCACAAAGAGCCTAACAACTCCAAGAACGATGTACTTTGTCCTGACCGCTCTTTTGACTGGCACGCATATGAAAGTCTGTCAATGGTGACAGTGATGCTTCCCCTAGACAAAGCTGAATCTGGACATGAGACTGACTCCAAACGCCATGGTCCTACATAGTATGCTAGATGCATGCCAATATCCTGGAAATAATTATGTGCATGTGATCATGAGAGAGTACATGTATGAGTAGAAAACAGGAGAGAGCTTTAAATGCTCGTACTAGGTTTGTCAGTTTGTCTAATGATTATGCCTTGTTAAAGTCAAGATACCCAGGAAGCAGAACCACATAGCTAAGGACATACTTGATATATATTAACTATTTTATGTGCAAAGATGACAAATACAAGAAAGTCACCTTAGTACTTGTAGCAGACAGCTTAGGGTTCGCTGAGATGAACTTCCAGACCAGGCACAGTTATGGAGGAAGGGGTTTATTGAAGCTTACAGATCCAGGGGAAGTTCCATCATGGCAGAAGAAGCTGGCCTGCTCTTACAGGACCAGGCAAGAGAGAGAGAAGCTAAAAGCCAAAACCACACAGCACAGCACTCTTCAGGAACTCTAACTAGGCATACTTTGCATATCTTTAGATTGAAATTTCAAACCCACCACACCTTAAGATCCATCCAGTGACACTACCTCCAGCCAGGTGGCTGCAGATGCAAACTATAGACTAATAAAACACTGAATATATTGGGGGCCATCTATTCAAACTCCCACAGCACTAACACTGTATCATGTGTATTCAGTCTTTATATAGCAGGTATGCTCAGCCTTAAGAGTCCCTATAAATTCCTTCTTTCTTTCTTTTTTCTTTCTCTCATTCTTTCCTTCTTTCTACTTACCTTTCCTGCTTTCTTTCTATATTTCTCTCTTCCTGTTTCCTCTCTTTCATTTATTTGTTTGAGACATGGGCTGGCTTTGAACTTGTGATCCATCTCAGCCTCTCCACTGCTGGAACTATAGACATACATCTCCACACCATGATTCCAACAATATTTTTCTTGTTTTTAATATTTATTTTATTTATTTGAGAGAAAGAGTCAGAGAGAGAATGAGAGAGAGAGAGAGAATGGGCATGCCAGGGCCTCTAGCCACTGCAAACAAACTTCAGGTGCATGTGCATCTGCCTTATGTGGGTACTGGAGAATTGAACCTGGACCCTTGGCTTTGCAGACAAGTGTCGTAACTGTTGAGTTAGCTCCCCAGCCCTTTTTCTTATTTATAGACCACTTCATATGATGTAGTGGTTTGATTCAGGTGTCCCCCCCATAAAATTAGGTGTTCTGAATGCCATGTCCCCAGATGATGGCAATTTGGGAATTAAATCCTCCTGGAGGCAATGTGTTGTTGGGGGCAGGTTTTATGGATGTTATAGCCAGCTTCTTCTTGCCAGTGTTTGGCACACTATCCTGTTGCTATTGTTTACCCGATGTTGGTGAAGAGATGATGTCCACCCTCTGCTCGTGCCATTGTTTTCCCTGCCATCATGGAACTACCCCTCAAGTCTGTAAGCCAAAATAAACCCTTTTTCCCACAAGCTGCTCTTGGTCAGGTGTTTTCTGCCAGCAACGTGAACCTGACTACAGCATATGATTTTAGGAATATAAGAAAATTATTAAATATGTGAAGTGAAACATACAACATTTGCAAAGTACATCGTCCATGTAATAGTAATGCTTTCCTAGAGATGAGAAAGTAATCAAAATAATGGTATAATAATCAATATACAGCTATGAGTTTAACAGTAATAGCAGGTGTCTCCTGGCACAATATTTGTTTAGAAGACACATTGTGTTTAAAGGCTTAAAATCCACATATATGGAAATTTTCATTGGCAGGCCTTAAGCAAAAGCCAAAGATTTATCATAAATATGGCCAGGTGGGAAATGTTTAAACCATGCCAAAAATCTGAATGGATTTAACATGATCAAGTTTTCAATTAACCCTTAAGACTGAGTTATGGCTAGCATTTGCAAATTAGTTTCATAACCATTTCATTTTTCAGGTTGAAAAATGTAACACTCAAAACAATTCTGTTTTTAGGTCATTATTAGGCTCCTTGATTCCATGCTAAATTCATCAGTTCTTTGGAGGAATTTAATTTCAAACAGACGTCTTACTCACTTGAAAAGTGTGGTTTCTGCTTATGAATACATTGATTCTCCATTAGCCTTTCAGAACCCATTGTGATCTCATGCAGAGATAAGAAGATCAAATGTTTCAACAAATGAGGATATGATAAATACATTACACTCAACATAATGAAAGTTTTCCAATAGTGTTGGTGTTATTTGGAAGAAATTAAAATGTTATTCCTCACAAACAAAAACTTTGGAGAAATAATCTCACTACTCTGAAACTCCCTACCAAGGAAAAAATGTGTAGCTCGTCAATAGTTATGCTTAAAGTTCAGCTAGAAATCATCACAATGTGGACTAGACAATATCTCATGTGCAGCCCATATCCTAACAGCCAAAAATTGTATAATCAGAAACGAAGGGTGCTGGTTTTGTGTGTAAAATGCTCCCCATAGGCTCCTGTGCTTGAACACTTGGTCACCAGCTGATGGTGCTGTTTGGGAAGGTTGCAAAACCTTTAGGAGGTGAAGCCTTGCTGGAGGAACTAGGTCATGGGGTCTGACTTTAGGATTTTGTAGCTTGGTCCAAGTTCTTGTCTTCCCCTGCTTCTTTTTTTTTTAAATTTTTTAAAATTATTGATTTTTGGAGAGAGACACAGAGAGAGACAGACAGAGAGGGAGAAGGAGACAGAGAATGGGCATGCCAGCAGTCTCAGCTGCTGAGAATGAAATCCAGATGTGTGTGCCCCCTTGTGAGCAAGTGTGGCATTGCGCCCTTGCATCACTTTGCATCTGGCTAAACGTGGGACCTGGAGATTGGAACCGGGTTCTTAGGCTTAGCAGGCCGGCGCCTTAACCGCTAAGCCATCTCTCCAGCCCTGCCCCCTGCTTCTTGACTCAGGAGCAGTGTAACCAGTTCTGCTCACGCTCCCACTGCCATGCCTTCACCACAATGTTGCAATGTATTCCCTATAACTGTCTACCCTTTCCTCCTTAAGCTGCTTTTGTTAGGTATGGTTTCAAACAAGAAACAAAGTGGAATCACTGCACATCATAGAGGTAGTAGTTCTTAGAAACTACTAACGACCCACAAGTCTATTATGTAATTCGTCAGAATAAGAAAAAAAAAAGAAACACCTAATCTATTGGTGAAAGCTGGAGAGATGGCTCAGCAGTTAAAAGGCACTTGCTTGCAAACCTGCTAGCCCAGGTTCAATCACACAACTACCCACATAAATCTAGACCCAGAAAGTGGTGCACGTGTCTGGAATTTCATTTGCAGTGGCAAAAGGGCCTGACACACGTTTTTTTTAAAAAAAAAACAATTTGGCCAAAGAATGCTTAAATTCTTTCAACAATGACTTCAAAGAGATATTGTGTTTCTTTCTTTGAATTACAAATTCATGAATTTCCATCGTCAAACACAGAAAATACATAGCCACAGGTGGCTATGTAGTTTATTTGCGTCAGAGTTTTAAATTGGAGTTAAGTCTCTCAGCTAAAGGTATCAGCCTTTAGCAAAAGAGACTTAGGTTTCAAACGGCCACTTGACTGATTTTTGGATTGCAAAACAGGGCTCAGGCATGTCAATGCAGATACCCTGACTATCTTCTTCTTCTAGCTGTGATTTGAAGAAAATTAAAGCTTCATCTTTAGTCTCTACATCTCTGAAATGGAAATAAAGGAGAGTTTTTAGTTCAGGGAGCTGTACTTCAGACAGCAGGGTGGTCTCAAGGAAACAACCAAAAATGGAGCCACAAAGTGTGAA
Source organism: Orientallactaga sibirica (assembly GCA_036365145.1). Classification (NCBI taxonomy): domain Eukaryota; kingdom Metazoa; phylum Chordata; class Mammalia; order Rodentia; family Dipodidae; genus Orientallactaga; species Orientallactaga sibirica. The sequence continues at coordinate 9,414,891 of JAEOAD010000840.1, forward strand.
TCATTTGTTATTCACAGTGTAAGCAACCTAACATCAGCAGTGTGTTTTCTTTTTCATTTATTTATTTGAGAGAGAGAGAGAGAATGGGTGCATCAGGGCCCCTAGCCACTGCAAACAAACTCCAGACACATGCACTACCTTGTGCATCTGGCTTACATGGGTCCTGGGGAATCAAACCTAAGTCCTTTGGTTTTGCAGGCAAGTGCTTTAACCACTAAGCCATCTCTCCAGCTCCCCAGCAGCATGTTTTCTGCCAGTTAAAAAAGTGAACTGGGGGCTGGAGAGATGGCTTAGTGGTTAAACGCTTGCCTATGAAGCCTAAGGACCCCGGTTCGAGGCTCGATTCTCCAGGACCCACGTAAGCCAGATGCAAAAGGGGGTGCATGCATCTGGAGTTCGTTTGCAGTGGCTGGAGGCCCTGGCGCACCCATTCATTCATCTCTCTCTCTCTCTCTCTCTCTCTCTCTGCCTATTTCTGTATCTCTCTCTCTCAAATAAATAAAGTAAAATAAAAAAATATATTAAAAAAAAAAGTGAACTGAGGCTGGAGAGATGGCTTAGCAGTTAAGGCGTCTGCCTCCTAAGCCTAAGGATGCTGGTTCCAATCTCCAGCAGTTCCAATCTCCAGGTCCCAGGTTTAGCCAGATGCAAAGTGACGCAAGGCCGCACTTGACCACAAAGGGGCGCACACATCTGGATTTCTTTCTCAGCAGCTGAGAGACTGCTGGTGCGCCCATCTCTGTCTCCCTCTTCCTCTCTGTCTGTCTCTCTCTGTGTTTCTCTCCAAAAATTAATAAAATAATTTAAAAAAAATTTTTTAAGTGAACTGGAACAAAATATGAGTCATGTTTTCAGGATGTCCACTTGCCCAAGTTAGGAAGGTAAACACGGATGACACCCATGTGGATAGGCAAGAATGAAGCTGCTGTGATTTGCCCTGCAGTCGACCTGGTTTTCTTTCTTTTTGAAGTCCTGTCTTCAAAATAATAAAGAAAAATATGAAAAATGAGCTTCCCCTACTGGGAGAATAAAACAATAAACTAGGATTTAATAGTTACTTTCCTGGTTTCTGTTCAACTCCTGATTTATATATTGTTTTGGCTTTTTAACTCTAGGATAGTACCATATTTATGCTTATATGCCTAAAGTTTGGCACTTACAAGAATTGCAATAAAAGATTACCAACTGTGTATGTGAATGCCTTTCTCCATCTAATCAGCCCTTTCTAATCATTATATTGAGATCAATGTAATTATGATAACAAAAACCTTTAAAGTCTCCATTTTTAAATACTATAAAATAAAACAATGGAGCAAAGATTACGGAAATATTATACCTAAAGTCAGATCTAATCTTTCCTAAATTCCATTAGAGTATTGCCTAGCATTCAGAAAGTTGTAAAGTAAGAGATAACAAGGCACACAGGGAAAACACTGTCAGTTAATTCTATTGAGTTTAAGTCACTTCCTTCTTTTGCATTTTGTTCTTTCAAGTACCATGTGTTGCTGCTTTTGATGTACAATTGCTTTTTTTCATCTCAGGTGACTTCCTGCTTATTTGTCAAACACTTCCTGGGAGCTTCCAAATTCCTCTAACAAAACAAAGAAATGTGAACTGAATTTCAATTGTGTTGTGTTTTTCTAAGTTTATATCTAAAGTTCAAACGTTGAGAAAATTTTGAGATGGAGATGACCATGTGATAAAATGTTATGTATAGTGAATCAACTTTCATTTCTATATTTCTTTGATCAAACAGTACCAGTAATCATGGCATTTCTCTAGAAACGGCAAAGGGAAAAGACAACTTGCTATGTGGGACATAGGAAATACACAAGCTTCATTAGTTAGTAAGAACAGGGCTGAGCTCCACAGTCAACACCCAAAACACTTTAAAAAAGCAAGAGTTATGAGAAAATCTGAGACACATCAGCCTCGTGTTCTTTGGAGTTGTTTGGGCAGCTGAATCTTTGGTCTGTCCAGAAAAATCTAAAAATAGCTTATGGCTCCACATGATGGCATGTAGGCATTGACTTTCCAATAGTACGTGTCATAACACTTCCACTAAAGTGTGGAAATGGATGCTTGAATCCCCACGTGAGGGGTGTTCTCAGACCCTTAATGGCTTCATCTGTGGCAAACCCATCTTCAGTGGAAGCAGACACAACGAAGGGAAGTTAAAAAGAAGCTTAGCAGATAAAACTATTTCTTTTAGGCCACCACTTCTCAAGCTTCAATGGAAAGAGAATTGTAGATGATTCTGCAAGTCTATTTGGTACCTGAGGTTCTCTGTGTTATCTCATGATCAAGATGGCTTGGAGTAGCATAATGAAGTATTTTTACATGAGGTATAGCCTCCAGTCCCTTCTCTTTGGTGTACCAACTGGCCCACTGAGCAGTCTAGCTTTACACCAGCAGAAATTGAGACACTAATGAGTCCAGGTGAGTAAATATGAAAATGGACTTCTAACACAGGTAGTCTTCTTTTTTCTGTGCTCCTTTTTTTTTATCTGGCAAACAAGCTACCCAGCACAACTTCCTTATGTTTTACTGGCTAGAATACTCTCATGGGGCCATTTTAAGCTAGAAACATGTTAGCAAAAATCATGTTTGCATGATATCCCTGTCCTTAGGGAATGGGATGGCTGCTCATCAACCTGCAGTGGGAGCCACTGTCCTCTGTTCTACTTCAGTGACTGGGAGGTGAGCTCTGTACAGTGTACAGTGAGTATGCACTGAGATCTGTACAGTGAACAGTGAGTTTGAGGTGAGCTCGGTACAGTGTACAGTGAGTGTGCAGTGACCACTGTACAGTATACATTGAATGTGCGGTGAATTCTGTCTCAGTGGTCAAAAAGGCACTCTGAAGATGTGCCAGCCAACTTCACAAACTAATACAACCAAACTTGGAGAAGCACTGATCCAAGAAATCTGTCTAAAAATGGTCCACGAATGAATGGTTGAGATTTGGTCTGAAGGGGAAAAAAAGTGTTGACCATTAGAATAATGGGTTGGCCAATTTCTAGATCCTTATGAATTTTGGACTGACTTTGTTTTAGTTCTCCCTCTGGGTTGTCCACCAAAGTTACTGGGAGAACCAGAACAACAACAACAAAAAAGATAATGATTCCTGGGTACCACCCCTAGGGATGTTTTAGTTTAATTTAGTTTAGGCAGTAGAATTTTAAAAGCTCTCACATGAATCTGATATGTGGCCAAGGCTGAGGAGCACTGACCTAGAGCTGTGCTTCTTGGCCTAAAATGAGGTCAGAAATCACCTGGAAATCTCCTTAAAATGCAGACTCTGATTAAACAGGCCTGGGATGGAATCTGAGTTCCTGCCTGCTGAGAAGCTGCTGGGGATGCCAGTGCTGCTGGTCAACAAACCCCTATGTTTGTCAAGGCCCTATCAAAGTGCGGTGTATGCACCAGTGTGGTCTGAAACTACTTATTGCCATTCTGTAACCAACAAAACACTTGAGAGAAAGCACCCATCTGTAAATTTTTGCAGATATAATACTGCTAAGATAGCCAAGTGTGGAATTTTGTAATCTAAATAAGTAAAAAAGATTGGAATAAAACATTGGATCTGGGCTGGAGAGATGGCTTAGCGGTTAAGGCACCTGCCTCCTAAGCCTAAGAACGCCGGTTCCAATCTCCAGGTCCCACATTTAGCCAGATGCAAAGTGACACAAGGGCACAATACCACACTTGCCCACAAGGGGGTGCACACATCTAGATTTCATTCGCAGTAGCTGAGAGGCTGCTGGCACGCCCATCTCTATCTGTCTTCCTCTCCCTATCTCTCTGTGTCTCTCTCCAAAATAAAACTAAAATAAAATAAAATAAAATAAAAAATAAAAACATTGGATCTATCGGCGCAGATAATCTGTACAACACTGACCTGTAGGAGCTTCCCCTCTATAGGGCACAAGTCATATGTTAAAAACCACTGAATGCTCAGCAACAAGCCTTAAAGGGAGTGCCAATTGACTGAATGGATGATTAAAACATTGACAAAAAAGACATGCAAGTATAAGAGGATGAGTGCAGAAGACAAAGGGGTTCAGTGAAAATAGGAAAAGGACAAGAGAAAGTAAAGAGGGTGGCAGATGTGATAAAAATACATTTGTCAAAAAATTGATATCAGCACTATGGAGACGACATGGCAGTTAAAGGCACTTGCCTGCAAGCACACCAGGCCAAGTTCATTTCCTCAGGACCCACATAAAGCCTAAAGCAAAGTGGTGCTTGAAACTATAATCTCAATGAGCCTAAAGCAATGAGATGGGGAGCCAGAAGAATCCAGAAGCTCATAGTCCAGCTAGACTGGGGTACACCTAACTGCAAGAACAACAAGAGAGATTCTGTCTCAAGCAAGGTGAAAGAAGAAGGCAAACAACTCAAAGATGCCCTCAGACCTCCAGACATGTACTGTTACAGTGCACCACACCACATGCACACACACACACACACACACACACACACACACACACACATAAATATATATTTATATATATACAAACACATAATAATTAACAAAAATGTAATTATCAAGAGGCAGGAATATTGCCAAAGGATTGAGGACAATGGAATCCTGTCTCAAAATAAAATAAAAAATATTAACCATCTGGTTGTGGGTAGAAATAGGTTTCAAAAAGAGTTGGCCATAAATTTAAATGGATTTCAAAACACAATGGAAAGGATGGAAGATTTGGAAACTTTGGAGATAAGAAGATGAGCAAAAGGTGGTCGAGGACCTCAGAAAGCTATGCAAAGGGTAGACCAGCAGCATCCTTCTTTATTAATGATGACGCAGAGCCTTGACTAGGCCCACACACAATGAATCAGAATCTGCATTTGAACCAGAGTACACACAATTGGAACCATGTTGCTACATGACTGATGGAGTGATCAAGGGGGTTAGTAAATTCCTGATGCCTAGAGTTCACTCCAGACCCATTACATAAGAAAACCCTTGTATGGGGCCCAGGTATCAGGAGTTTTGTAGATATCCCTAAGAGATTCAATGTGCAGCCAGAGCTAAGAAGTACAGATTTGGGGGTCTAGCAGGTAGATGAAGGTGAATTGCCATTCTGAAGTATGCACTCATTGAACAGGCTATAGAGGGATGGACTTTGGTGAATGTTGAGCAGCAAATTGTATTTTGGGAATTATTCACTGGAAAGATGATTTAAATAATGGCACATCCATCTAATCAATCAAGTAAAAGATTAGCCACATGAAGAGACTCATAACACTGATTGCACCAGGAAAATTTGGTTTTGGTGGCATTCCCTACATTATGGAAACTCCAAGGGAGTCCAGTTTGTGGGCTGGGATGTAGACTTAATAATGGTGGCTGATGTGAAAAGGTTATCTAAGATTGGAATCAGCCGGGCGTGGTGATGCACGCCTTTAATCCCAGCACTGGGGAGGCAGAGGTAGGGGATCACCGAGAGTTCGAGGCCACCCTGAGACTACATAGTGAATTCCAGGTCAGCCTGGACCAGAGTGAGACCCGAAAACAAAAAAAAAAAAAAAAAAAAGATTTGAAAGCCAAAAAAAAAAAAAAAGTCCATGACCTGGAATCAGAGAGAGCCAGTTAATCCTCCTACCTCTGCCTCCCGAGTTTACCTAAAACAAATTCTTAAGGGGAACAAAGTAGAAAAATCCACAGAACAAATACAAAAGTCCAAAAGTGGGCAATGGAAGAAAGATTTGGAAGCTGTGATGAAGAGACAGAGGCTCATGCTGCAAAGAACATAGTATTGATGTTCCTCAAAATATTAACTACCAACTACCATATGACCCAGCAAGCCCACTACTGGATATATATGCAAAGGAAATGAAATGTTTGCCAAAAGGATATGATGATGGGGCTGGAGAGAAGCATTAAGATGTGGTTAAGTCACTTGCCTGTGAAGCCTAAGGACGCAGGTTTCATTCCCTAGTACCCATGTAATCCAAATGCACAAGGTGGTGCATGAGTCTGGAGTTTGTTGGCAGTGGCTGGAGGCCCTGGTGTGCTCATTCTCTCTCTCTCTCTCAAATAAATAAAACAAAATAAAATATTTTTAAAAGACAAGATGATGAATAGTGTTGAAAGTTATTAAGCTTTAAAAAAAAAGAAACTTTCTCATTTGTGATAGCATCTTAGAGTAGAGGAGGAGAATAGAGCAGAAAGTAGCTGAAAAATTAGCATATGAACCATGGGGTTTTAAAAGAGGAAGATGAAGTCATCTACCCAAGATTGAGTAGAATTTTTGGAGCCATTGGCACAGGTGCAAAGACAGTCCTGAAGGTCTGAAGTTGACTTATAGTTCATTATAATACTAACACACACACACACACACACACACACACACACACACACACACCCCTATGGGTGGAAATGAAAATGCTAATAAAGTGTGATTTCTGGAGTCCAGTGTAGACGTGTGCATGTAACAGATAGAACATTTGTGAAAAATACTATGCTATGCAAATGATTCAAAGTCTATTATGTGACATAAAATCCCAACTCTTTGTAAAGCTAGTAAGCTTCTGAACTTTCTCTCTCTGGTCTGGCTCACTTCCTCCCTTAGAAATGTATCTTTTCTTAGTAAATGATCTCTGCTTCTACTGCAACTGTATTTCTCTGCTCAATTCTTTGTTCTGGGACACAAAAACTGGGAGCCCATCCAGAGGTACCCACTGATTTCTAATATCAGTTGACATCAGAACATTATGCTATATGAACTACGTCTGGAAAAGAACAGAAAGGTATATCTGTGATCTTACTTATGTATGGAATCCCAAAAATGTATTGATAGCAACAAGAGAGCACAGCGGGAGGATTGGGAGATGTTGCTCAAAGGATACCCAATGTGGAACAGGAAGACCAAGAGATGAATGGCACATGTACTGACTATAACAGCTATCTTGAAGGCAATAAATGTTCTTACCACAAAAAAGAAAAATAAGGATATGAGGTAATGTGCGTTAATTAGCTTGCTTTACCCATTCCATAATGTATGCATAATTTCCCTTATAAAAATGGGCAAGCTTATTTGTTATAAAATTAAGGCAATGATATTTAGTAGCCAATGATATGTTCTGTGAAAAAGGATGTCAAAAGTGTTTTCTCAAATTATTGTTTGGCACAAATCAGGCTTGAAAGGTAGAAAGAGCAATATTGAACAAATAAGTGAAGTTGCTTTGAGTGTTTTTAAAGAAGAGTTTGACAAAATAAGATTCTACAAACAGTGGCAACAGTCCTTTCTCCTTAGAGCTACAGGAGATTTTCACCCCTGAGGCAGTTCACCTTTAAGTTCAGTAAAGCAGATAATGACTTCCCAAATTCCAAGGGGAGTGAGTCTGGGGCGGAGGAGGGAAGGGGGAAGGAGTCAAATAGATGAATAAGGAAAGGAAGAAGAACAGAGAAGATCAACATGTATTGCACAACTAGTTCCTGAAAAATGTGTCAGCAAGTCCTAGGCCAGCTGCAATTGGCAAGGAACTGGACAGGCTCCTTTGGGTAAAAGAGGCAGTGACACTGGACCTAATGTGAATATCAACAGGGATTGAACTATTTCAGAAAGACTTGTTAAGTGCATCAAGTTCCTAAACTGTACTACAAGTGCTAAAAACCGTAATCTAAATGTAATAACCTGAATGTTATCAACAAGAACTTGCTTTTAAGAATCATGCTATTCAATCTTTGATGTTCAGGGCTTGTTTCTTTTTTTTATTTATTTATTTATTTATTTATTTATTTATGTATTTATTTTTTGAAGAGAGACACAGAGAGAGACAGAGAGAGAGAGGGAGGGAGAGAAAGACAGATGGGCGCGCCAGCAGTGTCTCAGCTGCTGAGAATGAAATCCAGATGTGTGGCCCCCTTGTGGTCAAGTGCGGCATTGCACCCTTGTGTCACTGCATCTGGCTAAACGTGGGACCTGGAGATTGGAACCGCTGGAGATTGGAACCAGTGTTCTTAGGCTTAGGAGGCAGGTGCCTTAACCCCTAAGCCATCTCTCCAGCCCAGGGTTTGTTTCTTTTTATAGAGAGCCTGCATTTTATCCAAAGTAGAAAAAAATGCTCCCTGTCTTTTACAGTCTTCTTGATAGTTGGTCTATGGTGTGTTGGTAAAAATAATACAAAACTAAACATGAGTTCCCCACACTTATTTGAAAGTGGACTGTAACAGGGTACTCAGGGCCCAAGAATGTCCTTGAACCCCAAACCCTAGGTTGGTTAATTTTAATCAAAGAATTGAATTTTAAAAAGACGTAGAAGGATAATTGTTAAATTATTATCATTATTGAGGGAAGTACAGAGCCAAGGAAAGGCACCCACGGGAGGGCCTAGAAAAACTGTGGAAAGGAAAGAGAAAACAAAGCTCAAAGTGCTCCTGTCATGTGGGGAGCTGGAGGGGATAAAGAACCCATACAGAAAGCAAGGGCTAGGGGGCCCTCCCTCTGCTCCACCTGGCTGGGCCTGGGCCAAACCAGCCCAAGCCCAGCCAAGGGAAAAACTCACCCACAGCTAGAAATTCCCAAATGGTCAGAGAAACGGCCCTTCCCTTGCAAAAGTATTTATAATCTTATAATGGTGGTCTGTCTTCCAGCCCAAGTGAGCCAGAAGGACAGCTGGTTGGTTAGGGATAGCGGCTGTCTCAGGAAGATGCTAGCCCTGACACCAAGTTCCAGGAGCAGAACTTGACCAACAACAGTGGTTAAATCCTATGAAAGACCTCCCTCCCATAAGGGGTCCTCATTGTTTGTGGAAAAACAGGTCTAGGGAACTAGGCAAGATATAAGAAGTCAGATCATCTTTGATTTATAGCAAGTGCAGACTTTTCTGCAATTTTACTTTCAGGGGTCCAGTCACCCTAACTGTATGCCCCTCTCAGGAGGTACATATACATTCATATAATCCCTGTATAGATGTTTAGGACACACAGAAACACCCACTACAATTGCATGTCGACAACACAAGAAAATAAATAAGGAAACATAAAACTGGTGAGGTAGACCAAGGGAGAAAATCCCCATAGCCTGGGCCTTTTAGATAACTGTCAGCACAAAAGCTTTTACCAAATAACCATTCTGTGAATGAGTCAGTATTATGCTCTACGTGGGATATCAAAAAGTTTCTGATGGGGGCTGGAGAGATGGCTTAGTGGTTAAGGCGTTTGCCTGTGAAGCCAAAGGATCCCGGTTCAATTCTCCAGGGATCCACGTAAGCCAGATGCACAAGGGGCACATGCATCTGGAATTCGTTTGCAGTGGCTAGAGGCCCTGGCGTGCCCATTCTCTCTGCATGTCTCTGCGCTCGCTCGCTCTCTCTCTCTCTCTCTCTCTCTCTCTCTCTGCTTGCAAATAAATAAATAATAAAAATTTTAAAAAGTTTCTGATGGGATCTCTGTCTTGAATGGGGCTCACACAACCCACAGATGTTAAGAAGGAAGGATAACCCCAGAAAAGGGCTTAGAAATACAAGCCAGTTCAGAGAACCTAGTCTTCCAAAGGCATCAACAATTCATTGATTTATTTCCAATTAATGTGGCAATATTCACAGATTCATAACTACATACTGTGCAGTATTCTTGATTCTTGAAGAATATAAGATGTTACCTTTGTAAACCTTATATTCAGTGGTGATGAAATGAGAGAGGGAAGATAAGGAATAGCATATAGATATTTCAAAGAAGAGTAAGGCTAGATGAAGAAGGAGATGGGAAGGGAAGGAGGAAGAGAGGGGGGACAGGGGGAAAGAGGAAGGGAAAGAGCAAGGATGGAAGCATGGGTAGTGGATTTGATGAATGGTAATCTGGAACCCCTGAGAAAGAAAGATATTGGAGTGTATGTTTGAGAAAGTTAGCCACATTGATATTTGGTGGGAAAGCATTGTAGGTAGAGGGAAGAACATGTATAGAGACCCTGTGGTGGTTTGAATGCAAATGTATGTCCCCCCATAGCGTCAGGGATTTTTGATTAAGTTTAAGCTTCCTACTTGTGTCTCCATGGGGAGGAGGTATCATTGGAGGCATAGCTTGTACTCCAGCCCTACCAGCTGTAAAGAGCTAGTTTTAAGCTCTGGCAGTTCAGGTTTGAGCTCTGGTGGTTGGTGCTTGCTGCTGCTGGCAACCGTTTCTTTCTGCTGTGAATGCCAAAGTAAGCCAGCTTCTTCTGTCATGATGGAACTTCCTCTGGATTCTGTAAGCCTAAAATAAACCCTTTCCTCCCATAAGCTGCTTCTGGTCTGGTGTTTGTTCCAACAATGACAAAGTAACTACAACAGAGCCTGAGGTGGGAATGTGGGCGTGCTTCAACAAAAGCAAACAAGTGGGCTGGAAAGATGGCTCAGAGGTTAAGGCACTTGCCTGCAAAACCTCAAAACTAGAATTCAGCTTTCCAGTACCCACGTAAAGCCAGATGCACAGAAGGGCACATGCACATCTGCAGTCTGTTTGTAGTGCCTGGAGGCCCTGGCATCCTCATTCTCTCTGTCTCTCTTCTTTCTCTGCTTGCAAATAAATAAATGAAGATGTTTTTTAAAAGCAAACAAGTGAAAAAGAGATGACATCAGAGTAATATGAAAGTAAGTCCAGAGTAAATAGGTCAAGGCAAGAAATGTGAGTTTTATGCTAAAGAAATGGAAGTCCACTGCAGTGTTCTAGAAGAGGAGTGGCATTTGTTGTGTCACATTTAAGAGAAAAACACTGTTTATTTCATCCTCAACCAACTTTTGAAATTCTTTACCTCTCTACCAAAGACTATCCACACAAAAATAAGTAAGATATGGTCCCTGCTTCATTGTTATCATTAAGATCACCAGCAGCAACATCAACACCATTATAAACCATCATCACCTACATCATTGTCACCACTATCCCTCAACAAAGCATCACCTTCACCACTGTCATTATATTTCTCAAAATGCTATTTTATTTTACCTAACGTGTGCATTTGTTTGCATGTACATGATCATATGTGCACAGGAGACATGCACATGGAGGCCACAGGGCAATCTCAGGTGGTAGTCCTCAGAAACACTGCCCACAAGGTATCTTATTGTCCTGGAGTTCACCAAGTAGGCTAGACTGGCTGATCAGGGAGTGTCAGACATTCTCCTGTCTCAGCCTCCCTGATACCAGGGTTACAAAAACAACCCCCACACACACACACTTGGCACTTTTATCCAGGTATTAGGGCTTTCATTCAGGTCCTCATGCTTTCAAGGAGAGCACTTTGCTGTCTGAGGTATCTTTACAACCCCCCCAATGCACCTATTTTACATATGGTCAATGCTTAGTATATGCTCTTGAGTTCCCTTTCCATGCATGCAGTCATAGCTCTAAGAACACCTGATCTTTGTGAAGCTACAAGGATTTGCCAAAGTTATTTGAATGATGAGAAAAACATGACAGGGAAGGCCATACGCTCCTGAAAACTGACCAAACCTGTGGCACACCACAGCAAGGATGCTACCTGGCTATACAACACACAATTGGGCCTCACTCTCAGAATGGCCCTATTGTTTGGGGTTTCTCATGAAGAAAGGGCTCTTTAAAGACTAAAGGAAAGGAGGTTCTCCCCAGGACAGGAGATAAGTTACTAATAGCACAAGTAATTGTAGATAATTGTGTTATCCTCTGATAGTGGGGCTGTCTTTATTTCCAAGAATTTAATTTCACACCCTGACATTCTTCCTGAGAAATGCAATCTTTTAGACATTTTGAATACCCTGATTATTGCTTCCTATGTGATATACAAATTTTCTTTGTATGTGAAAATCTTTCTACTAGGTTCTGAACTTCACAAGAACAGAGACCATCAGGTAGGTAGGTAGGTAGGTAGGTAGGTAGATAGATAGATAGATAGATAGATAGATAGATAGATAGATAGATAGATAGACAGACAGATAGATAATTGATACAGATAGATTATAGATAAATATAGATAGATACAGATATAGATATATATTCCAAAAATCTTCTCAGGGTAGACACATAGGAGATTCTTACTAAATCTTCATTGAAATAAGTTATTCTTTTCTGTTTCTCCTTTTGACAATAACAGTCATATTTTCTGCCATTTGACATTGGCATGGAAGAAGACAAAGGTACCGTAATGTGAAGGAAACATGAAGTTACTGAAAAAGGAACATTTGATATGAGGAAAAGTGAGGCCAAAGAGGAAGAGGAGATATTGGTGCTTGGTCACTTGCTCCTTCGAAGAAGGCAGTACCAACTATTCAGTTGACTGTTCCCTCCAGACATCATACCACCTGACATTGTAAGTCCTTTCTGGAAGCAGATCAAAGTTGTGGAAATGCCCTGCCAGACACAGTAAGACAGCTATGAATAGAACGCAGCATGATTGTTACTCATGATGGGAAAGATAGCAGTCCCAGTGGAGCAACAGAAATAAAACGCCAAGAGCTTATACAGGTTGCAAATGACACCAACCACCTGCAATACAACAATCCCTTGAATCCAGAGTTTCTTTTTGCATTTTTACTGAAAATCAACACAAAAAAATGGAAATGGGCACAATGAAAAAGTCCATGAAAGAAATGATAAGAATTATACAGGAGGGCTGGAGAGATGGCTTAGTGGTTAAGACACTTGCCTACAAAGCCTAAGGACCCAGGTTTGACTCCCCAGATCCCACATAAGCCAGATGAACAAGGTGACACATGTGCAAGGTCACACAGGCACACAAGATGACACATGCATCTGGAGTTTCATTGCAGTGGCTGGAGGCCCTGGCATGCCAATTCTCTCTCTCTCTCTCTCTCTCTCTCTCTCTCTCTCTCTCTCTCTCTCACTCTCCTACTCTCTCATAAAAAAAATAAAAGTAAGGGTTGGAGAGATAGCTCAGCATTTAAGACACTTACCTGCAAAGCCTAAGGGACCCAGGTTCAATTCCCCAGGACCTATGTAAAGCCAGATGCACAAAGTAGTGCATGTATCTGGAGTTCATTTGCGGTGGCTAAAGTCCCTGGTACACCCCCTCTCTCTCTCTCTCTCTCTCTCTCTCTCTCTCTTTCTCTCACTCCTTGTAAATAAATAAATAAATAAAATTTAAAAAATAAAAATAAAAACAGAGTTATACCAGAGATACCTCATGAACAATGCCATTGTAAGAATACTCCTTTTAAAATACAAGGAATACTGCCTCTTTCCAAAGATGAGCCTTATGAATCACTTCAGTGTTAATTACCATGAAAAGCCCTTAAAGGAAAAGGAACATGATCCAAAAACTACTCGAATGGTAAGCAGCATCAAGTCATTTCTACTGAGAAAAATGTTAACTATGCCACAACATAAAAAATAATAGGACCTTGGGATCAAATCACAAGAAAGAACCCAGGCTTGCTTTTGAGAAGATCTTCATTTCCAAATTATACTGAAGGCCAATGTGGCTTCCAGTGACTTGTATGAATGAGAAATAATCCACGCTAGAGATGGCCTTTGTTAATTATCACAGACAGAAATAGTGGGTAGACCTACCACAATACATGGTCAAATCACCATATTAAAAATATCTGGAATGGGACCATCATCAGGAATTACTAGGATGGAGCTACCATTCACAAGGCCATATTATTTGCTGCCAAAATTAAATCTAAGCCTGGTGAACGATAAAATCTGACCATCATGACACTTTAGAGAGGCCCTCAGCATGACCTCGAGGCATTATTTTCCATTGGTGTTTGCTTACTCCCCACCCCCAAAGCCTGTGGTTTATTCACAACATCTGGGCTTCATCATTGACTGGAAAGCATATGAGCAGCCTAGTACTGAGTGAGGCAATGGAAACAGAAAGGATGTCAGAAGATTGTCAACAGGCATTTGGACACTGCCAAATGTCATGTTCTTTTCTAAGGAACATGCAGGATGCAAATAAAAATCATATAACACTTCTCCTTGGCAAAGGAGTGGGCACAAATTGCATTTGTTTTCTTCTTTCTTGGTTTGAAATGATCTAGGCCACAGAGGGTCAGGAAGACTTTATCAATTGCTGGTACTCTTTTAAGGCTTTAGCTTCAGTTTGCTCAGTTCCATGGAGCTGCTCCCTCCTCCTCTCATGGAGAACGCCAGCATGGGGTCACGTAGATTGCTCCACCTCCAGCTGGACCTGTCATTCTTTCCTTCCTTTAAGGGGAGATTTTTGTTCTTATTTTTAAATATTTTTACTTATGTATTCAAGAGACTGAGAGGCAGTGTACCAAGACCTCTTGACACTGCAAATGAACTCCAGATACATGCACCACTTTGTGCTCTGGCTTTTTATGTGGGTACTGAGGAATGTGATGGTTAAGTTGGTTGTCAACTTGATCTGTTTAGGAATCCACAGACATTCATTTTGAGTGGGTCTCTGAGTTTGGTTCCAGGAAGGATAAACTGAAGGAGGAAATCCTTCTCCAAGGGTGAGCCCTTCCCCTCTCAGAGGCGGGCTTGATATGAGGAAACTCTGGGACAAAAAGAATCCCTTCCTCCCACCTGGCTGCCAGCGCTGCTTGCTGCCTTCAGCATGAACTGAAGACCAGCTTGGACTGAAGAACAGCGTCTCTCCAGGAAGCCGCCAGGCCTTCAGTGCCAGATGGGGACTGCTGAGGCATCCAGCCACATGGACTGAGCAGCTACCGGGTTCCTTGACTCTCGGGCCTACAAACTGCTATTGTTGGACTGCCATAAGCTAATCCAATACATTCCCTTTTAATGCTATTCATTCTATCAGTTCTGTTCCTCTGGAGAACCCTGACTAATACAGGGAGTTAAACACTGGCCAGCAGGCTTCGCTTTAACAGTCTACCTTTTACTGTTGAGCCATCTCTCCAGCTCCCCATTGTCCTGGGCCTCCCTTCCTTTGAAGACATCAGAGGTGGCAACTCCAGAACATCAGTCCTTCATACTCCAGCAATTTCTCAATCATGGCCTTCTTTTTGGCCACTGGTGCCATGGAGGAGCAAGCTAGGCTACTTCCAGCTCTTTATTCTCCCACGCTCTCATAAGGAAGCCCCTTTCTCTGCACCTCTGAATCTGTTAGCTCAGGCCTTTAAAAATATTTTATTAATTTATGTGGGGAGGCTCTGGAGATCAGAGGAGAATGTTGAGGTGTCTTTCCTCCACCATCTTCAAGACAGGACTCTGGCCATTGTGATGAATCTGATAAGACTGCAAAAGAGCATCAGATGAGCTGGCCCAAATGCTTTGACCTCTTCTTGATTCAACTCCTATTGTCGTAGGCACATGGGGATCATAGATGTGTGTGCCCCTTTGGCTCCAACTTTACATGGGTGCAGGGGAACTGAGTCTGGACCAAGAGGATTTGCAAACAAGTGCCTTTAACCACTTAGCATCTCCTCAGCTCTCCTCGGGCTATTTTTACAGAGCACTTTCTTTCTTTTTTTTCTGGTAGTGACAAGTGTCACTCTGGAATGAAGACCTCAACCTCATAGTAAGCCTGACATATGGCTGCATCATAAGCGGGGTCTTTTGTTGTTGTTGCTTGCTTTTTTTTATTTTTTGGTTAAAAAATGCTTAAAATTTTACATAATCCCCTCCCTCCACACTCATTTGTCTCCCATCCCATTTCCCTCCACTGAAATCTCTCTTCTTTCTTACTATTCTTTCCTCTATTTTAATGTCTTGCTGTGCTCTTCTCCATCATCCACAATAACCTGCTGGTGGGCCCAATAATATGCAAGTCTTGGGCAGGTAAGGACAGCTGCTAAGGTCATGAATGCACTGGCTTCTCTGTATCTGAAAGACAACATTCCAAAGGGCTCTTCTCCATCTTTCCCACATCTACCCACTTTCTACCACATCTCCTGCTTAGCCCCTAAGACACTGCAGAGTGTGACAACGATGCCTCATTTAGTGGCAAAGATCCAAGTGTCACTACTCAGCACTTTGTTGGATCAAAACTAAAGATGTTATGTATAAGCCATATGGAAAACCTACTTCTTTGTTAGCGTACGTATGTATGTATGTGTGTGTGTATATGTATGTGCCTAAAAAAGGGGGAGACTTAGAGCAGACATACAATGTAAGGGTGGATAATGCTGCGCCCAGAAGCCATAGGTTGTTACAAAAAAAAAATTCAGTGTCACAGATGGGGTACCTCCCAAATGAGTTATTGGTCAGGCAGGCCATTGAGGTCCCCCAAACAATACAGCTCTTGGTTGGTTGCCCACCAAAAGTAGATGTTAACACCCTATTGCTACAGACACCACATGCTGTGGTTGCAGAACACTGAGAAATTCAAGGTGGTGCTAAGCAGGAAGTCTACTCCCTGTTGACTAGCAGTCCCAGTGCTATCAAGTGCTCTGCAACCTGCTGGGAGAGAGAAAAGTCATCGGTGGTCTTAGTCAGCTATGGACCGCAAGTTACACAACTAGCCAGCTAAGCAAGATGTGCCCACTAATGAAACAATAGCAGGTCTGTTATTGGGGTTCCCAACACCTGTCACGTTGGATTGGATGTCCACTTCATGGGAAGAAATTAATAACCTGATACTTAGTCAAATTCCTATGGCTAGGAAAAGTCAAAAGACTTAGCCAAAATCCTATGGCTGGGAAGGTCAAATGCCGTACAGGTGAAGCTACTACTGTTGCTTGGCTACATGGATATACTATGCCCATTAAATTTTCTTCTAAATACTTAAATTTTTATGTTTATGCACATGTATCAGTGATGCTCTCATTTTTAGTTAGAGAAGTTTCTCTTTTAAGATTATAATGACTGATGGGGAGAGTCCAAGCCCATCTCAGTATTTTGAAGAGGATTTGTGACCTCAACACCATTATACGTGCTAAGAATACCCATTGCCTGCTAGGAATACCTTCTGCTTTTTTGGCCCAAATTCAAAACTTTGTCTTCCCACATTGGCAAGACTTGGTGGTCTCCCACAATATTAAAAAGGTTCTTTCTCTCACAGAAGTCCTTCTTAATTCTGTGAGTCACTCTGATCGCTGAGTTATTATCTCAGTGAACCATTGGCTGGCATTTAAAAGATTCTTTTAAATATTTTATTTGTATTTACTTATTTGAGAGAGAGAAAGAGGGAGAGAGAAGAAGGGAGGGAGAATATGGGTGTACCAGGGCCTCCAACCTAGTGCAAACAAACTCCAGATGTATGCACCACCTTGTGCATTGTATCTATACATGGGTCCTGGGAAATCAAACCTGGATCTCTTGGCTTTGCAGTCAAGTGCCTTAACCACAAAGCCATCTCTCCAGTCCATGACATATTTTTTAAACAACAGGAAACCAAAATATTTGCCTTTGTATTCCTACACTGCAACATGATTAGTGTTCATTTATTGTCTGCTCAGTAAATGTGTTGAAAAGCCAAACCAACCAAACAACTATTCTTGTTTTTCACAAGCTAGGAATGTTCTGATTTCAAGGCTTTCATTCTGAGAAATAACACATCCTCCCCCATAAATTCAGAAAAAGCCTCACTAAATTCTTATTGTTAGAGAAGAAACAGTACAATGTAAAAAGAAGGTTTGGAAACCATTTTCTGTAATGGGATAGGTAGTAAATATTTTGGTTCTTGAAAGTTGTACTTTCTCTGTCTACTCAACCACTCTAATTGACTGTTACACATGAATAACAAGAGGACATAACTGTGTTATGATAAAACTTTGTTTTCAAAAATAGACAGTGAGGTGGAATCAGCCTGCAGGCCTTAGTTTACTGACCCCTGTATTGAAAGTGTCAAATAATTCAAAAGTAGCTAAGTTAGTGTCTAATGAAAAGAAGAACCCATTGTCGTAAAATCTTGGACTCCTGAAAAGAGTCAGAAGGAGGAGAAAGCTTGTGTGGATATTCATCAGTGGGTAGCAGTGATGGGAAGTATATTTCCCTTACAAATGATTTAGTCATCAATTGAAACCCAGTGGCTTTAATCACCATCCTTCCAAGCTTGGTAGGTGAATCTGACTTTACTGCTGCAATGAACAGAATAGCAGTGTGATGAAGAACAGAGTAAGTAACAATGGTCATCTTCCTCCATTATATAATTTCTCATTATTGCCTCCTACACTTAAAAAAAGAAGTCAAAGCACCATCTCAACAATAAGTTTAGGGTAAAGCTTTCTCCACCCCTACTGGTTGCTCCTGCCCAAATTGTCTTTCGCGCCCCCCCCCTTCTCTCTCTCATTTTAAAAGTTGTAGCTTTTAATTAGCTAACACAGAGGTAAGTTTCTATGGCACTAATTCAGGCCATTTTGTGTATATCCTCCTCTCTTCCCACTCTTATCCTGTTACCCCCATACCCTTCCACCCTCTGTATTATGTCCCTCCACTTGAGCATCTACTGTCCCCTCTTCTGTTCCTTTCTTGCTTCCACCCCAACACAC
Organism: Orientallactaga sibirica; assembly: GCA_036365145.1. Taxonomy (NCBI): domain Eukaryota; kingdom Metazoa; phylum Chordata; class Mammalia; order Rodentia; family Dipodidae; genus Orientallactaga; species Orientallactaga sibirica. The sequence continues at coordinate 9,433,254 of JAEOAD010000840.1, forward strand.
ACAGTGAACTGTTGACCTCACAGAGAACCATGAGGCCCCATAAATCATGCAGACCATTGCCAAAGCACTTGGTTACCCAACTATAGATGAAGACATCACTGGATGCAGTCTCAAACGTTGAAAGATCATGCTGCAAGCTACCTGTCATAATGCTAGAAAGTGCTATGCAAGCTGCTGGAGTAGAAAAGTCACCAATAGTGTTAACAACCAATGGGTCCTGCAAGCTACAGAATAAAGGAGTCAGGAAAGCTGTAGCCACCAGTGCAATGACACACAGGCTATGGGGATGGGTAACTAACTGCTCTCTGATGATATTTGAGGGCCACTTAGGGGGAGGAGATCCATTTCTGTTACTGAGAACCAAGTCAGAAGCCTATGACTTGGAAGGTCATAGACCTCAGAGGGAAGCTTTCACTGCTCATTGGCTAAGAGAAAATGTTATGCCCATCAAAGTCTTCTAGGGATAGAGAAATGGCTCAGAAGTTAAAAGGCACTTGCTTTTGGGCGGGAGGAATCTCTTAGTGGTTGAGGCACTTGCCTGTGAACCCTAAGGACATCTTTGACTCTCCAGGTCCCATGTAAGCCAGACATACAAGGTGATGCAAGCATGCAAGGTCACATATGTGCACAAGGTGGTGCATACATCTGGAGTTTGATTACAGTGGCTGGAGGCCTTGGCAAGCCAATTCTCACCCCCTCATAAAGAAGGGCCAGTCTGTTGGACTTGCCTCAAAAAAGGCACTTGCTTGCAAAGCCAGACAGCCTGACTTTGATTCCCCAATACCCATGTAAAGCAAGATGCACAAAGTGGTGCATGCATCTGGATTTCATTTGCAGTGGTGGAAGGCCCTGGTGTACACACTCACTCTCTCTGTGTTTTCCTCTTTCTGTCTCTCTCTCTTAAATAAATAAATAAAATATTTTAAAATGCCTTCTAAATGTCTCTGTTTATACCCTTTGATCCATGCTGTTCTCACTCTTGGCTAAAGAATCTGCTTTTTACTGATAGTGGTGAATAACTGGGGAAACCAGTACTCATCAGTACAACAACTGCCTAGCATGAAACAAGTCATCTCTATTACATCTGCCAGGACCCAGGAGATGTTACAGAGAAGTGACAGATTAAGTAGGAGTGCTGCTCTCATAGCAAGCCTAGGAACCTCCTCCAGGAAGATGACAGTAGACACTGAGGAGACTCAAAATTCATCGAAGCAGGGAATCAGAAACTTTTAACGTGCCCACCAAGGCTCAGAAAACATTGTGGAAGAGGAGGGGGAAGACTGTAAAAGCCATGGGGAGAGAAGGTGTACTCTGAAACACTATTGCCCTTAGTGAGACTGAGTAGTGCATTCCTAACCCTGTAGTGATGAGTGATTACCCCGCTGAGGAGGGCCCTAGTGGAATGGGGGCAGGGGAAAGTGGACAGAAGAGTATAACCCAATGGGAAATATGACCAATTTGAAATATGTTCATATATTAAAGTTCCCAATATAAAAGAATTTTAGCTGGGCATGGTAGTGCATGCCTTTAATCTCAGCACTCGGGAGGCAGGCAGAGGTAGGAGGATCACCATGAGTTCTAGACTACACAGTGAATTCCAAGTTAGCATGGGCCAGAATGAAACCCTACCTCAAAAAAAAAAAAAAAAAAAAAAAAAAACAGCTGGGCATGGTGGCACACTGGCACACACCTTTAATCCCAGCACTTGGGAGGCAGAGGTAGGAGGATTGCTGAGAGTTCGAGGCCACCCTGAGACTACATAGTTAATTCCAGGTCAGCCTGGTCCAGAGTGAGACCCTACCTCAAAAAAACAAAAAAACAAAAACAAAAACAAACAACAACAAAAAAAACAATAAATTTTAACATCAAAAGTAAAATGCTCTTAAATCCATGAATTTTCCACTTAATGCTTTTTTGCTAACAAATATCATTTCAAATATGTCATTGTTTAGTATTGTTCTTACTTCTTTTTATATTTTATTTAATTTTATTTACTTGAGAGAGAGAGACAGAGAGCGAATGGGCACATCAGGACCTCTAGCCACTGCAAACAAACTCCAGATGCATGTGCCACCTTGTGCATCTGGCTTACATGGGTCCTGGGGAATCGAACCTGGATCCTTTGGCTTTGAAGGCAAGTGCCTTAACCACTAAACCATCTCCCCATCCCATTGTTCTTACTTCTGACAACAAATATCCTAGCAAATTAACCCTCAATCATATCTCAATAAATATCTATTAAACATTTCTGCAAGCCATCCACATAGCTAGGAGCTGTGAGAGTCCTTCTCAAAATAGTGTGATTAACCAGAGCATGGGTTATTCTTAACTGTCCATTGATTTTAGAAATAAAGTTCAGTTAACACACAGACACCCTTCATTTATATACTGTGTGTGGCTATTTTCCATAGCCTGCAAACCTCCAATACTTAGCTCATACAGAAAATATTTGTCCATGCTTGATTGATTGAAGGGAAAAGACCTTAAACAGCATAAAAATCTATAAGTAGAGAACAGATGAAATGAATTAAGTGATCACTATTGTATTACTAATTTCCATATAATAGAGAACTGTGAAACTCTGAAAAAAAGGATGTGTGTGTGTGTGTGTGTGTGTGCCTAAAGATAGACAAACATGAAACTATCAAGTTTGTTTACACATGATAAGTGTAAAACCTTGTACACAAATTGCATACTACAATTTTATTTAAATTATAAAGATATTGACAGAGTCATTAATGACTATAAAATTATATAATACACAGGAAGAATAGAAATATATGTAAGATGTGATATCACTTGTTCTCTCTGGGGAAGCAAAATGGTAGACTGAGGACTGAGATGGGAAAGAGACCCCTAAAATCTTTTGTACTATTTGATATTTCAGTGATATGTATATATGATCTATTTAAAATTCATAAAAACATAAAATTGAAATAACAATTTAAAAATTCATATGTTAAATAAAAATCAAGTTTGAGCATTATCTCAATGCCACAGGAAATAAAAGTTTTTATATTGGCCATCTTCAATATTCTGTCAGCTATGGACAAACATGGATTAGCAATTTCCAATTTCCCTGTCCACCTCTATTTTTCATGTCAAAGAAGAAATGCTGCAGGAAATGCTGGCCTACTTGGTATCAGGATTTTGCTACATGAGCACCAAAGAGGCAATGCATGGCCATGTAGTAAACAGATTTAACTGAAGGTCAAAGGCCAGCGGCACCCCCCTTCAAGGGCACCCCATCAGAAGGTAAGAACTGTGGACCTGGCACTGAAGATGCTAGGACAGGTGACAAACCATGTACTTCTTGAGGAACTGCAGTAGATGCTGTCTGTTTCCATGAGTCCTGAAACAACAAATGACCCGTCCCGAGAACCGAAATGAGAGGAAGGAATGCTGAGGGAGCAGAAGAAAGCAAGAGCAACAGGAATATTACATCATCCCTAGACTGGCCTGGGCCTGAAGGACAAGAATAAATAAAAACAAAATAAATGCCAGCCATACTAGGGGAGCTAACTCAAAGATGTGTGTGTAATTCTTTTTCAGAGTCTGCCAGAAGTTACGTCAAGTCAAAACTGACTTTCAAAACAGTGGATCTAGCATAGTTTGGGGAACTGGCTACACATCTACATTAGTAATCTGGGATGCACACTAGTCCAGCACCATGCTGTGGAAATGGTATGATCATTTCTTCCGAGCTCTTCCAATGTCCATGGAGAGATTTTGTTAAATTTGGTTACCATATGATTGATATACTGAAACACATGAAGCTGAAAGGCAATGATTATACACAATAAAATTATTGCCGGAAGTCATTTCTTTACAAAATGAAGAAAACTTTATCATTACTTGAATCTTAATAAGTTATACACAGCATAGAAAACTATAAAAAGATAAAGAAAACAATTTGTAAAATCTAACTGAAGCTCCAAATCCAGGGACTATTTCACTTTCTTATTGCTTGAAAGAATGAAACAATTATTTTAATGACATGTAGCTAAGAATCTCAAAATAGAGTAGCCTATACTAGCTAGCCAAGGCTGATTTCAAAGTGAAATCTCTTCTTTGTTGTCACTCCAATGTCAAAAGCGACCTTCCCTCTGGCTCCCACCTTTGAAATGCAATGTCACTCAAGGTTCACTGGCTATTTTGAGAATAAGCAAATCTAATTACCCAAGACTTTTGCAAACTCACGCAGCCCCAGAAAAGTTAATGCATTTATGTTAATTTGATTCGCTTTCTATTTTTGGAATTTTATGATTTTGAACACATGCCAGCTGTTATATTTCTAATTTAATTCCCTGACTGTGAAATTGACATGCCATGTATACGGAACTGACTTCAGCTTTGAGGTAAAAAACCTACAACAAATACAAGCATTTAAAAAATATATATATGACCATTGAACATTTGTGATAAATGCATAATTATAACTACAGGTTAATACTTTGTTAATAATTTGTGATAAGGTGCTGGAGAGATGGCCCAATGCTTGAAGGCACTTGCATGCAAAGCCTGATGTCCCGGATTGTTTCCCAGGACCCACATAAAGCTAGTTGCATAAAGTGGCACATGCATCTGGAGTTTGTTTGAAGTGGTAGGAGGTCCTAGCATGCCCATACTCTCTCTCTCTCTCTCTCTCTCTCTCTAATAAATAAATACAATATTGAAAAGCAGTTTGTAGCCAGGTGATGTAGTGTGGTGATACATGCCTTTAATCCTAACACTTGGAAGGCAGAGTTCAAGGCCACCCTGAGACTACCAAGTAAATTCCAGGTCAGCTTGGACTAGAGCAAGACACTACCTTGAAAAACCATTATAATAATAATAAATTATCATGAATTGCTTAAAGCATTGGACTGAGAAGAGACAAGAAGAAAAGAAAAATCCCCTTGTTGGAAAACTCATATGTAAACAAAAATGTATCAAAAGAATTTATTTGAAGTTATTTTTCAATACTAAAACTCATTAAATGTGTTAATTATCAACTGTTATTATTGAACCAAGATTTGGAGTATCCACTAATGAAAAAACTATACGAGAATAAAGTTTAATTATAATTTTTAAAAATTCAGGTGCAGGGGCTGGAGGGATGGCTTAGCGGTTAAGGGAGTTGCCTGCAAAGCAAAAGGACCTTGGTTCAATACCCCAGGACCCACATAAGACAGATGCACAAAGTGGCGCATGCGTCTGGAGTTCATTTGCAGTGGCTGGAGGCCCTGGCGCGCCCATTCTGCCTCTCTCTGTGTCTGCGTCTTTCTCTCTGTCAAATAATAAATAAAAATAAAATATTTTTTTAAAAAAATTCAGATGCATAAATGCCTTTGATAATAGAGTAGGTCTTATGGAAATGTGTCCTGAAGAAAATTGAGTATTGTGCTTTCTAGCTAATTTGCAACTGCATTAAATCCCACAAGATGTATATAACAAGAAGCACATTTATCTAGAAGTGTAAGCATATCTGTCTCTTTCATATGCATTCACATGAATATAAATCCATATCCACTGACTAATCAGAAAGGTACTCCCATGAGCTAGAATGCAAGCCAAAACTTCACATTTATGCCAAGATGAGAAACCTATTTTGCATATATTTATCATTCATAACAATTACTAAAATGATCATACTAAATTGATGATAACTACCACTAGAAGGAATCAATGGGCCAAGGGGTCACATTTCTGTTTATATTTAATACCAAGTCAAAGTTAACTCTAGAACATATATTGGTATTCCTAGTTTCTCTTACAAGGTGAAACATAATAAATACTCTTGGATACATCACTGTTAATAAAATGATTTCTTGTTGGTCTTTTTTTCCATAACAAATCTCTTAAGAATCTTAGTTTTGACTTGTCATATTTTTATTGGTCCATAAATCTGAAACCTCATGAGTAAAGTCATAGAGTTAGAACAAGCCACAAAGCCTCTTATAAAGCTTTTTTTTTTTTTTTGAGCTGGGCATAGTGGAACACACCTTTAATCCCAGCACTCGGTAGGAGGATCACCATGAGTTCAAGGCCACCCTGAGACTACATAGTGAATTCCAGGTCAGCCTGGGGCTAGATCGAGACCCTACCTTGAAAAATCAAAAAAAAAAAGCCATAAAACATTTTGTTGATGCCTCATTGTCAGCACAAAAATTCATGTAAGATTTAAAAAGGAAGAAGGAAAAGCCGGGCGTGGTGGCGCACGCCTTTAATCCCAGCACTCCGGAGGCAGGGGTAGGAGGATCGCCAAGAGTTCAAGGCCACCCTGAGACTACATAGTTAATTCCAGGTCAGCCTGAACTACAGTGAGACCCTACCACGCAAAAAAAAAAAAAAAAAAAAAAAAAAAAAAAAAAAAAAAAAACAAATAAAAAGGAAGAAGGGATAGAGGAGTGTCCAGCACTGAAACACCTCTGTAACACCCTCCAAGGCTCAGGGACCATTGTGGAAGAGGGGGCGGATAGAATGAATGAGCCAAAGGAAGGGTATGACTTCTTACAATGCAACTGCCCAGACAGAAATTGGCCTCGATATCCATGATCTTGTAGTGCCTAGCAATACCTTCACAAGACCCCCAAAATAGAAGAAAAAGATGATGACATCAAATTAAAAGAGAGACTAATGGAGAGAGGGAGGGGATATGATGGAGATTGGTGTTCTAAAGTGGAATGGGGGAGGGGAGGGAAATATCATATGTTTTTTGTATGTAAGTATAGAAGGTATCAATAAAAAAATAATAATAAATGACCCTTGGAGCCGGGCGTGGTGGCACATGCCTTTAATCCCAGCACTTGGGAGGCAGAGGTAGGAGGATCGCCGTGAGTTCGAGGCCACCCTGAGACTACATAGTTAATTCCAGGTCAGCCTGGACCAGAGTGAAACCCTACCTCGAAAAACCAAAAAAAAAAAAAAAAAAAAAGAAAAAAGAAAAAAAAAAGACCCTTGGGAAGAGGCTAGAGGCCTTGGCGTGCCTGTTCTCTCCAGATATATATACCTTTCTATCTCTCGTAAATAAATGAATAAATAAATAAATAAATAAATAAATAAATAAATAAAAAGTGTCCACCTTCTAAGAAAAAATATAAATTAAAAGGATAGCCAGAATAGATGATAAAGACTATACCTTCTAGTTAACTGGATATATTCGCTTTGAAAAATAATGCTAAAATTTAATGCATTCATTATTAGGTTACTATGCTCTTCTATTTTCTTATAGTCAGAGGAGGGAAACATGAGAGGTAATGGAAGGTGAGTGTAATTAACACACATTATGTACATGCATAAAATTTTCAAAAATTTAATCAACTTTTAAAAAGCAACAGCACTGATTGGCTAAAAGATCTGCTCAGTGTAAAGGAACCCGTATCTGGAATTGGGAATCAGATCAGAGTCCTATGGAGACAAAGATTATGCTCTCCAGTGTCAAGCTCTCACTAGTCTTTGGCTAAAAGAGGGGTTACATACATCAAATTCTCCCTAAATTAATAATGCTTATCCCATTTAAACTATGCTGACTTCACTCTCCGTTGGAGAATCTGAGCTTCTTTTTTAGAAGGCAGCGAGACCAGAGGAGATAAACTACAGTTGGCACTTCAGCCAAGCTACAGATGAAACCACAGAGGAATTGGGGAGATGAGCAAGAGTGCTGCTTCCATGCTGAACCTGATAATCAGCACCAGGGTGTAGGAGACAGACCCTGAGGATACTCAACACATACCAAAGCAGAGATCCAGAGGCTCCCAAGAGCTCATCACTGCAGTAGACTTAAACTCACCCACCATGGCTTAGGGAATTTTGTGGAAGAGGAAGGGAGGAAGATTGTAAGAGCCACAGATGGAGACACCATGCCCCCAAAAATGCCCTCCCCCCAAAATAACTGACTGCTGCTCCCACAATGCATAAACCACAACGCCATGGGGAATATCTGCAACCCCACCTGAGGAGGGTCCGCAATGGAATCGGGGCAGGGACAAGGGAAAAGTGGTACCAACACATGATGTAGCCATACAAAATATGTTGTTAAAAATAATAGTAATAATAATAATAAACATTACAAAAAGCAAGCAGCACACTAAAGTAGTATATAAAATTACTTATAGGCTATGTGTACAAGGTATATAAAAAATAAAATATTCATGTATAGACTTGGGACCCATTCCCAAGATATCTCATTATGTGTATACAAAATAATCAAAGTAAAATAGCTTAAATATAAGAAGAAACAATGTTTCAATATTAGATATAGTGTCTGTGAAACACTTTGAAATAGAATTTTTTTAAATCTTCAGAGTAACATTTATTATAACTCCCAATATAAATTTACCCAAATAAATGGATTACAAGCATTGGTTAATAAGGCAATAAGAAAATTTATAGCTAATATCTTACTTGTATGCAATCCAAGGTCTACAAGTACGTAGGTATGGTACCTGTTATTTGGTTATATAAAGGCACAATTTCTTTTACAGAGCTATAGTTATTTTAAGTTTGTATTATTTATTTATTTAAGAGAGACAGAGTGAGGGAGAGAGAGAGAAACAGATAGAGAATGAGTGTGCCAAGGCCTTCAGCTGCTGCAAATGAACTCCAAATGCATGCACTGCCTCGTGCATCTGACTTACGTGGGTCCTAGGGAATCGAACCTGGGTCCTTTGGCTTTGCAGTCAAGCGTTTTAACTGCTAAGCCATCTCTGCAGCCCAGAGATATAGTTTTTTGTTATATTCTTAAGGAAAAAATAGATGATTATTTGATATTTAGTATTGAAACAAACTAGATAAGGTGAATTTTTTCACAAAAACCATGAGTGAATATACAAAGACAATTTTACCTCATCGTGTGACTGACTGCTAGTATTCTAGGAGAAAAAAAATCAGTTGTTATGGCTTGTAATATGCAGTAACATTTTTATACAGCATCAGAGCAATTTCATGGATGCTTCAGCCTTCCATTGTTATATCTAGGGCAAAAACACAAACTTCTGGAAGAAAATGTTATGAATCACATGACAAATAGAAGATCTCATGCAAACAACCATAATCAGTACTTCTAGTATTCTTGGCCAGGTCCCCATGCCCTTTGGGACTGAGTTTGGTGGAACAGGTGTCCAAGGATAAGCTTGTGGGCAATCCCCATTGCTTTCCGAGGACTATTTCCAGGTCTGTCTATGGAGAAGCAGCCTTATCCAAAGATTCTGACCTTGGCATACAGCAGTAGAGCAGATAATCGCCCACGTGGTTAAAGTAATCACCATATTTGCATCAAACGATAAGAAAATCTCAGAAGACAACTACCCTATTTTATGGCTTAGGTATGAAGTGCTCCAATCCCCAAAAGACGCATATGTTAGGAGCTTAATACTTAATACTGTCCTTGGACTACTCAAGCTCACAATCAGTTTCCGGTACCTTTCTGAGACATCATATGGCCTAAACTACCAGTTCACAACTTTATTCTTTCTTTTATGTTTTTGCCTCTGTGTCAGGGCTTAGGGACTCCTTCTCATCACAACTCAGGATGAAGGTCATGCAACAGACACACTCACAGGCAAAAGAGAACCTAAAGCCCATAAGCAGTGGCTGGCAAATGCATGTGTTTGGGCAGATAGCCAAGGGGAAGTGTGGCTAGGTGACACTAGGTACAGCAGGTAGCTAAGGTATCAAGTAGTGATTGCCTGCTATTTTGTTCTTCTTCACTTCTCGAATACTAGCTGTGGCCATTTTAAATTCTTAGTAAGCTTCTAACTCTTGTCTTAAATCTCTTTGTGGTAGTTTGAATATATGGCCCCCAAAATATTCAGTGTTTTATTCTTTTGTAGTTTGCATCTGCAGCCACCTTGCTAGAGGCAATGTCACTGGGTGGATCTTAAGGTGTGGTGATGGTTTGAGATTCCATTGTAAAGATATGCAAAGTGTGCCTAGTAGGAGTTCCTGAAGTGTGCTTGGCTTTGGGGCTTTTGGCTTTTCTCTCTCCTCCTGGTCCTGTGAGAGCAGGCCAGCTTCTTCTGCCATTATGGAACTTCCCCTGGATCTGTAAACTTCAATAAATAATATCCCTTCCTCCATAACTGTGCCTGGTCTGGAAGTTCATCTCAGCGAACCTGAAGCTGTCTGCTACACTCTTCTTGAAATAAACGCAAAAAAAGGTTGCAAGTTCCACACAAGCCTAAGCTACATAGCTTCAGTGGGACAGATAATGCACTAAATACTGCCAAAAAGAGGGAAAGAGTACCTAGAAAGGGAGAAAAGCATGAAGAAAATGATGTGGTAGTCTCTGAATCACAGAGCTCCTTTTGCAAAAGACAGCTCTTGACTAGAGAGTGTTTACTTCTGTGCTTTGCAAGAGTATGGCAACGGTGGCAGTTACTTTCACTGGAACAAAGAACCCACCTAAAAGCAGCTTATGGAAGGAAAGTTGGTCTGCTCTCACAGAACCAGGCAAGAGAGAGAAAAACCACCGCCACACAGCACAGCACACTTTAGGAACTCCCACTAGGCACACTTTGCATATCTTTACAATGGAATCTCAAACCCACCACCACTCCTTAAGAACCGCCCAGTGACATTGCCTCTAGCAAGGTGATGCAGATGCAAACTATAAACTAATAAAACACTGAATATATTGGGGGCCATATATTCAAGCTACTACAGAAAGTTTCTGGCTTACACTTTCAAGGGGAAGTTTCATCATGGTTGGGAAGCATAGCAGGAGAAGACAGAGGGGCATCATATCTTCACATCAGCAGGGTGAAAGTAGCAAGAGAGACTGGAGCCTGGTAAGCAGAGCTGGGCCACAACACCCCAAAGCCCTCCCCCAGCAAGAAATATCCCCAGCAAGGCTCTACCACCCAAACACTCCACAGCCTTCTCAAACAATGCCACCAACTGGGGACTGACCGCCAAAACAAATGAGGCTATGGGAGACACTCTACACCCAAAGTAATACAGCAATTACATGAAAGAAGAGAACTAGTGTCATTGTTGGGGTCTGTATCCATTCATCCTCAATTCCTCATACTCTAAAGCACTACTAATACACATCCTGCCTCCCTTGGAGATATTACACTCTCACTCTTTGTTGCTTTTGTAGGATTCCTGATCACCTTAATAAAATGTTTTAACTTTTCTGTCAATTCATGGCGTGATAAAAGTGCTAAAGGGCAGGAGAGATCATTCAGCCTCTAAGGCGCTTTCCTGAAAAGCCTAACAACCCAGGTTTGATTCCCCAGTACCCACGTAAAGCCAAGTGTAGAGAGTGGCACATGCATCTGGAGTTTGTTTGCAGCAGCTAGAAGCCCTGGTGTACCCATTCTTTCACTCTCTCTCTTTCTTTCTCTCTCTCTCTTTCCTTAGAAATAAATAAATAAATAATTTTTAAAAGTGCTAAAGAGAAACATGTTTCAACTACCTGGAAGCTGGCTGTGGTGGCATATCATTATGATTCTAACACTCAGAAGACTGAGGCAGGAGAATCATAACTTCAAGACAATTCTTGGCTACATAGTGAGATCCTGTCTCAAAAAAAATACATAGAGAGGAAAACCAAACAAATAAAATGACCTCTCTAGAACTCAGTTTTATCTTTCATTAAACTGTGATTATAACCACATTGAGGAGATTTGTAAGGATTAAATGGAATACTGTATGTATAAGAGTCTTAGGATATAAAGTATTATCAATAAAATGCATGTGATCATACCCATGCCAAAATATCTATAAAGTACCTCATAAAGCATTATGCAAAACCATGTCCTAGACAAAGTAAGTTGGGGCCCTAAGAGCATCAAAGGACTCCAAAGCATAACAAAAGCCAAAAAACAAAACAAAACAAAACTGTTTTATTTTTTAAAAATAATATGACCAGCTAAAATTGTTTGACTTTCAAAGTCACGACTCAGCGCATGCTCAATTTCTAAACTGTGGAAACATTTGTGGAACTTGTGGGAAAATACAATTTCCAAAAGCTTTACTCAGAACAAATCCAAGAAAAATAACAGCATCCACATCATCACAGACATACACATCAGTGCACACCCATCTTCAATGCAGTCTGGCCCACCCAGAGCGTTATGTTAGTCTTTGTCACAACACAGATCCACAGCATTTCACGGGCAAACCTTGATGAGTCCACTCGGCATTCTTTAAGTGTGATGGATTGCCATGTTTGTAACATGAAAGGCTTAGTTTGAGTTCTCTTATAAGTACACACTCAAAGACAAGTTTATTGGAGAGGTGAGACAGAGAAGAAATAGTAACTAATAAAGTTTTGTCATTTAATTTTGTAAAATATTTTTGATTTCCTTATTTACAAGCAGATAGAGGGGGAGGAAGACAGAGAGAGCCAAGGTCTCTTGCCTCTACAAACAAACTCTAAATGCAGATAACACTTTGTACAACTGGCTTTACATGGGAACTGAGGCTAGGCTGCCAGGCTTTGAAAGAAATCCCCTTTAACCACTGAGTCATCGCTCCAGCCACCGAATTATGTCATTTAAAAAGTTACTTGTGGGCTAGAGAGATGGCTTAACAGTTAAGGTGCTTCTTGTCTGTGAAGCATAAGGACCCAGGTTCAATTCTCCAGGTCCCACATAAGGCAGATGTACACGGTGGTGCATGTGTCTGGAGTTCCTTTGCAGTGGCTAGAGGCCCTGGTGCAACCATTCTCTCTCTCTCTCCCTCTCTGTCTCTAATAAATAAATAAATAAATAATAAATCTTTAAAAAATAAAATAAAAAGTTACTTGTGTGGACCACTTGAGCTCAGCCCAAATGGAGAACACTGAGCAACTGTTCAGGACCTTCCTGAGTTGTTCTATTCATGGCCGTTAATTCCCCAGCATTTTCCATTGTCTGGAGGGGGGAAGCCTTCTGGGGCAGAGTTTAAGATAATTCCCAATAAGCACTATTCCAAAGCACAGAGAATGCTAAGGATTATACCTGTTAGACATACATATCACAAATAAAATCCCAGAAAGGGTGCAGAAATAAATCTGTTAATGCCATATAAAATAAATTTTCAATGTATGGTAAAAATGGTGTCTTTTCAAGAGACCTGTGCATATGCCATATAGTTGAAAGCCATAATGGTTCAAAGTATATTTGGGATATGTCTTTTAGAAATGTATTTGTTACCAACTGAGTATGGTTGGCCCTCCAAATACATAGGTTCTGCATTAATAGATTTATTGAACAAAGGTTAGAGAATATTTTTTAAATTGCATTTAGGCACTGGAGAGATAGGTCAGCATTTAATAGTGCTTTCTTACAAGCCTACCAATGCAAATTTGATCTTTCTTACAAGTCTGCCAATGTAAGTTTAATCATTGTTAGCATCCACATAAGGTCTGAAGGAAAATGGCACACACATCCTTCATCTTGACACATCTATAGCAATGGGAGATGAAGCCAGGAGAATCCGGAGCTCATGGGCCAGCTACACTGGTGCATGTGGCAATAAATAATAAAATGGTGGAAGGAGAAGCTATGCATAGGTTGTCCTCTGACCCCCACACACATAGAGACACATACAAATCATACACACACACACACACACAGTGTTTTAAAATTGCACTTATATTGAATATTAAACTTTTCTGGACACCATTCCCTAAATAATATGGCATAACATCTGTTTGTATAGTATTTATAGTGTACAAGTTATTATAAGCCATCTAGCAGTAATTTAAAGCACACAGGAGGCGTGAGCAGGTTAGATGCAAATTCTATGCCAACTTATATAAGGGGATTGAGGTCTTAGAATGACTATAAGAATGACTATAATTTGGAAGTTCTCAGCAGACTGAAAGAAATCACAACTCCCGGTATGTTTATCTCAAAGGAGATTTGAAGATTTCTTTTCTTGGATCCTGAAGCAATTTGGTAATGGAAAAATGATAAATAAAGGTCAAAAAATGTAACTAGCTAGTTATATAAAATTGTAGTGAATAATATGATAATGAAGAAGGGGTGCAAAGATTGTAAGAGCCACAGGGTGGGAAGGATTATCCAGAGGCACTGCTCCCCCACCACACACAATGACTGGCTGCTGCTCTTATAACCCCTAACCCATAACCTCATGGAGAACACCTCAACCCCACTGAGGAGTGCCCTCACTGAAAGGAGGGGAGAAAGGAAATAGTACTAGCACATGATTAATAAAAGAATTCTTAAAAGGTTTTTAAAAAGAAGTTACAACATTCCATAGAGAGTAACAGACACTGACTTATTACAACTGGAAGCTTTGGCAAATGCATAATTGGTAAATCTTAGATCTAGATATGAGGGACAGAACTGGCCCAGTAACAGATGGGATTCTTTAGTTAACCATTTTGTAAGGTGAGCATTGCATTGAGTTATAAAGAATAAGAAAAGGCAGGTAGAGTATATGACAGAGGTAGTTCTAAGCTAGTGGTTTTCAAATGTAGACAATTCTGACCCTCAGATGACATGGGGGTTCTACCATGCAGTGGGAAGGGCCAAAGATGTTACTAAACAACATACCATGAACAGGAGTGCACCAAACACGAATAATGTTATAATCCCTAATACCAAAAGGCTTTGATAATTAGAAACGGTCAACATACATCATACACTCGCATAAAATGACTTCATGAAAATTTCAATCCTATGTACCACAAATATATGCCAGGAAAAATTCTTCTATATTTTATGACTGAATAACCCATATGATCCATGTAAGATAATAAAACCCAAACCTCAAGCCGGCCATGGTGGTGCACGCCTTTAATCCCAGCACTTGGGAGGCTGAGGTAGGAGGATCGCTGTGAGTTTGAGGAAATCCTGAGACTACGTAATGAATATCAGGCGAGCCTGGGCTAGAGTGAGACCCTTCCTCAAAAAACAACTAATAAAAAACAAACCTCCAACTCTAATGTCAATTGAGCATTTATTGTTCACTTTTACAGAAGTTGGGGTGGATGCATATCTGCATGATGGTGGCTTTACCCAACCACATTCTCCATCCCAATGAAGGTTTGGGGAGTCCCATTTTCTTGAGCATATGTTTCTTCTAACAGTCATGCCTGATCCTTCTGGGGCCCTTGTCTTTCAGATTTCTTCATTCAAATTGTGGCTCAACCCACCTACAGTTCTCATGCTTTCCTTCCACAGAGGACTCAATAGACATGCTGGTTGGCTGCCACAAAGCCATCCTTCCATGGCATTTCTTTTTCTCACACTTATAATGTTGGCCTTAGTAGAAGCATAGGAATGTGGTGAAATACAGAAAGAGAAAGGCTCTAAATAAAATGTTGAGAAAAAAATAACCTAAAAATAATGTCTGGTTTGCAACAAGCTCATGTCTGGAGCATAAGAAAAATGAAGCATGTGTTACAGAGAGAAGGGCAACTGAGAGGAGGGCTCTGAAGGTGATGCTGGGTCTCATGAACAACACATCAGAATTATATCCATCTTGGTTGTTAAAGAGACTCAGAACCCAGTGTACCATCTGTAAATTGTAGGAAAAGTGAAGGAAATGCATTCTCTTCATTTACCTCTGAGTCTCTAAAAGATTTCAAAAAATACCAAGTGTGACATTTACTGATCCACAGCTGAGATATCGGATGCAAAATGTATCAGAGCAAAATCACTTTTGCACATTTGATGAATCACCATGCTTTATTTTTATATTATTAATTCCCAAATTTAAATGTTTGGTTATATGCTAATAAATCATCTCCATCTGGGCTGATGGGAGGCAAAGAAGGCAAACGTGATGATGTTGATAACAATGTGAATGGTGTTAACAAACATTTAATGCTACCAGGAGTGCACACACCTAACTAAGAGGCTGAGGCAGAATTTCTGTGAGCCTGAGGTCCAGGCTGGACAGTTGAGACTGTGTAGCAACTTTGTTTCCAAACACACACACACACACACACACACACACACACACACACACACACACACACACACACAAATAAAGATGCTTCAGAGATGGCTCAATGGTTAAAGGTGCTTGCTTGCAAATCTGCTGACCCAAGTTCAATCCTCCTTAGCACCTATATAAAGCAAAGTGGTGCACCTGTAATCCAAATATCCTCATGCCAATGGGAAGCAGAGCCAGGAGAATCCCAGAGCTCGCTAATAGCAGTAGCAAAACAAGAGAGATTTTGTCTCAAAATAAGGTGGAAAGAAAGGAGAAAAATCCCAAGACTGTCCTCTGACCTTCATGTAATGCAGTGGCACAAACACCCACACACACATATACAATACAAACAAATGAAGAAATAAAAAAAAAAAAGCAAATGTGGGCTTGCCTTAAAAGCATGAGAACCTGAATTGGATCCTCAGAACCCACATTATAAAAAGTCCAAGTGTGATGGAATGTGTTTATAATCCCAGAAGTGGGGAGGAGGATCCCTGAGGCCCAGTGGTAGTTTAAATGGATGGCCCCCAATATATTCAGTATTGTATTAAAGTTTGTAATTTAGATTTGCAGCCACCTGGCTGGAGGAGGTGTCGCTGGGTGGATATTATGGTCTAGCCTTAAGGTGTGGTGGTAGATTTGGAATTCCAGTCTGATGATATGCAAAGTGCCTGAGTTCTGTCTGGAGTTCCTGAGGTGTGCTTGCTTGTGGTGTGGCTTTTGGGTTTTCACTTGTGGTTTTCTTTCTTTCTTTCTCTCTCTCTCTCCCTATACCTGTGAAAGAAAGTGTAGTAGTTTGAATATATGGCCCCCAATATAGTCAGTGTTTCAGTAGTTTATAGTTTGCATCTGCAATCACCTTGCTAGAGGCAATGTCACTGGGGGCTGGTCTTAAGGTGTGGTGGTGGGTTTGAGATTCCATTGTAAAGATATGCAAAGTGTGCCTAATAGGAGTTCCTGAAGTGTGCTGTGGCTTTTGGCTGTAGCTTTGCTCTGTGTGCTGTGTGCCTGGTTGGCTTTTCTCTCTTCTCTTGCTTGGATCTGTGAAGGCAGGCCAGCTTCTTCTGCCATTATGGAACTTCCCCTGGATCTGTAAGCTTCAATAAATAATATCCCTTCCTCCATAACTGTGCCTGGTCTGGAAGTTCATCTCAGCGAACCTGAAGCTGTCTGCTACAGAAAGCCAGCTTATTCTGCCTTTTGGGAATTTCCCCTGTATCTTCAATAAATCCCTTCCTCCATGACTGTGCCTGGTTTAGAAGTTCATCTCAGTAACCTGAGGCTGTCTACTACAGACCTTCTGGCCAGTACAGCCTACTAGGAGAATCCAGGGCAGTGAAAGAGCCTGTGCTCAAAAAAGGTAGACAGTGTCTGAGGAACCACACCTAAGGTTGGCCTTTGGTCTCCACATGCACCTGCATACACTCAACTATACACACACATATGTACACACAAAACAATATGGGGCTGGAAAAATGGCTGAGCAGTTAAAGGTGCTTGATTGCAAAATCTGTTGGCCCGGTTCAATTCCCCAGCACCCACGTAAAGCCAGATGCACATAGTAGTGCATGCATCTGCAGATAGTTTGCAGTGGTAAGATGCCCTGACATGTCCATACTCACTTACTCTCTCTCAAAAATTTCAAAATAACATGGTCATACATATGTATATATGCAAAGAGACAGTATGAACTTATAGTGCCCTAGCAACTATGATAATGATTATAGACATATTATCATGTTGCTCTCCCGATCCATTCATTTTGCAGTGCAGAAATTGAGGTTTTGGTAAATCATTGGTAAGTCTTAAAAGTTATCCAGATTGGACTACAGAGACCACACTCCTCCGATGTCCATGGTGGTGACATTTTAGAAAAATACCCAGTATCATAGTGATACATAATTTAAAATATTACATCTATAATTTGGATTGTAACAATTATTTAAATTATATGCCTTGCTATATGTTGAATGTTTATGTCCCCTCCAAATTTCATGTTGAAATTCTGAGGCAGGCTTCTTGGGGATGTGGTGAAGTCTTGAGGGCAGAACCATGGATGAATGGCTTATAAAGGGGCCATGTTTTGCCCTTTCATCCCTTTCATCCATTCCACCTTGTGAAAACACAGCATGTCTCCCTCTGAAGGTGGCAATGATAAGGGACCCTCTTTAAAAAGACAGTGGGGGGGCTGGAGAGATCGCTTAGCGATTAAGGCACTTGCCTGCAAAGCCAAAGGACCCAGGTTCAATTCCCCAGGGCCCATATAAGCCAGATATACAAAGTGGCACATGTGTCTGGAGTTAGTTTGCAGCAGTTGGAGGCCCTGGCATGCCCTTTCTCTCTCTCTCTCTCTCTCTCTCCATATATATATCTGCCCCTCTCGCTCTCTCAAATAAATAAAATAATACATTTTTTAAAAAGAGAGGGAGCTGGGGCACAGCTCAGTTGTACAGAATTCGCCCAGCATGTATAAGGCTCCAATTTCAACCCACAGTGCCAGAAGAAAAAAAAAAGAAAAACAACTTCAAGAACAGGAGTTAAATACATTAAACCATACAGCATAATGGTTGCAAACTGTATGAGCTATCAGGAAAATCCAACCTTAGTGGGCACAAGATTTCTTTGCAGAAGGCTATTCATTCACTTTACCACACATTTCACTCTACAAGAACTTTCGCATCCTTTTTTTTTTTTTTTTTTTTTTTTTTTTTTTTTCCACACTAGCATTTTGAATAGGCATGGGGAGGGAAAGAAAGCTTGTGGACAAAAAGGATTTGTGCTTAGTCAGGATCCTCATTTCCCTACCTTTCTTGCAGCTAGGATAAGGCCAGAACGTTGAGTTCTAGTCAATGGAATGGTCAAAATTCTAGGCAAAGGCAGAAGAGAAATGTGTCACATCTAGCTCTGGCTAATGCATTCTGTATTTCCCATGCAAACTCATGTAGCATACATATTGAACCTACAGGCGCTTCCAGATGGTGGAAGCCAGAGTCCTTCCTGCACCGAAGCCTGCTCTGCAAATGCCTGGTTCAAATCAAATGCAAACAAGAAGTAAACTTTTACCATGTCAAACTGCAGACATGTCCAGGTTGTTTGTTCCAGCAATTAGCTTGTTGTTGCAGCAATTTTCTTGCCATAGTAGATACATTTAAGGCTAAAATGTAACACTGTCATCACTATAAGACTTAATAATAAATTCAGAATTGGCTAAGTCATCAGGTAACAAAGCAAAATAGACTAGATAAGTTACAAAGACGGGCTATCCACATTATTACAGCAGTGAGACACTTGCTGAAACATTCACCTCTGATAACCTGGAAGGCAGCCCTCACATCTTTGGAGTCAGTACCTTTAGAATTAATGTGGTACCATGTGATGGTTTCTTTGTGTGTGCATGCGCACACATGTGCACATATGAATTTGTTATTTTGCAAATCCAAATGAAAGGAACAGAGAATGCAGAATTTGAGTTTCAAAGATGGGCAAAGCTTAAGCTCCTAGATACCCTAGGATATCAAATAAACATTTGAGACAGCAGTGTCGGGACCTCCACCAACTTGCCAATCTTAGAAGCTCCTGTGCCTTTAGTCACTTCATAAGGGAAGTTCAAAATTATTAACTTTTTTTGTCTCAGATTCCATGCTTCATAAAGTGGCAGACCCAGGACTTGAATTCATGTCTTATGTATCTGACCTCACCTTTCTTTCACTATATTTCAATGCCAAAATTCTGCAGTACATTATCATTTTTAAAATGTGCTAATGGTTTCAGGAGCTAAGCAACAGAAAATTTTCCTTCAGAACAAAATAAACATGTTATGCTCTTTTATGGGAAACTAGAAGGTGAAATCAGTGTTCTAGTTCCCTAAAAGGGGATCCCTATATTGTGTTCTCTTTAAATACCTTTCCCCCTGAAAAATGAGACTGGCCTTTTTAGGGGAATACTGTCATTTTTTAAAAACTCAATTTGAGTATTTGCTTTTTCCTTGGCATTGCCTGACATAGGCTTATAATAAACAGTGTTATATATGACATCTTTTGATAACTTGTATTTATATAGGTGATGTTCTGATCAAGTTTCACAGTATATACTAAGCAAATATTTGAGTTTATTTGACTCAAACAAAAAGCACTCGATGGTATAAGGCACATGCCAGAATTTTTGTAACATTTTTTTTCACTGCTAGATTGTAAGCTCCATGCAGGGAAGAGATGAATTCACTTCATTTCTGTGACTAGCCTTAGAGCATTGTCAACTATACATAAATATTTAGTTATTACTAGACTCTACCACCTATGCAAGAAGCAGATACTTGAAACAACAATTCATGGAAAAATTGTTTCCTTAGGAGAAATACCAGCTTCTAATTGTTGTGGAACAGATTATCACCAATTCAGTGTTTTTGACAACACAGTGTGGTCAGCATTCAAAATGGATCTCACCATGCTAGCATAATGATGGTGGTAAGGCAACATTCTTCATGGAGGCTCTGAGATAATCTATTTCTTAATGTTTTCCAGCTTCTAGAAGCACCTGCAACTGCTTGACTCATGGCCTTTTCCTCTACTTTTAAAGCTAACAGAGCAGCATCTTCCCGTCTTTGTCTACCTCTGTTTCTCTCCCCATACCTGTTTCTCTGAATCGGCATCCCTTGTCTTGCCCATGACCCGTAAGGACCTGTGTGATTGCTTTGGGCCCACCCGAATAAACCATGCTGAATGCTCCATGTCAAGATACTTAATTTTAAGCCATATCTGCAAAGATGTGGACATCCTTCAGGGACTATTACTCCACTGAGCACAGGAACAATGTAAGAAAACAGAAATGGTTGAGTGAAGAAGTGAGACAGGAAAATGAAAGTCACAAATAAAATGTGTGTGTGTGTGTGTGTGTGGATACATACACACAATGGAATTTTCTGAGCTATAAAGAACAATGAAGTTATGTCATTTGTAAAAAAATAAATAAATAAATAAAGCTTACTGAGTATGGTGGCATGTGCCTTCAACCCCAGCACTTGTGAGGCTGAGCTGAGAGGTTGGTGGATCACTATGAACTCAAGGCCAATCTGGGATAGAGTGAAACCCTGCCTAAATTAAATAAGTAAAGAAATGGGATTAAACTGAAAATAATCATGTGAAGTGCATTAAGTCCATCACAGAAAGACGAACATTACGTTTTATTTGTTGTTCCTATATTTTATGTAGTTACATAAAATCATATGTGTGTGTGCATAAATATGTATATATGCATACAGTAGAAGTAATACTGTCTATAGGGGAGAAGGGAGACCAATGGGAGGAGGAAGGGAGAGGAAAAGGAGAGAGGGTGGGATGGGGAATACGTTCATCATATAATATACACATGCATGAAAATTTTTAAATTAAATTATAAAAGCATGTTCGAAAAGGTATATTACTGAGGGCAACTAGACTCAGTCTTATATGAAGACTTTACAAGACAAGGTGGTTATGCTTCAGAGTTATGTTAGAATTGGTCACTAACTCGTCATCCATTACCAATAGAGGGCTGCTCCCAAGGTCCTTAACTCTCTACTACTTCTGATCCTTTCATATGATGGCAGAGTTTGCTTCTATGACCAGAATGAAAACACTGGAAAGAGAAAAGCAGGTTTTCTAAGCAGGAACTTGCCCTCAGGTGTAAGCACAACCAGGAGATGTATACACAACACCAACAGCCTCTGGCGGAGTAAGCAATGTATGCTGTCATCCTAGTAAACCATATTTCTTTTCAGAGGAGCAAATGGAGGTTCAGAATGGTGAAATAAATGGTTGTACAAGATCACATGACTAAAGGAACTCCCTGAGGGTATATTCTGTTAGCATTTTAGGCCATTGAATGTCAGGTACTATACCTAGGGTTTCACAGGTGCTTGTAGCCCTTAAAATTCAACACAACCAAAATAGAGCCCCATACCATTCTACTTGAAGTTTCAAATCCTTCTTTATGGCTTCTAGTCAGTAAATGTCTATGGGCCATAAGATAGTCACCACTTGAAAAGACTCCTTATGTCCCGATGCACAGGCACACTCTCTAAGCAAGTGTTCTACCACAGAGTACACTCTTCAGCATGGATAAATACAATCAAGTAAATTTTGAAGTGAAGGAAAGAAGGAAGGTAGAGGAGGAGGAAAAGGAGAAGCAGAAGAGAGCACTTTTAGAGATAAAAGTATCGCCATGAGTTCGAGGCCACCCTGAGACTACAGAGTGAATTCCAGATCAGCTTGGGTCTACCTTGAAAAACCAAAGAGACGCAGAGAGAGATTTTTGTACTGCTTGCTGTTGATGATGATTATGATATTTTGAGACAGGATTTCACCAGGCATCCCAGGCTGGCTTGAAATTCATTATGTAGCCAATTCATTATGTGTGCCTTGAACTCACACAATCCTCTTGCCTCAGCCTCCCAATTGCTGGGGTTACAAGTGGTCACCAACCACATCCATCTCATTTTTAGACTTTTTAAGAAGCAGCTAAAAGAAAGGAGTCCTAAAGTGAAAAATATGTAAATCATCACTGCTATACTTAGAAAAGATGGAGCCTAAGTGTCAGCATCTAAGCACACAGGTACCCCGAATCAAATTCCTAAGGCCAGTGGATATAAAGCAGAGATTACACAATCAAAAGAAGAGTATATTATTTCAATGGAATATGCACCTGGCCCATTTCTTTTACTTTTAAGATCAAAGAAGCTACCTCTGGGGGTTGGAGTGATGGCTTAGTGGATAAGGCATTTGCCTGCAAAGCCAAAGGATCCCAATTTGATTTCCCCAGGACCCATGTAAGCCAAGTGCACAAGGGGATGCATACATCTGGAGTTCATTTGCAGTGGCTGGAGGCCATGGCCCACCCATTCTGTTTCTCTCTCTCTCTCCCTCTTTCTCTTGCTCAAATAAATGAATAAATAAATAATATTTTTTTAAAAGAAGCTACCTCTATTTAAAGGGAAATTTCCTTTGCAAAAAATTAGACAATTACTACCCCACTGGGAAAAAGAAAACAATTTCAAGAACAGATTGTGAAATATCTCTATTTTCTTTCCTTATGAAGTATAGAGAGGTGGCAGATACAGAATGAGGAGACTCAAACCTCAACAAAGCTGAAAATAAGAGACTATCTAGAGCTCAGCCCTAAACAAGACATCTCTATTAGGCCGATCAAGGCACAGGGAACATTGCAGAAGAGAGGGTATAAAGAATGTAAGAGCCACAGTGTGAGAAGTAGTATTTTGGGGCCCTGTCATCTGAATATAAACTGACTGGTGATGGACAGTGGTTGTCATTACCCCCAGAAAACCTGCACACTTCTGAGCCCATCAACATTTTGACACAGAGGACAGAGAAGTCAAAAAAGAACGTGAGGCATCAAACCAGAAGAACTACTTAGAAAGAGGGGGCGTATAGTACTACTTCAAAAGGGTGGGGAGACAAAAGGAGGTAATAGGACAGAAACATAATCATGTACTAATAAAAACGTTTGTAAAAAGAAGGAAATGGGACCAATGGGTCTCACAAAGCCTGGAATAATACTCAAATCTATGTTTTATCTGAATTTATGACATTCTCACTTGCCCACAAGAACCAGTCTCCCTTTCTTTGTTGGTCCTCTATAAAAAAAAAAAAAAAAAGCTACAAAGCCTATTTTAAAATTAAAATCAGAAACCAAGAAGCCAAAGTATGAACTGACACTCTTACCTGTCTTATTTGGGCAAGAACAAGTTACTAGGACTATGATATTACAGCTTTGTCACTTGGATCTCTCCAGAAGATTCTACAAGGCACCCTTGACATCTGACAGAATGGAAGGGGTGCCAAACATGACAGAAATGCCAGGCTAGATATTTATCTCATCTTCTTAGGAACTCATGATACACATGGACAGATCACTGGACAAGAGACAACGTGAATATATCCTAGAAATGAAAACCAAAAAATGGGCTGAAATCAGGTGTGGTGGTTTGAATGTAAAAATGTTCTCATACCCTCATGTGTTTGCAATTAAGCTTCATACTTGATCCCCAGGTACTGGTGCCTTTAAGGAGGTGTGTAACTAGGGGCAGGCTTTGAGGCTTATTAGTCCAGCCCCATTGAGTGTTTACAGTTAGATCACTCTTGCTGTTATCTCCAAACTGATATGACAAAATGTGACACTTAGTTGCCTGTTCTGCTATGCTTTCCCCACAGTATGAAGCTTCCCCTCTAGATTGTAATCCCAAATAAACTTTCTCCTCCAATAAAAAATAAGCATAAGAAAGGTAGCAAATTAACACCATAGTGTTACCTGTATATTCTTACGAAAGTATTATTGTACTACTTTGTTATATAAACAAAGATTTTAAAGTTTAATGTAAAGTCCCTTAGCTTATTTTTCAAATTTTATCAGTTTATGTACAACGATGTACACAATTAAAAGGTCTAAGAAATAAGATCTAGGCAAAGTATCAATAACCCTTTAGATGAGGCACATTCCTCAAGGGCTATTTATCTGAAGGCAGAGGTCTTAATCTTTCCTAACTCTCCAAAATGCAAGATCGAGAAAATTCCCAGGAGGTCCAGCTGCCTAAAAGGTATCTAAATGAATTATTATGATTCTTCACAGCTTGTGCGCTTGCTGTATTTTCAGAGGGAAATCTCGAATTCCAAAGGGGATGACTTCATCTGGACAAATATTTTACTGTAAAAGGTACAGAGCACAGCACTTGTGAAACTTTCCTTCACAACTGCGTCAGGAGACAAAATCTCCACGAGGAGGGGCAGAAGAGAAGATGTTGACAGGTCCATTGTGAGCTGTAACCATGTATGTGCATCCCAGGAGAAATCATTTCTGGGCTCATATTTTTCATTTTAATGTCTCAACAACAGAATAAAAAGCATTTCCAATTTATAGCATCAGCCATTGCAACAAGTATTAACTACTGCTATGTTTAAATAAATTACAGAAAAATTATTCTCCTAGAAAATCAATTAAGCATGTCCTATAGAGTTGGCGAGGCATTTATGAAGATGCTGGCTACCAAAAATTAAATGAAATAAAATAAAATAAAATAAAATAAAATAAAATAAAATAAAATAAAATAAAATAAAATAAAAAAGAAAACAAAAAAATTACAACTCTGAAGTCATTCAAACAAAATCCTATTATTCACAATTGAATTTTTTTCATTTCTATTCTCATTTCCAAACTTGGGTTTCCTATGACTTTTTCACACTGTGGAAGGAATTAAATCCCTGGAAATAATCTAATGGTATTTTATTGGGCAATTACCAGGACCATAGCCACATACTTCTTCTTTTTTTTTTTTTTTGAGTCAGGGTCTTGCTCTAGCGCAGACTGACCTGGAATTCCCTATGTAGTCTCAGAGTGAATTGAACTCATGGTGATCCTCCTAGTTATGCCTCCTGAGTGCTGGATTTAAAGGCATGCGTCACTTTGCCTGGTGAGCCAAAATATATGTTTTTTACAAATTTATCTGACTCAATTAATGTCCTTCCCATTGCTTCCTGTCCCACTTTACTGCACATTTGTCCTGAAGATACCTTCATAAATATGATGAATTGATAGAAGAAATCTGATGTCAATTAGAAGAAAACTAAAGTAACATTTCCTGGAAGGTAAAAATTTAATTTCATAATAGTAAAATATTTGGCGAAATTATATAAAAATTAAATGTAAATTTAGTTGGCTACTCGACATATACTCTTTTGAAGTATTTCAATTAGTAAAATTATTTGAGAAGAAGTTAAATTATGCTAAATATAGCTTTCATTTCAGATATGAAAAGATGTTAGCAATCTTTAAAAAAATGTATGAAGGGCTAGAGAGATGGCTTAGTGGTTAAGGCGCCTGCCTCTAAGCCTAAGAACGCTGGTTCCAATCCCCAGCGGTTCCAATCTCCAGGTCCCATGTTTAGCCAGATGCAAAGTGACACAAGGGCACAATGCCGCACTTGCCCACAAGGGGACACACGCATCTGGATTTCGTTCACAGCAGCTGAGAGGCTGCTGGTGCACCCATTTCTATCTGTCCTCCTCCTCTCCCTCTCTCTCTGTCTGTCTCTCTTTGTGTCTTCCTCCAAAAAAAAAATATATGAAAAGATTACTTACAATTTTACCATAATAGCCCTAGGAGAATGGTTGTTCATGCTAACTGGAGCTCTGATAGTGTCACCATGTGCCCCCCCCCCACCAGATTCTGGTCGAGCTTAGGGCTAATCTTTCCTTGCTATGCCACCACAGCTAAGAAATTAGACTGAATGAATTTTGCATTGAGATGGCATGATAGTTATATTTATAGTCAACTGATTGGATCTAGAAGTACATCAGAGACAAATATCTGGGTATGTCTCTGAGGGAGTTTCTAGATTAGGTAATTGAAGTGGATGGACTCACCCTAACTGAAGTCTGGGACCTCAACCCGACTGAATACTAAGAAACAAGTGAGTTGAACATTAACATTTATCTCTCTCAGCTTCCTTACTTCAGACACAATGTGACCAGCTGCCTTGTGACTCTGTAGCCATGCCTTTACCACCGTGAGGGACTGTATCATCTACCTAAAACAACTACCACAGTTTTTACCACAGAACGATTGTCATGTCTCCTCCAACATGATAGACTGAAATTCCTCTGAACCATAAGCCAAAACAAACCCTTCTTCCCTTAAGTTGCTTCTGTTAGGTATTTTGTCACAGCCATGAGAAAAATATAAATACACTAATCTACCACATAAGGATTCCCTCTCTGAGAACAATAACAGGTGTGAGCTACCCTTTGACTGATTTTTGATAGGGTTTGGCTGCGTATTTTCTGTTTGTTTCACATTCTGAATATCAGCTTCAATCTCACCCCTCTAACTTTTTCAAAATTTCACATACTTGGGAAAAGTAAAGAATGTATTTTTTTAATTGGAAAAACAAGTGAAACCATCTAATAATAAATATTTTTAAATGAAACCACCTAATTTCAGAAATGCCCAAGTACATGTTTAGTCAAATTCCACATGGGCTATGATTCCATGAGACATATATGAAAAAAGACAATCACTTTACTTGTGATTATAAGATGCTGGTATCTGTAATAACATCTCTGCCAAGTTAATAACTCTAATTTAATTATTTAAAATAGTAACTGATAGTTAAAAGTATTGTATTAGACATTTGAAAATTTCTCAGAGTGATCTTATATGTTCTCACCATTAAAAGAATGATAGCTTTGAAGTAGTTGTGCATTAACTTACTTATGCAAATAATTTATATATATAAAACAT
Source organism: Orientallactaga sibirica (assembly GCA_036365145.1). Lineage (NCBI taxonomy): Eukaryota > Metazoa > Chordata > Mammalia > Rodentia > Dipodidae > Orientallactaga > Orientallactaga sibirica. Next base: position 9,460,419 of record JAEOAD010000840.1, read on the forward strand.
TGTTATAGTTGATAAATGCATAATTTTTATATCTTTGTAGCTTGTAAATTCACAATGACATGTAAAAATGTGTGAATCATATTCAAATAAAAAATAAGAATTATTCACAACGAGCCCCTATAAAATCCAACGTTTTGAGCACTATTTTAATTGATTTATGTTTCCTTACTCAATATTCACAATAACTCATGAGGTACTTTGCATAAGATTGTTTAAAATGATGAAATTAAGAAATTAAGATTTGCAAACCTAAGTCATATCAGAGCTGAGAAGTGGATCCAAACAATTCTCTGTCACAACCACTACCCTTTAGAAACTACTTTCCAGGAGGATGGGTGCAAGAAAAAACTAGTCTGTACAAATACAGAATATTGGGCAAAGACTAACACATGCTATTTAAATAAAGTACATTTCATGGGCATATGGTTTCCATAGGCTCCAAAAGGCGTTTGGACAGAAGTGATGTATTTTGCAATTTAGAGAGTCTTGAATGGGATGCTTAAATATACAGAATAAGGGCTGGAGAGATGGCTTAGCAGTTAAAGTGCTTGCCTGCAAACCAAAGGACCCAGGTTTGATTCCCCAGGACCCACATAAGTGGGATGCACAAAGTGGGGCATGTGTCTGGAGTTCCTTTGCAGTGGCTGCATTCACTTGTGCTCCCATTCTCTCTCTCTTTCTCTCCTTCTCCTTCTTTCTTCCTCTTATGTCTCTCAAACAAATAAATAAAAATGAAACATTAAAAAATATTTTTAAAAACAGGCAGAATAAACCATAGGACTACTCAATATTAAATGTCAGATGATCTAACAAGAGAAGTACTGCCTGTACACCCATGAAGCCATTCTTCTGTTATTATCAAATTCTACTGCTCATGTCTGCAAAGAATAGAGTTACTTAAAACAATAAACATTACAAATAACTAGTCTATTTGTATAACTTGCTGTCACTACAAACAACTTCATGTTCATAAGATTTTTTTAGTATCCTCAACCAGTAAGTTTTCATGGAAAATGATTATGAATAAATAAAGAACTCTATAATAATAAATCATGATGAAGGAGGTCTTATCCCAGGAATTCAAAGAGATTCAACATTATGAATGCTATTAATGGACTCTCCAATATATTTATATAACAGAAGGAGAGAAAAATAATAATCTCAACATATGCTAACATACAATTTTCAAAGTTTCAAAAGGCTTTCCAGATTGAAAGAAAAACATAACTGTTGGAAAGCTAAGGTAGAATGAAATTATTTTTTTCATAGGGTCTCACTTTAGCCCAGGCTGACCTGGAATTCACTATGTAATCTCAGGGTGACTTTGAACTCACAGTGATACACCTACCTCTGCCTCCTGTGTACTGGGAGTAAAGGCATGCACCACCACCCCAAGCTTAGAATGAAATTATTTTAACTTGGTCAAGTTTAAAGTTGTCTCATTATATTCAGGAGAAAACAAAAGATGCCCATATTTGTTTTCATAGCAGAAAGTTTCAGTAGTATGTAAGATGGGGAAGCAAAAAAGAGCCTTGAGTATAAAAAATGACCATGCCAGGGCTGGAGAGATGGCTTAGCGGTTAAGGTGCCTGCCTCTTAAGCCTAAGAATACTGGTTCCAATCTCCAGCGGTTCCAATCTCCAGGTCCCACATTTAGCCAGATGCAAAGTGATGCAAGGGCACAATGCTGTACTTGACCACAAGGGGGTGCACACATTTGGATTTCATTAGCAGCAGCTGAGAGGCTGCTGGTGCACCCATCTCTATCTGTCTTCCTCTCCCTCTCTGTCTATCTCTGTGTGTCTCAATTATCATGCCAAACTATTAGTAATGATAAATTATTTCCTGTCTACAAATTCAGCATAAAGTTTCTTAGAAACAGTACAAAATTATGTCCTAATGATCCTTCTAACTTCATTGTTAATAGTAGTGATGTCTCCATTTTCATTTGTAATCTTGTTAATTTGAGTCTTCTTTTTCCTTTGACCCATTTGGTCAGCTATGTTTGTTGCTGCTCTGTTCACAATAGCTATGAACTGGAATCAGCCCAGATGCTCATCAACTAGTGAATGGATAATGAAGATGTGGTACATATATACAATGGAATTCTACTCAGTAGTAAGGAAAAATGAAGTAATAAAATTTGCAGGACAGGGGTAGTCATGAGCCCTAAGGGTGTAATGTCTGCTGGTGTCTTGCTAAATGTATATACTATGCTCACCAAACTGCCCAGTAAGCACTTCTTTTAATGTCCACACCCATATATTAATGCCACCACTCTCACTTTTGGTTAGAGAAGCTTCTCTTTTCAGATGGTGGCCACCGTGGCATGACTCAGAAGGCACCATGGTTCTGAGAAGAAGGGTCAGAGGAGTGCTCAGCACTGAAACATTTCAAACACACCTTCCAAGGCTCAGGGTCCATTGTGGAAGAGGGGGCGTAAAGAATATAAGAGCCAAAGGAAGAGTAAGACTCCTTACAACGTGCTCCTCCAGACACAAAATGGCCTGGATATCCATGACCTCACAGTGCCTGACACTACCTACACAAGACCATCATAATAGGAGGAAAAGATGATGACATCACACTGAAAAGAGAGACTGATTGAGAGGGGGAGGGTATATGATGGAGAGTGAAGTTTCAAAGGGGAAAGTGAGGGGAGGGAAGTACCATGGGATATTGTCTACAATTAAGGAAGCTGTCAATAAAAAAAGTAAAAAAAGAGAAAAAAATTGCAGGAAAATGGATGAAGTTGGAAAAAATTCATTCTAAGTAGGTCACACAGACACAGAAAAACAAAGGCATGTTCTTTCTCTCATCTGCAGGTCCTAACTGGGAACAGTTGGAGATGAGTATAAATGATAGTAAGCATCAATAATATATAGAATATGGATATAAAACTAGAATGAGGCCAGAAATAGGGAGGGAGAAGAAGAGGAGATAGTTTACAGGGTAGGAGAGGGACAACAGGGTGGAAGGGTCTTGGAGGGGTAGGGTGTAGGGAAGATGAGGAGGAGAATTATATAAAACTTAAGACAACATGCATGAGTTCCAGAGACACCCTCCTCCTGGATGGTGCTCTACAAGATATAGCCTCCAATAAAGGGGGAGAGAGAGGATGGTTGAGACAGAAGTGCTCTGTAGAAGTTGGAAAAACCCTAACCTTATATCCATGGGCTTTTACTGGTAAATCCAAGGCACAGAATTATGTAACTCCCACAGTGAACTGTTGTCCAGAGAGACCCATGAGGTCCCTCAAACAATTCAGGCCCTTGCCAAAACACTTGATTGTCTGCCAGAGCCCTTGGACTTCCCAACTGTGAACAGTAAATTTCCTTTTTATGGAAGGGGGGGGGTTTCATTTTTCAGTTTTTCAAGGTTGGGTCTCACTCTAGCCCAGGCTGACCTGGAATTCACTATGTAATCTCAGGGTGGCCTCAAACTCATGGCGATCCTCCTACCTTTGACTCCCGAATGATGGGATTAAAGGCGTGCGCCACCACGCCTGGCAGTAAATTTCTATTATTTATATAAAAATACAGAAAATAGGACAAAAGCATCCAAATTAATAATTCCCTATATGCCATCAATAACCACATGAAAAACATATTGAAAAACTAGATTTCATCTACATAACCAAAAATAAGTAATAAATAAATAAAATAAAATAAAATTCTGTAAAGTGTTGAAGAAAAATAACATGAACTATGGTTAATCTATATGAAAAATGTACAGATGAAAGCGATTAGTTGGGTGAATTATTTGGTGAATAATTATCATCAAATGGGAGCCTGTTTACCACAAAAAATTAATGGGGGAAGAAATGCTGAATTATTCACTATTGTTGCCTGAATTTAATCTGGTAAGCTCCTGATATTTTATCAGTATGGCCAGCTTCAAAGTCAAAAGTTGACCTCACCACTTGGGCATTTTCTTAAGCCCTTGAGGTTATTATCAACCTCTTCTAGAGCAGAAGATCCCATTATATTTCTAGCCAGCTCTGTAGTGTCCTACATGATACCATGAATAAGGTTTGCCCATAGGATGTGGTGTATTTAAACATTATGAATTCCTCTGCTGTCTCAAAGACTATAAGCAATTACATGTATTGAGCAACAGCTCTCTTGAGTATCAATTCAAACCATTTTACTATTAACAATGGCCTTAAGATGCCAATCCTCATGGGGTGGTAGCTCTAAAATGCTATGATTGTTATTATTGCAGATCTAATATAAAAGCATAACACGTTGCATAATTTTTAAAATTTTAAAGCAAGCAAGAGGACCTGAACTTGGGACCCACATACTATGCAAGTGTGATTTCAATGCTAAGAAGGTAGAGACAAGAAGATACCTATGGTTTACTAACTACCAAACTGATGGAATCGAGGTTCAGCAAGCGATCCTGTCCCAAATAATAAGGTGGATAATGACTGAAAAAGACACCCAATGTTGACCTTTGGCTTCAACATGCATGTGCATGCACATACATGCACCCACACACATACAGACATGTATGCACACATGCATGTATGTGAATTACACACACACACATACATGCAAGAAAAACCAGAAGGATAAGTGTGATTTTTTTTTTTTTTGGTTTTTCAAGGTAGGGTGTCACTCTGGCCCAGGCTGACCTGGAATTAACTATGTAGTCTCAGGGTGGCCTTGAACTCACGGCGATCCTCCTACCTCTGCCTCCCGAGTGCTGGGATTAAAGGCGTGCGCCACCATGCCCGGCTACAAGTGTGATTTTTATACATGCATTTTGCTATTTATGAATTTGCCATTGAGATGTTCAGAGTTTAAAATAGACACACTCATTACTGACATCCTAAGCTCTCAAGTTCCATCCCTGTCAGTGGACATACTTACAGGATCAAAAAGGGCTTCCCTTCTGGAGCAATCTATTATTTTGAGAAAAATGACTTTAGGGAAAATTTTAAACTTTTTATGCCACACATCCAGACCTACAAATTTAGTTGATCATGTCTCGTGATTATTATTAGTTAAAAGTATATAGAAGCTTTGTAAAATAATTTGACAGTTTCTCAAAATCTTGGCAACAAGAAGGAAAGAAACATTGGCATATGTTACAGCATGAGTAGGTCTTCAAAGCCTTATGGCAAATGAAAGAAGCTAGTCAGAAAAGAGCACATGTTGCATTTGTAGAAAAAGGCCAGAATACACAAATGCATAGATATAGAAAGTAGATTGGAGTTCTAAAGGGGAATGGGGGGAGGGGAGGGAAATACCATGCACTTTTTGTATGTAAGTATAGAAGTTGTCAATAAAAAAAGTAATTAATTAAAAAAAGAATGCAAAAAAAAAGAAAGTAGATTAGTGACTTTGAAAGGCTGGGGAGGATGGAAAAAATAAAGAATTGTGAAAATATTCCAAATTAGATGAAATTAGGTATATTCAGAGAGGTATGGCCATAGACAAAATATTCCAAATTAGTTATGCCAGCTGAACAAATTCACAAATATACTAAATCTCTATGAATTGTACAGTTAAAGAGACTGTACTGATATGAGGTTGTTACTAAAAACAATTGTGTGTTCTATGATTTGCCTATAATCCTCCTGTCAGTATTTGTACATGGGATAATGAGATACATTTGTCTGCTACCCTGGAATTTAAATTGGCTTGTTCCACAACATTTTTAATAGTGAGCAACTTTTACAAATTAAATGTATAAACATTTTTTTTGCACTTTCTCATAAACAGATGAAGTCTGCATAGTAAGAAACACACTGGGCTTCTAGAAGTTTATGACATTGAGATTAAGCATGAAAAGCCTGAGAAAGTGAACTCACGTTGGAAGGGTGACTTTCAGAAGCATTTCAGCAAGCTCTTCTTGTTTTCTATAAAAACACAGAACTTTTCTGAATGTAGGAAAGAAGGTGTTTAGTTATTCTCTGCTGAAATGTTGAGTTGAATAAAATTATCTAATGGGGAAACTGATAGGCTGCTTTGGAGGAAAAGGCTGATACAGGACAGTGACAAAATCCAGACCAGTATAATGTCTCTTCAAGAGACTCATGGAAGAAAATTGACCGCACTGCAAAAATTTTTGCCCACATGTCTTCACAAAGCCCCCTTCATCTATATGAGCTGCTACCTTATTGCTAGCTCATGAGAACCATGAAACTCAGTAATGGGACACATTCGTGCCCTCTCCCAGTAGACTCTGAAAGGCAATTAGGTAGATGTTGAAAAGAGCAAAAAATAAAGTGAAGAATATTTAACCATGCTTTTAAGTACCAGCCTTATATTAAAAGAAACAGAAAATGAGGGAGAAATGCAAATGACAAGGGAAATATAGAGAGAGTGGACTAGAGAATAAAATAAGTCACAAATCATGCTGGATTTCTATATTCTAAAGTTAATAGATATTCCTTGAATGGGAATCTGATATTTCAAAAATATACTGCCATGATAATGAGGTTCTAAAAATTCACTTAGTTTTGGGAAACAGACAGATCATAGCTCTTCCAAGATACTCTCTCAAAGGTCAATTATTCTATTTTAATTTTTTGCCCCCTCCTCTTTGGAAAATACATACTAGTACCACACAGATTTTGGCCAATCTTGATTTCCAGAACTCTATCTTATTATCCACACAAATGCATATATAGTTATCTAATTGTGCCTGAAATTTGATTTAGAAGATGAAATCATGCCTCTTTACTAGCAAATGCAATGCTTGGTATAACACTTCGCCCCCCCCCCCAAAAAAAAAGGTTGAATGACTAAAAAAAAGGATAAGGAAATAAACATGAATAACTTGAAATTGAATCATTTGATTTAAAACATTGAGGAAATATTTTAAAATAAATGCTAAGGAAACATGACATAAAACATAACTAATGTATTTGCTAAAATACTAGTGAATATTTTATACCTTTGCAAGAAGTTTTGTAATAAAAGAGGATATTTGTTTTATTAGTATATGAAAAATAATGTAACATCATGTGTTAAAATGCATAGAAACACATGAAAAAGTGCTCAGATCATTAATAATTATGGCAATATCAAGTACAGTAAGACACCACTTCACACTTAGGCAGCCATCATGAACAAGATTTTAGGAAGTATTGGCAAAGATGTGGAAAAACTGGCACTCTCACATATTGATGGATGATAAAATGGTGATTGTGTTTTGAATATGGTCCTACCAAAACTCTCATTGAAAGATTTAGCATTCAATAAGTCAGTGCTGGGAAGTGGATATGGGGCCTAATATGTCACATGTATCTTCTTTGGTTGACAAATTTTTCTAAGACTATTTATTAGTAAATGAACATATTACTTCCTTTCTCCTGTGAGTTCTCACTCTCATGGGACTGGGTTAGTTATCATTAGGACAGTTTGTAGTAAAGCAAGGCCATTCCTTGTGGTTTGTGTCTTCCACATGCACTCATTTGCCCCTTGATTTTTTCCACATGAATTGAGCCTGTGAAGCTTAAGGACCCCATTTCGAGGCTCAATTCCCCAGGACCCATGTAAGCCAGATGCACAACATGGTGCATGCATCTGGAGTTCGTTGCAGTGGCTGGAGGCCTTGGTGCACCCATTCTTTCTGTCTCTGCCTCTTTTTCTCTGTCTTTCTGCTGCTAATAAATAAATAAAAATATTCACATATTAACGCTACTCTAACTTCTGGTTAGAGAAGCTTCTCTTTTCAGATGGTGATGACCACTGGGATGACCCAAAAGGCAACATAGTGCTGAGAAGAAGGGATGGAGGAGGGCCCAGCACTGAAACACCTCTGTCACACCCTCCAAGGCTCAGGGCCCATTGCGGAAGACAGGGCGGATAGAATGGAAGAGCCAAAGGAAGGGTATGACCTCTTACAATGCAACTGCCCAGACAGAAATTGGCCTCGATATCCATGACCTTGCAGTGCCTAGCAATACCTTCGCAAGACCCTCAAAATGGAAGAAAAAGATGATGACATCAAATTAAAAGAGAGACTAATGGAGAGAGGGAGGGGATATGATGGACATTGGAGTTCTAAAGTGGAATGGGGGAAAACTAAGAAAAGAATGAGGGCCAAGCCCCAACAGGAGCCCAGGGGGTCTTGTGACCAATGCATATACTCTCTGTCCCATAGCTCCGGCTGCTTGTGAACCCAAGGGCAGCCCAAGGGATATGGGAGCCAGCCACATTTATACAAGGGCATACGTAAACACACATATGTGTGCGTACACACACTCACATACTCATTCACAGCTAGAAGGTCTCTTATCACAATAAACTTATCAAAATCAAAAAAAAGTATAATGACCCAGATAGCAAATACATTTTCAGAAGTGTAATGTGAACTAATTGTGTAGTGTTAAAATTCTATAATGACATAATAATAAATTTCAGTTAAGAAAAAAACATAATTAAAAAAAAAACATAAAACCAAAACTGTAAGGATGTCAAACAGAAATGTGATTTTCAGCAAATACTCAAAATAGGTTATACAAGCCTGAATAGGAGGAAGATGTGGGGGTGGAGGCTTGGTGATACAGTGTGGGTAGAATATTAATACCAGCCACACAAACACACAACAACAATCAGCCATTGACTGGCCTTCATGTCCCAGACTGCTGCTTAGAAACATAGTTCTTGGTGTGCCACCAAAATGTTAAGACTTACAGTATAGGGCTGGACATCCATAAAAGAGACACAAGTACTGACTAGTGGGAGTGAATGCCCCTGGGGAACTTGTATTCACAATCAATGCTACAAGGATGCATGAGACTGTGGATGAAACCTTGTCAGCGTCTTCAACAAACATGCTGTCATTATACAATCAGGAAAAAGGAAAACACTTTAGAAAAAAGAAACCCTAAGATTTCCATTATATCAAATATACTAAACTATAAATATACTAAACTGGTGATATCATCCACTTATGCATAACAATACAGAATTGACAATATTTATTTATTTTTGTTTTTTATTTATATTATTCCAATTTTACCTTCATAATGGTGACTCCATTATCCTTCTCCCTGTCCTCCCTCTTCCAAAGGGACCCTCAGAGTTGACAATATTTCTGAAGCAGTCTATACAATTTACAGAAAAACAAGAAATGTGTGATTGCTGCTTGCTTTCAAGAGAAAGTTAAGGTCCAAAGTCATAGAGAAAGCAAGGATTTAGTGGTTCTCTAGAGAACTATCCAGAGGTAGCAAGGAGAAAAAACAGTGAGAAGCAGCCTACCCAAAAATGTCATGTCACAGAATTCCAACTCCATGATGACCTGGAAAAGATACTTCCAAACACACAGAAAAACACTCCTGGTAGCCAGGGGTTAGGGGGAAAGGTTTACTAGGGAGAGCACAGATGTTTTAGGGAATTGAAGCTATTTTGTATGATACTACAATGATGGGTGCATGACATTTTCCACGATCCCAAACCCATACAATATACAAAAAAAGAGTGAGACTCCAACTATAGGCTTTGGGTGACAAACATGGCAATGTAGGTCCATCAATTGTTACAAATGGATGGCTGTGATTGTTAAGCTATTTTTTTTAATTCTAAAATTTAGCAAATTTTCTTTTTTATTTTATTTATTGATTTGAGAGAGAAGAGAGAGAGAATGAGCATGCTAGGGCCTCTGGCCACTGCAAACGAACTTCAGGCACTTGCACCACCTTGTGCATCTGGCTTTACGTGGGTACTGGGGAATTGAACCTGGGTCCTTTGGCCTTTCAGGCAAGTGTCTTAACTGCTAAGCCATGTCTCCAGCATGATTATTAAGTTCTGTTGTCAACTTGGTCAGATTAGGAATCAAGAGACAAACCTGTTGGGCAGGTCTGTGAGGTTGTTGTGAGGAGGTCCTTCCTCCAGAGTGGGCGGCCCTTCTGGTGGTGGACTACAAAGAAGGTCAAGAGAACACGGTCTCTTCTTGCCCTGGCTGTCCTCACCAGTCACTTGTGTGTACATGTACCCTCTTTCACCTCGCCTTTGTTGACACTAGAACTGAGTTCCACCTGACTTCCAATGTGAATTGAAGGCCAGTGGATTTCCAGGAATCTTCCAGGCATTCCATGCCAGATTGGGACTGCTGAGGCACCCAGCCTTGTGAACTGACCAGCTACTGGGTTCATTGAAGACCAAGTCTGAAGACAGCTATTGTCAGGCTGCCATAAGCCAATCCAGCAAATCCTCTTCACAATATATACTCATTCTTTTGGTTCGGTTACTCTCAAGAACCCAGACTAACAGAACTATTTTAGTGGGGAGTGTGGAAAGTTCAAGAGGCTGGGCATACCTAAAACGACCTTTAGTTTTTGGAATAGTCCATGGTCTCTTTGCCTCGGGAGCATTGCGGGTGGTTATTGATTTATACTGGGCTCTGAGGTTCTGATGTGCCCATAATAAACTGAAAATATCCCAACATGCATGAAATCCACCTAACCTACCTAACAGCATAGCTTATTAGCACAGCACACTGAAGAAAGTTGGGGGTTTCCTCATGGACATTACAAGGCTGGCTGAAAGAAAGAGCTCACTTGCTCTTGCTGCCGAAATGTTAAGAAATGACAAGAGTGTCACTAGTGAGCCAGGCGTGGTGGCACACGCCTTTAATCCCAGCACTTGGGAGGCAGAGGTAGGAGGATGGCCATGAGTTCAAGATCACCCTGAGACTACATAGTGAACTCCAGGTCAGCCTGAGCTAGAGCGAGACCCTACCTTGAAAAAATAAAATAAAATAAAATAAAATAAAATAAAATAAAATAAAATAAAATAAAATAAAATAAAATAAAATAAAATAAAATAAAATAAAATAAAATAAAATAAAATAAAATAAAATAAAATAAAATAAAATAAAATAAAATAAAATAAAATAAAATAAAATAAAATAAAATAAAATAAAATAAAATAAAATAAAGAGTGTCACTAGTATAGGAACATCATAAATCCTTGACATTATGGTTGAACCTGTGATTTTTTTTTTACTTTATTGTTCAGTGAAAATGCTACACATTCAGTAGAAACTATAAATTTTGGGTTTTAATCTCCCCCTATGTTAATTACACCCTTGCAGATTTCAGTTTGCTTGAGCAAAGCATTTTTGAATGTGTATGTGTGTAGTATGTGTGCATTTGTATATGTATGCATGTTTGTATGTGTGTGGGCTTATGTGTATGTGCAAGTGCCAGGGCACATGCATGCACAGGAATGTGGAGGCCAAGTGGATGTCCTCTTCAGTCATTTTCCATCTTACTGCTTTTGAGACAGGGTCTTTTACTGAGCCAGAGGGCATCAATTAAGCTAGACTAGACTAGCTAGCCAGTGAGCCATCTGTGCCTCTCCAAAGCGGGTATTACAGGTGTTTACCACCATGCCAGGCATTTTATTTGAGTGTTGGGGAGTTAAATTCAGGTGTTCACACTTGTGGAGGAAACACTACACCCACTAATTCAACTCCTTAGTCCAAGAAATGTGTTTTAATGCTGTTTTAAAATACTATTTGAGAAAAGAAGAGAATACCTTTCAATTAAAGGAAAGACCTTCTGATTCTTTGTACAAGTAAATCGGAAGTTTGCAAAGTTGTTTTGCATAAAATAAGGAAGTTTTCAATAAAGCTTTTCACAATGCTCATTAGTGAGAAATCATTTTTGCTTCCAAAAGCCAGATGAATAAAATTTGCTGCAGATCGCCACATTTTCTTAAAGACAAAATATCTAAAAAATGGGTAAGGACACTCCATAAAAACGTCAGTTTTATGATACTGTATTTTGATTAAACTTGTCCAAATTCATTCAACATTAGCACTAAATTCATTCGAGACTAAATTCTTCCCACTCCTCAAGCTTAAAAGTTGAAGGATGTTCGAATGTAGCCTATTGAAATGTCTTCGGTCTTTTCACCCCCACAAACCTTTGAGTCTACTAGTATCACAATAGATTGTGCCATTTTCTTGGCTTTTAATTGTTTTGATTTCTCTTCTTTACCTAACTGACCCAAGTATTTAAAAACTCATGCTTAATGAAACAAATATGTGGCATTTGCCACACAACTTCCCACACCATTAACTTATTTTGATATAACTAGTGTGGTCCACAACTGCTTCTTTCCCTCAGACTCGTTCCTGATTTTCCCTATGAAAGTCCTATGTCTCAAAACTCCTCTCCATCCTCATTCCCACTTAGATCTGGCTGGCTGATCACCTTTTATCCTTTCGTGTAAATAAGGAGCTTATCTATGTCGTTCACAGGCCTGACACAGGGTTTTAACCAAAACATTTACTGATAAATATTTGTGATTTATTTCAATTCTTTACATACTTGTCACTGCATTTTAAGCAGTCCCTTCCAAAATATGGTTTCTACGTGTTCATCATGAAGTGCAAGCACTGTTATTATTAGACAAAATCATCTGTTGTTTCCTGGCACCGTAGGTATGAAGAGAAAAAAAAAAGTATTCAAAGTCAAAACGTCAATAGCTTTTTAAAAAATATGGCAGAGCTAAAAATATCCTTGTTAACTGAGTTGACATCTGTCTGTAACCACAGAGGAATATGGTTGAAGTTTCTGGCTTATGCATATAACTGGCAAACATTTGTCCTAACACTTTTCTGCTTGGTGGCAATGGTTAAGGTTTTGAACCCGCCCTTGTTTCCTTGCTAAGTGCACTACATTAAAAAATTATTTTGAATCCCCAGAAGGGAAACAAGTATCATTCTGTAAGCTGTAAGGAATTATGGAGTTTATCAGTGTTAATATAAAAAGCAAAGCCAAAATCAACATTTTTAATCAAAAACTGACAGCAGGTCAGGGCTTGACCTTAACTTTTGAGAAACATAAACAATCAAGACTTTAATAATATTCCAGGCATAGGGGACAGCATCAGTAAGTCATAAATGAGAACCCATGATGTGTACTCAAGGAAATGAAAGAGTTTATTTTGTCTTTGATGGAATTTAAGGAGCTGGTAGATAGCAGAGAGCTCATGTTAAAGAGAAAGAAGTATATTCACATCTCAAAGGGTCCTACAAACAAGACTGGGAGTTTGTACTTGATTCTAAGAACAGTACACCATCAAAGCGTTTCATCATGAAGTAGATGTTAAAAGTTACGTGTTCTAAACTCTCTTGAATAATAAATCAAAAGGGCACATTGTTGATGGATAAAATTCGAGACAAAGAGGCAGGCCAGTCCAAAGTCCATCATAGGTATGATGTAATATGGGACACTACAGGGATGCTTTAGAAGTGCAAGAAATGTTTCCTGACTACGTGTTGGATGTCGGGCAGTGTGGTAGTATGAATCAGATAGCCCTCATAAACTCGTGTGTTTTGGGTGCATGGTCACCAGTTGATGGCAATATAGGAGATGCATCCTTTCTGAAGAAAGTGTGTGCTGAGGGCAGATTTGGGGGGTGTTCTCTTGCTAGTGCTCAGCTCGCTCTTCTGCTTCTGTTTTCTACCTACTATGACAGAGGTGATATCCAGCCTCTGCTCACGTCATGGTTTCCCCTGCCATCACGAAGCTTCCCCTTGGTACTATAAGGAAATCAGAAATTTCTTCTCTTCAGTTGCTTTGGGTGGGGTGCTTTGTTCTAGCAAGGAGAGGGGAAGTACAACAGGCAGAGAAATGGGAGAAAGAAGTTCTGAAACTGACAGTCAAGTTCCTGGGTTTAGTCATCAATTGGAGTGGTGCCGTGCCTTCCCAGACACTGGAACTCTGGATGAGGGTTAGGTGGGCTGGATGTGGCAATTATTTCAGCTATTTAGTACATGCATAGTACATACATAGTACACTGACCCCTACATTGAATTTTAAAAAATCTACAAAGAGCACCGGCTTACAGTGCCATGACTAAAACCAAATAGTTTATATTTTTCATCATTTCAGGCAAAGTAATATTCCATTTTATGTACATAGCATGTTTTCTTGATCTATTCATTCATCCATGGATATTTCTGTCTTGGGTATTATGGCCCATGCTGCAATGAACATGGAATAACATGTATTCATTTGATATCTTGATTTCAATTCCTATAGAGAAATATTCAGAAGTAAGATTATTGAATCGTGGTAGTTCTAGTTTCAGAGTTTGGGGAATTGCCATATCGTTTAGGCTATCAAGTGACATTATTCAGACACACAAACGATCTTACTTATATATGGAAAGTAAGATAGTGAAATTCCTAGAAGCACAGAATAGAATTATGCTTACCAGGGGCTTTGGGTTGAAGGGAATAAAATATTTTTGTCAAGAAGTACAAAGCTGGGGCCTGGAGAGATGGCTTAGAGGTTAAGGCACATACCTGCAAAGCCTAAGGACCCTGGTTCGATTCTCCAGGTCCCCTGAAGCCAGATACACATGGTGGTGCATGCATATGGAGTTCATTTGTTGTGGCAAGAGGCTTTGGCATGTCCATTCTCACTCACTCTCTCTCTCTCTCTCCCTTTCTCTGTCTCTAATAAATAAATAAATTAAATAATATAAAGTCTTTATTTTTAAAAGTTTAAAAAAGAAGTACAAAGCTGGGCATAGTGAATTGGCTCAGTGGATAAAGCACTCACTTATCACTCAAGAGTGAGTGCCTGAACTAGTATCCTCAGAGTCTGCATGAAGCTGCAATACAAATATCTGTAGCCCTAGAAAACCTATACCAAAAAGAGAAACAGAGACAGGAGAATCACTCAGAAGCTTGTGGGCCAACTACTGTGGCATACACAGTGGTGAATGAGAGATGCTGCCTCAAACAAGATGCGAGGCCATTTAGCTGGTTTTCTTGAAGTAGGTTTTGACTCTAGCTCAGGCTGACCTGGAACTTCAAGATAACCATTTTATCAAAGCATAGGTTCACTATGCATGAATTCCCAGTAATCCGAGATAAACCAAAGGACAACGTTTTCCAGGAAAAGAATTGTAATTGTGACTATATATGAATCTCAGAGCCTTTATGGGCAATAACACACCAGCTCAAGCAGATCTTCCAGAGTTACAATCCCTGAATGTTTCACCTGGAGGAAAACAGTATCGAATTCTATTTCATAGATTTTAAACTTGAATCAAACAGAGGAAAAAAAAAAACCTCAGAGCTACTGCAATGTAACAACATCTTTTTCCAAAATGCAAATGTGTAGAACAGATATTGTTGATGCCTCACCCTTGACTTTCGCTTCTACTTCCTGAAGCTTGCCTGCTGTGAACACCTGTAAATCTTTGCCTGAGGGCTTTTCTTTCTGGCTGAAGGAGCAAGAAGTCCTCATGCAGGGCTAGCTGAAAATACCAGAAAGTTAATGCCCCTGGAAAGAACCCTTACCAAGACAAAGAAATTATTGGTGGGCAAGTATATCAGCCAACTTGCCCCTAGTTGATATAACTCCCAATTTGACAGGATGGAACCCAATCATTGGTAATAGACAGATATAAATGCTTGCAGTTGAGTGTGGTGGAGTTCCAGGAAACACTAGTGAAGGAGAGTGAAATGAGATGGAGAAGGGAAAGAAGCCAGTAGCACAGATTAAGATTGTGGGCAAATGGGCTTTAAGCCTGATGGAGACCTTGGGAAACTATGTAGAACATGCCTCCAAGTTCTCTGACCAAAGTTAAAGGAACTAGTTTATTTATGTACCAATACCCATTGGACAGAGTCCGTGGGTTGTTCCTGGCACATGTGGACTGCTTGCTTGGCCAAGCAAACTCAGCATCCACAGAGGCAAATCTAGAGAAGAACATATGCTGGGCAATGGAAGTCAATAATCAGGGTGAATGTCAAGGGACCCCAGCAATGTCCATACAGCAAAATACAGACCCAGAAGGAAGATACCAACAATCACCTCCCAGTGACCGATGAAATATCTGAAGGACTGAGAGGAGCTAGTTAAGTTCCGAAGAGGACTGTGGGAAGGAGGCGAGAGCAATTAATATGAGGAAAGTTTCGCTGAAGGAAATGGATGTTGTGGTAGTGTGAATGTGTGGCCCCATAGTCTCAGATGTTTTATTAAAATTGAGCTTATAACATGAGCCCCTAGCAGGCATATCCCTGCCACAGGGGGTGTGTCACTGGGGGCAGATCTTGGAGTCTAGCTATAAGGTGTATTTGGGGGCAGAACTTGAGTCCAGTCCTAAAGTGTGTGATCAAAGTGCAGTTGTGGCTGTTTGTGCTTGGTGCTGGCACTTTTGTGGTGCTGTCTGTTCGTGGTGTCTCTCTGCTTGGATCTATAGAAATGAGCCGGCTTCTTCCACCATTGATGGTATTCCCCTGGAGTTTGTAAGCCTGAATGAAATGAACCCTTTCCTCCTATAAGGTGCTTTTGGACAGGTTTTTGTCCACTAATGAGATGCTGACTGCAACTCACGGTCATAGAATTTATACAAGCAAGCAGTGGTGCAGGTATAACTCCAAGTGGTGGAAGTAAAGCTGAAAAGAAGACACTATAAGCGATGTGAGGGTGAAGATCATGCAAAGATGATGATGTGACAGCACTGTTTGCCATGCCAGGGCCACAAAGGGGCATCACAATTTGTTTTGTGAACATGTTGAATTTGAAGCCTGTATTTATTAGTTCTTTTTCTCATTGCTGCGACCTAATACCTAATAAGAAGCAACTTAAATAAGTGAAGCTTTAGTTTTGGCTCATAATTCAGGAAATAGTTGATCATGGAAGGGAAGCTGTGGCAGCAGGGGTGTGAGGTGGCTCTGGTGGACCAAGAAGCAGAGAAAGAGAAATGCCAGTGCTAAGACCATTTTTCACTTCTTCTCAATCCAGGACCTAGGCCCATGGAATGGTGCTACCACATTCATGACAGTCAATCTCACCTCAGTTAATTGTCTCTGGAAATGCCCTCATAGACACACCCATTTGAGTGTCTCTTAGGGGATTCTAAATCCAGCCAAATTGACAATGAAGACCATCACAAGGCCTGTGGGGTATCTAAGCAGAGATGCACAGTGCATATTGTTAGCTGAGAACCCAGAAGCAATCTGTACCAAACATAGATTGGATATCATATAATAAATGAAGCAAAACTTAATTCAGTAAAATTTTATAAAATATCTACTTGGTGCCAGGCACTATGTTAGTCCCTAGAGTTATCACTGCAGCAATGAATATGGAGTAAGGAGTCCCTTCCCTCCTGGATTATACAGAAGTACAGTTTCCACCAAATATGCCTGATAGCAGAACCACAGTGCATGATAAGACAGATGCCCGTGGAGAGTGTACACATTGAAAACAGGAGAGATTCAAGTAATCTTAGCCTTGAAGATACAGCCCGAGGAAAGAAAATATTTGAATAAAACCAAGAACGAATGGCTAGTGTAGTACAAAATAGGTTCGAGGGGGGCTGGAGAGATGGCTTAACAGTTAAGGCACCTGCCTGCTAAGCCTAAGAATGCCCATTGAATTCTCCAGGTCCAACGTTTAGCCAGATGCAAAGTGATGCAAGGGTGCAATGCCACACTTACCCACAAGGGGTCACACACATCTGGAGTTTGTTCAAAGTGGCTGAGAGGCCGCTGGAGTGCCCTCTCTCTCTCTCTCTCTCTCTCTGACTCTTTCCAAAAAAAATGTTTTTTTTAATAGTACATGCCTGTAAGCCAGCACTGATGAGGGTGGAGACAAAAAGATTGCAGGGGCTCTCTGGTCAGCCAATCTAACCAAAAAATCCTGGGAGCTCCAGATTCAGTGAGAAACCCTGTCTTGAGGAAATAAGAACAGCCATAGAGGAGGGCACCTGAGGTTTTCTTCATGTCTCAGCACATGTGTGCATGGGGTGTATGCAATAGAACACCTATGTGCATACTACACATATCACATGCTAACTATATACATACCAGCAAAATAGAGAGGAAAAAACAAAGCCTGAGAAGAACCTACAATGACCAGTTGAGTACTCTGAGGTGGCAGCAAATGTAAATGTAGTGAGTTGGGGGTGAGGGAAGGGAGAAAAGAAGGTAATTGGGGATTGTGATCTAATTACACTATGTTCATGTATGAAAAATACTCATTAAAAGATAAAAAATAAGCTAGGCATGGTGGTGCATGCTTTTAATCCCAGCACTCAGGAGGCAGAGGTGGGAGGAGGTGGGAGGATCATCATGAGGCCACTCTGAGATTCCATAGTGAATTCCTAGCCTGAGCTAATGTGAGACCCCACCTTGAAAAAAAAAGATAAGGGCTGGAGAGATGGCTTAGTAGTTAAGGCGCTTGCCTGCAAAGCCAAAGGACCCAGGTTTAATTCCCAGTACCCACATAAGCCAGATGCATAAGGGGCACATGCATCTGGAGTTCGTTTGCAGTGGCTAGAAGCTCTGGCATGCCCATTCTTCCTCTCTCTCTCTCTCAGCCTCTCAAATAAATAAATAAAAATAAAATATATATTTTTAAAAATATAAAAAATAAATTAAAAAGAAAATTTTAAAATAACCTATAATCCCATAATAAGGATATACATGCTGCCAATAAAAATAGTATAAAGATGAAAAAGAAACTAGACATTTTTATGTATGACATACTTTAAAAACAATTATTATTGTGGATGATAACATTTATAAATGTAAGTATTATAAAATAAAAATAATAAATTTTTTCTTTAATTGTGACATCTCAAAAATGAAAGTACCACATATCCCTTTAGTAAAGCACTTTCAAGTTTATCAACTTAGATATCTATCAGGGTATCTGCCTTGATTCTTAGTTGCAAGCAAAAGAAATCTGATTCTCAGTTTTAAAAAGGGGGAGATCTATTACAAGATTTGGGAAGGAAATCAGCTTTTCTGGGAGTTCAGCTTGGAAAACACAGGACTAGGAGAGGCTAGGTAACAAAAGCATCTCTCCTAGATACTCAACACTGCCAATGACTTGGAGACCTCTTTGCTTCTGTGTCACACACTCAAGATTCTAAGCTCAAGCACGAGTATGTGATTGACTCAGCCTAAGTCATGTGTCCTGGCAGTGATCACCTGAAAACCAGAGATGGAATATCTCCCCACTTGGTTTATGATAGAGGGAGATGAGCGCTATTTCTCACCACATTGTAATACTCAAATCTCGAAGAGGGGTTCCAAGGGATTCTGAAATAGGCAGTTGACTTCCTATCCTAGAAAGTAACCTCAAGGGCTGGAGATAGGGCTTAGCAGTCAAGTGCTTGCCTGTGAAGCCTAAGGACCCCGGTACAAGACTCGATTCCCCAGGACCCATGTAAGCCAGATGCACAGGTGGTGCATGCTTCTGGAGTTCGTTTGCAGTGGCTGGAGGCCCTGGTGCTCCCATTCTCTCTCTCGCTCTCTCTCTCTGCCTCTTTCTCTCTCTGTCTGTTGCTCTCAAATAAATAAATAAAAATAAATAAAACAAAACAAAAAAAAATTTTAAAGTTAAAGAGGAAAAGAAAGTAACCTCAAGATGGTGGAAATTGCAATCCTCCTAGACCAATTCTCACAGCACAATTTTTCTCCTTGAAAATAACACATGCCATTCAGATAAAGATGGTGTGTAGATGGGAACATTGCAGTGTATTGTGTTTTTTTTTTAAGTTGTTTTGAATTGACAGAGCTTCACTATGAAAATCCTTTTCCTCCTCACATTTTAAAAAGGATACAAAATAATGTTCTGGAATGTGTTTATTCTCCATCAGTCCCTGTTTTGGCTTACAAACCCATTGGTGACTGTGTGCATAATGTTTATAGAGCTTGAGAAAGAGAGAGAGAGAGAGAGAGAAGATACTTTAGAGAGGAGATACTTTAAAAATGTCACATTTGAGACATCAAAGCATTTGTGGTTTCTTGACTCTGTCATTATATATTGTTTGTGATTTGTTAATGAGATTTGGCCTTATTTATGTAGCAGGAATTAAAATATATTTCTGAATATACTTTATCAAGCAAAATAAGATTGTGGGTGAAGAAAGAAATCTTCCTAGAAATTCACTTTTCCAGTGTGTTTTCATGTTCCTCTGACTTAACAAAATAAGTCAAAATGGAAATGAAAAATAGTCACAAAAGTTTTTATTGGCAAACTTTTTTAAAAGGTCAATGCAGGGCTGGAGGGATGGCTTAGCGATTAAGGCATTTGCCTGCGAAGCCTAAAGACCCAGGTTCAATTCCCAAGGGCCCACGTAAGCCAGATGTACAAGGTGGCACATGTGTCGGGAGTTCATTTGCAGTGGCAGGAGGCCCTGGCATGCCCATTCCCATTCTCTCTTTCTTTCTCTCTCTCTCGATCTCTCTCTCTGTCAAAATTAATAAATAAATAAAAATTTTAAAAAAGTCAATGCACATTGGTGAATTACAACATGTATCCAGCAGTGACCAGATTCATCTAATGCCATTTAATGGCTGTTTCAGGCTGCAGTTAGATGGGGCTGGTTCTAGTACTCAGGGTGAATCCTGATTTGTTTCCTGAAGTCCAGGATGAAACAGTCACAGCTCCCTGAGGTATGCTCTCATCCTGGCAATTTTAGAAGACCAGAGGCCAAGCCTAACTATGGAGGCATAATGGAAGATATCCACTTGCATCACAGCTGCTAACCTCCCATTGGGTAAAGCAAGTCACATGGCCAACTTTACCACCCATGGCTGTAAATATATATTCTGGCCAGTCAAGTGCACTAGAAGATCCTACTGCATGAGAGGAAGTAAGGATCCAAGAACACACACAAGCTCTCACACTATACAAGGAGCCCATGACCTTGGCCCCTAAAAAGCAACCCTTAAACACACAAAGCACAATTGATAAAGAATAGGTTTGTGTCGTAGACAGGTTCCTTAGTTACTGAGGGGGAAACTGCCACTTGAATCATAAAGCAGGTCAACATTTCATATGTGAGTTAGGAAGCTGGGTTCTACAGACCTCCAAAAAGATCCAATACATATGCAAGACATCAGTATGGTTTATTAAGCAACTGACCTCAAGTCTAGTCTGAAGCTTCCTATAAATCTGAATGTCCTTAAATAGAAGTATTTATAGAGTCTTAAATTAGAAAAAAAAAAAAAAAAAAAAAAAAAAAAAAAAGATTAAGCCAAGAAGTTATTTGTAAGAGATTTCTTAGGGAACCTTCTAGATAGGTGACCTATGAAGGAATGAGCAGGAAGGAAATCATCAGGCACAAGAAAGAGCTGGCCTGGGGTGCTATTGTAATGAAGATTTCAGTTGATTCAACAAGGAGCGCTGGAGCTGGGGAGACCCTTCAGAGGCAAGGAGGCCAGGGATTCTTCTAACAATCAGTCAAGGCAATGGATTACACTCTTCAAGGGAGTGTAACTCAAGGAAAGGCACAGCTGTGGGCCTTTACCTAGCAGCTGGAGTTCTGTTGCCTGACCCCGAAGAGGGAGCATCCACAGATCTGCTTCAGAGCGTATGCTAAATAACAGGAGAACATTGCCCGCATTCACCCACACCTCCTCCAATGCTTTGTGTGCAATGACCAAGTCATTTCTACTCCTCTAGGAACCAGCCCTAGGATTTGGTGATTCAGCTTTTAACTTTGCAAGAGCAACCCAGCACCCAGGGAGAGTCAGTGACAAAGCTAGGGAACTGTCCAGGCTTCCCCACTTCTGCCTGGAACCCAGCAGTGTACTGGCACGCAAACGACTAGGTGATGGAGACATTAGTATTCTTCTGCAGGGTAGAGCTTGGGATGAAGCTTCACCACGTAGCTTTGAGGACAAGGCAGGGGAGGCCAGACGGGGTGGCAGTGTTCATGGTGGCTATTTAGTTTATGTGCCTCACAAACAACAAGGGCCTTGTTCAGATTCTGCTGTCAGGTAGGAAGGGTAGGTAATAGGAAACTGGCTGTGAGATATTTTTGGTTAAATGCCTCACTGTAACTTTGAAGTTTAAGGACATTTCCTCTAATCAAGATATTCCAAGAATTATGAGAAATATAAGATTACGTCTCCCAGACAGACTCTGAAAAACTATGACAGAGTAGACATAATAATAACATTTGAATAGTTGCAATTACAACCCATACCAATATTCCAGAAGATAAAAGTCAGAGTGGCTCTCTCTTCCTCACTCCCTTCAGTGCTGAGACTTGAAACCAGGGCTTTATACACTCTAGGCAAGTACTCTATCACTAAGCTATAGCTGCAACTTGATGGGGGTCTCTTGACTATACAGAACACCCTCTGACCTTTGTGTGTATCGACTGGGTAAGGACTGAAAAGGAGAATGTCAAAGTCCCTGAGAAGATATGAGGCCAAGCGCTCCACCTCAGTGAAAAAAGAATCTACCCAGACAGGAAGCTGGTAGAGGCAGTGCTGCAAGAGAGATAAGATCCCCCGGTGGCCCGAGGAGGGAAACGATATGGGAGAGAAGGAAGAGGAGAGCAGGAGAAAAGAAAGACATTGTGCAAAAAGCCAGATCACTGAAGAGTTGCAGGATGAGAGTTTCTGCGTGTTGTGCAATCTGACTTCACTTCAAAGTCTGAAGCGAAGATTTAACTTGCCTTTCAACTTTTAAAGGTTGTCAAATTTGCGCTCAGCTAGATATGACACTCACTTGGTCTAGACAAGAAGTAGCTTAGGTTCATTCAAGTCATACAAATGAGGTGAGAGAACGACTAAGGACTTGCCAGGTAACGGATGCTATAGTGGATTTCCTTGTGACAACTCCTATGAGCTTTCCAGCGCACTTTCCACTTATTGGTACTGTGGGCCTGCTTTATCATCTCTTTAAAGGCAGAGAATGTCTGTGCAGATCCATGGTCCTTATCAGTATTTTTTTGTTTGTTTGTTTTTAGGGGTAAGGTCTCACTGTAGTTCAGGCTGACCTGGAATTCACTATGTAGTCTCAGGGTAGCCTCAAACTCATAGTGATCCTCCTACTCTGCCACCCCAGTGCTGGGATTAAAGGTGTGCACCACCCACTACCAGCTCATCAGTGTTTTTTTAATTAGGTACTTTAATATATGAGCATATTGCCAATTCGTGATTTTCCCATCAGGTTATCATCTTATGTCCCCTCTCTCCTGCCCCCATTTCCCTGAGGGATCCCTTCAGTTGGATATCAGTAGTCACTGTGAGGTCATGGTTACACCAGGAAGTTGCTGTGAGGAGGACAATGCCTCAGAGTACACTTTTCCACACTATAGCTCTTGCATTCCTTCTTCTTTCACTTCCACAATGTGCCTTAACAGTTCTTACTGAACACAAGATTAATCGATGAATAAAATCTTTGAAAATAAATAAGGGCATCTTGATGGGGCCACCCCATTAGATAAAGTGTAAATAAAATCAATGATTCAGATTTACCTGGGGTACAATGTGGGACCCTATGGGGACAACTGTATAGGTGAGACCATCTTTCGAATGTAAAGGACACCATTTCTCAAACAACTATGCGATCTCTAGAAGTTCAGTTTTAATTTTGCAAGTCTAAACTCCATAACCTGGACCCAATAATAAATTTACTCCTTGCCTAATATAAGAGTCACTTAGCTGCCAGGCATAGGTGCACACCTTTAATCCCAGCACTCGGGAGGCAGAGATAAGAGGATTGCCATGAGTTCAAGGCCACCCTAAGACTATATAGTGAATTCCAGGTCAGCCTGGGCTAGAGCGAGACCCGTCCTTGAAAAAAAAAAAAAAAAAAAAAGTCACTGGCATTTTCAAAAGAAATATATCAGGAGTAATTTAAAATCTCAAATAGATTAGAAAACAACTTAGAGAAACAAATGTTGCTCAAAATATTGCATAAACTACCTCTTTCACACTGCTTAGTTCTCTCCAATCTATTTCTCATGTCCTTTGTTTTGCAGATTTCTCATAACAACATGTTCAACCACTTCTTCAGTCAGTATTAATTTGATTGAGTGAGATTTGTGCTTAGCAATGACAGTCTCTTTCTGCTTTACAACAACAAGCTGAGTCTGCAGAATACATATAGAACAAAAAAGTTCAGGGTTGTGGTCTAGATCAGTTGTGGAGAACTTGCCTACCATGTTTGAGGAAAGAGAGAGAGAGAGAGAGGGAGGGAGGGAGGAAGGTTTGATTTATTTAGTTCATTGTTTCAAAGATTTAAGAGCAGGGTGATAATATTTGCTTTGTGTTGGATAGATGACATCATCATGGGAACACATGAAAGAAACAGCTCATATGACAGGCCAGGATGCCAGAGAGCAAGGAAGGGGCTGTCCTGTTCTTTCATAACAACCTTCTTGCATAGGAACTAACTGGGGTCCCAGGATAACTAATTTTTTTCATCTCTTCCAAGGGTAGTGCTCTCAATAACCTAATGACATTGTGCTGAGCCCCACCTGTTAGAGGTTTTACCTATCTTCCCAAACTGCCTCACTGAGGAATAAAGTTATAGCATATGAAGCCTTAGGGACACTCTCAAGCCACATCGACTATGAAAGAATAGCATTGAATTCTCATTGCCTGATGCTTGATCACTGTTAATTTAGTGCATAGGTGAAGCTATAGCTTTTAATAGTAACCTTACTGTCCATTTTATTTTTTTAATTAATTAATTTATTTATTTATTTGGTTTTTCGAGGTAGGGTCTCACTCTAGTTCAGGCTGACCTGGAGTTCACTCTGTATTCTCAGGGTGGCCTCGAACTCATGGCGATCCTCCTATCTCTGCCTCCCGAGTGCTGGGATTAAAGGTGTGCACCACCATGCCCGGCCCATTTTATTTTTAAATGCAACTTATGAGAAAAGAAAAGGAGGGGCTGGAGAGATGGCTTAGCAGTTAAACGCTTGTGAGTAAAGCCTAAGGACCCCGGTTCGAGGCTCGATTCCCCAGTACCCAAGTAAGCCAGATGCACAAGGTGGTGTATGCATCTGGAGTTTGTTTGCAGTGGCTGGAGGCCCTGGCGCGCCCATTCTCTCTCTCTCTCTCTCTCTCTCTCTCTCTCTCTCTCCCTCCCTCCCTCCCTCCCTCCCAAAAGCTTAATGGCACAGCAGACCCTATAGACAAGGGAAAAATGGGAGAAATGAACACATTTAGCCTCTTCCTCGAGTATTTGCTTCAAAAACACTGATCTAAGAATTAAGTTAAAGGGTGGAGAGATGGTTCACACCCTGGGGGAAAGTGCTCCTCAGCTAATCTTTCCTGGAAATGCCCGCACAGACCCTTCCAAGATTGTGTCTCTTACTTGATTCCTGGTTCAATCAAGTTGACAACAGAGGCTTAATTGTCACAGATACAATGGCTAACACATTGGCATAGACCAGAGTTTCTACACCTCCGCACTACTGCCCTTTAAAACCAGGTGGTTTTTGCATTATGGAGGGCTGCTTTTTCCTTGTAGGAAGTTTGGCAATGTCCCTGATTTCTACCCACTGGATGCCAGTATTAACCTCTCCCCTGTCCCACCTTATTATGACAAAAAAAAATGACCCCAGATATTATTAATGTCCCTTAGGGAGCAAAGTTGCCCCTGATTGGGAACTGAGATGCCGGACACCAAAGGCTTTGAATTGCACTGTGTTCCCTATAAATTACTCTGTGACCTTGAAGGAGCTAACTGAACTTGTGAAAATAGTTTCATCTCTTTTAAATCAGTGTAAACAGAAACAGTGTAGTAAAACCTGCAGATACTCTCCGAGATTATGTTTTATTTATGTATAGCACTTGAATTTTATGAAAAGGCTCCAGAAGAACACAGTGCCTTTTGTCTGGCTGTCCTTGCTCCTTACTAGAGAGCGTATCTAATCATTTGATGACATTGGAAGCCAGCTACTTCAATCTTCCCATGTGGACTGAAGACCAGTGGCTCTCTAGGTATTTTCCAAGTCTCCAGCACCAGAATGGGACTTCTGAGGCATCCAGTCTCATGGACTGAGCAACTACCTGGTTCCCTAACTCTCCAGCATGTAGATAAGATGGCCACAGTTGGCCTATCCAGTTTGCATGCTGTAAGCCAATCGAATAAATCCATATATTCTATCTTTCTGTTGCTCTAGAGAACCACGACTAATAAAATCTCACACTCCTTTGAATGGATAACTAATTCTTATATGAAAGCTATAAAAACTTTAGCTAGGGTTTGAAGGTAAGCATGTCTAGTGGAGTGCTTGCCAAACATGCGTGAAGTCTTAGGTTGCAGTTCCAGTGCTACATAAACTAGGCATGGTGGTGCACACGTGTAATCCTAGCATTCAGGAAGTAGAAGGCAAGAGAATTAGAAATTCAAGATCATCTTTGGCGATATAGTGCATTTGACTTCTGGCCTCAAACTCAGTATGTAGCC
Organism: Orientallactaga sibirica; assembly: GCA_036365145.1. Lineage (NCBI taxonomy): Eukaryota > Metazoa > Chordata > Mammalia > Rodentia > Dipodidae > Orientallactaga > Orientallactaga sibirica. The sequence goes on from JAEOAD010000840.1 coordinate 9,486,589, forward strand.
AAAGGTATTCTTGCTCAGTGGATATGAGGGCCCAAGAGGACCTGGTTTTGATCCATGCAAAAAGATGGGCATGGCCACACACAACCGTGACCTCAGAACTGGGGAAGGGTGGTAAAGATAGGAGAATGGCTGATGCTCACTGGTCAGCCAGTTTGACTGAAAATGACAGCTCTGGGTTCTTTGAGAGACTCCACCTCAAAAAAAGAAAGCAAAGGGCTGGAGAGATGGCTTAGCAGTTAAGGAGCTTGCCTGCAAAGGCTAAGGATACATGTTTGACTTCCCAGATCCCACGTAAGCCAGACGCACAAGGTGACACATGCATGAGGTTGCACATGCACACAAGGTAGCACCCGCATCTAGAGTTCAATTACAGTGGCTGGAGGCCATGGTGTGCCAATCCTCTCCTCTCTCTCTCTCTCTCTCTCTCTCTCTCATAAAAAAATGAAGCAGAGGAGTGACAAAGGAGGATGTTCAACTTTCTCCTCTGGTTTCTGCATGTATGGACACAGACATATATAGCTGCACACGTAAGCATACATCATATCCCATATACTACACACACATGCCAAACTTCTTTATAAAAATAAATAAATACTTTAAAAGCACATGTCATATCCATTATACAAACCAGAACAAGGGCAGGGTATTTTACAACAGTGTCTGCCTCCCGATCTCATGGCATTTGTGACAGCAAAAATAATACCCTCCTCCAAAGATGACCACATCCTAATCCACATAGCCTACAGTCAAAAGGAATTTATGTGGGTAGTGCGGGACTGAACCCAGGTCAGCAGGCTGGAGTTTGTCTGCAGTGGCAAGAGGTCTTGGTGCACCTATACACACAGTCTATATCAAGTAAGTAAGTAAATAAATAAATTTTTAAAAAACAGGACTTTGCATGCTGGGGAGATGGCTCAGTGGTTAAAGCACTTGCCTGCAAAGCAAAAGATCAAGATTTGATTCTCCAGTGTGCATGTAAAGTTAGATGCAAAAGGTGGCAATGCATCTGGAGTTCTTTTGCAGTGGCTGGAAGCCCTGGTGTGCCCATTATTTATTTTTCAAGGTAGGGTTTCTCTTTAGTCCAGGCTGACCTGGAATTCACTATGTAGCCTCAGGGTGGCCTTGAACTCACGGTGACCCTTCTACCTCTGCCTCCAGAGTGCTGGGATTAAAGGTGGGCACCACCATGCCTGGCTATAAATAAAATATTTTTTTAAAGACTTTACAAATTTTCTAGAGAGAGTGAGAGCAAAAGAGAGTGAGCACAAGAGAGAGAATTGGCCCACCAGGGCCTCAGCCAATAAATTGAACTCCAGATGCATGCACCCCCTTGTGCAGACATGTGACCTTGTGTGCTGACACTCAAGTTTTTAAGAGGGCTTAGTGTTATCGTAAGAATCCTTATGAAGGAAAACAGTGGCAGGAGAGGCAGAAAAGGCGATGTGATGATGAAATAGTGGAAAGCCTCTGCCTTTGAAATTGGAGGAAGAGACCTCAAGAAATGCAGTGAGAGGCAAAGGAACAATTTGTCTTCTAGACGCTCCAGAAGAATCACGGTAGTCATAACACCTTAGTTTTAACCTAGAGAGACCCATTCCATACATCAGAACCCGAAAACTAAAATGTCATACAGGTGCACTGTTCTAAGCCACTAATATTAAGATACTTTATCAAATAGCAATAGGAAATTAATACATATAAATAGATTCATTATGGTGCCAATCACCCTTTCTTCAAAATCAAAACTACCAAAATATATGACTCCATTTTAGTAAGCAGAAACCCTTATGACTATAGCTAAAAATACTCAGCGATGAGTGATATATTTTAAGATTTTTCTTTATCTCCACATTTATAAGACAATGCCTTCCCTAAGAGTACTTTACCCAGTGAATCATTATAAATTGTACTGAGCTCATGTCTAGTTAATTGATTTTCACAAAATGCATGATGCTTACAAATAGAAATCACTAAATTGAAAAAGGAAAGGCTAATTGGCATATGTGACAAACTCTCGTCACAAATAATATCATGGTCCATAGATCAATAAATGGATGGCCACTCCTCAATTTTTGATACTGAGATACTAACATGAAAGGAAATTGCTAGGTTAAGGAGATGTCTCCCTGGGTAAAAGTATTTGCTATGCAAACATGACAACCTGAGTTTAAATCTCCAGAATCCATAAAAATCTGGACACGGTAGCACAAGTGTCCATCATCCCAGCAAGTGTCTACAGCAAGAGGGGAGTTGGAGTTAGGAGAATTCCTGGAAATGCACAGGCTAGCTCGCCTGCCAGACATAGCAATGAATAATAATAAAAGACCCTGCCTTAAAAATAAAGTGAAATGGCTGGAGGGATGGCTTAGCAGTTAAGGTGCTTGCCTGCAAAGCCAAAGGGCCCAGGTTTGATTTCCCAGGACCCACCTAAGCCAGATGCACAAGGTGGTGCATGCATCAAGAGTTCATTTGCAGTGACCAGAGGGCCTGGCATGCCCATATTCATTCTCTCTTTCTCTCTCTCTCTCACTCTCTCCCTCTCTCTCTCTCTGATTTTTCTCTCTCAAATAAAGAAATAAAATTAATAATTAAAAATAAAGTGGAAGGGCTGGAGAGATGGCTTAGCGGTTAAGGGGCCTGCCTCCTAAGCCTAAGAACCCGGTTCCAATCTCCAGGTCCCACGTTTAGCCAGATGCAGTGACACAAGGGCACAATGCCGCACTTGACCACAAGGGGGTGCACACATCTGGATTTCGTTCACAGCAGCTGAGAGACTGCTGGCGCGCCCATCTCTGTCTTCCTCACTCTCTCTCTCTCTCTCTCTCCCTAAAAAAAATAATTTAAAAAAAAGTGGAAGAAGTTTTTCCCTGACCTCCATGTCTGTGCTCTGGCATACATTCACCTATATCCATAAACATGAACACACAGACACATACACAAATCCACAAAAGTTTTGAAACAGAAAATTGGTGACAAAGATTACATGTACAAAGGAGAAGGCATTTTATCTAGGCACAAAGGAAAGTACCATAGTCATTGTAAGTCTCTCTACTTCTGTATATTTAAAGTCACATGATTATTGAACAAATGAATATTTTTATCATTTTATTTATTTCTGGAGAGAGACACAGAGAGAGAGAGAGACAGAGAGGGAGAGGGAGACTGATAGAGATGAGCATGCCAGGAGTCTCTCAGCTGCTGTGAACGAAATCCATATGCATGCACCCCCTTGTGGGCAAGTGCGGCATTGCGCCCTTGCGTCACTTTGCATCTGACTAAACGTGGGACCTGGAGATTGGAACCAGGTTCTTAGGCTTAGCAGGCAGGCGCCTTAACCGCTAAGCCATCTCTCCAGCCCCAAATGAATATTTTTAAAATACTGACAATCCCTGCTCACAGATTTCTGTGTTTGAGTGCACAGCTGGAGAGTTAATCTTTTGGAAAATATCACCTTTCTTAAAAGGTGGGTTGCAGTATAAACACTTTTTAAAGTAGGAGAGATTAATGATACACTAATCTGCTTAGTACCTGAAGTCAATTTATGAGAACTATAAACTTTCATCTCTTTCCAGCTTTCAAAGGTGAGAACATAAATCAACAAAAGCAGTATTTATGGCTAGCTACCCAATCTAAAGTGGACTGTCTTTCAGGCAGAAGTAGCAAGAGCCAGGATTTCGTCAATGATCTGCAACCAAGATATTGTGAAGCCATAAGCAAGCCTTTCATACACTGTGATATTCACTTTCTTTCTATGAAACTAAAATCTTGAAGCAGTTAGGGGACTCTAAGGTTCTTTACAGCCCCCCAAATAATCCATGCTCAAGCCTGAATCCAAGATTGCTTTATTAATTTCATTTTTTTTTTTTTTTTTTTTTTAGACTCAGTAACACATTTTATTTCCATCGGTAGCATTAAAATACATTACGCTTGAAGGTCACATTTTCCACAGCACACATTTAATACCAGCCCAGGCTCCACAGTAACCACCCATGCCACCTCCCACAAAAAACAAGCAAACACAGCAAACTCTTCGTGACAGCCACCTTAGATGACCCTGTCCAGGACTCCCAGCTATGCTGCTACATCACCAAAAATGCCCTTCACCACTGCTGGTTGGCTGCTGCAATCTTATCACACCCACCAATGCTTTCCCAGAGGATCGAGAAAACAGCGTGAGCCACAGCCCCTCATATGCATCCCACAAGGAATGTGCAGGCCAGAAGTGGGCAGCACCAGAATGACTCGCTGTTTCATGCACACACAGGTTAGGCAGCAGCATGGCATGCAGATGAAACGGTGACAGGAAGCAGGTGACAGGAAGTCAGCACTACAGTCAGGTGCTTTGTGAAGAGGGCAGTGTTGCAAACTCAGTACTGAGGTCAAGCTTTTGCTCACCATGCACAGGCCTGTGAGTGCATGTGTGTGTGAATAAGCAGCCTGAGTTCCCCAGCACGCAGCTGACCTGCGAAGACTAGAGATGGCACTGCTGAGCAAAACCTTTTCCTGAAGAAAGGACAACTATGGATCCAAGAAGAAGATGAACCTTAGCATAAACTAAGTGACATGTGGACACGTGGAGAGGAGTAAACCAGAGCAGGGAAGGACAGGGAAGGACTCAACATCTGAAGTGACGCATGCTGGCCTGCTATGTGCTGCCTGGTTACTCTGAACAAAAGCACCCTGACAGCCACAGCTCAAGGGACAGCTTAGGTTCCCTTTAACTTCCAACACTGCACTGCCACAGGGAAAGAAAGTCGTCTCATGAATAAATCCCAGCTCCCTGCTGGACCCCAACGAACATCTATAGCTACAAATACCTCAGTACTCAGGGCAGGGCTTCAAGAGCGGAAAAGAAAGAGGCAAGTCAAGAGGGAAACGCTAGCGGGTTTAGTGATGGGAAAAGCAGAGTAACAACATTGAGGCTGGGTCACAAACTTCTACAGGCCACCCAAGATCATCATCTCCATCTCCAACACGCCTGATCCTACCGATCTGTGAGCACAGTCCGCAATCCTGCTAAGCGAGGTGGCCCTGGGCAGCATGAAAGGCCGCCTGCCACGTGCATGTGCGTGGCTGCACGAGAGGGGCTGCTGGGGCTGCCGGCAAGTCCAGCCTAGTGGTTGCCTTTGGTCGACTTCTTCTTCTTCGATTCCTCTTTCTGCTTCTGCTTCTTCCTCTTGCCACCTTCCTTGAACCCAGCTTTCCTCTGTGACTCGCTTTTAGGATTTTGCACATCAGCTTTCCTCTGCATATCGCTTTTGGCGTGTTGCACATCAGCTTCCCTCTGCAAACTGCTTTTGGGTTGTTGCACACCAGCTTTCCTTTGCAAATCACTTTTAGAGTGTTGCACACCAGCTCCCCTCTGCACACCTGCTGAGGTCATGGGGGCGTCCCAGCCACCAGGAACCCGCAACCTGTCCTGTTCGTCATCCTCTTCCCAGGTGCTGTGAGACACAACTCTGGCCCCAGAGGCAGGCCGGGCCAGCTTCTGCAGGCGGGCACTGGTTGATGGGGCAGGCAGGGAGTGCTGGCCTCTGCGAAGGCATTCTTCTGCAAGGGCTTCCTCGTCGGCCACACCATTTATCGTTAAGGACTTTAACTGGCCATCTTCTTCAACTTCTACCCTTTCTTCACCATTCTCCACAATTCTCTTTGTAGTGATTTTTCTGCCATTAACTATTTTGGTAGAAGTGGATATCGATTTGAAGTTGCCCATCCCACTGCCACCAAATGAAGTTGACGAGAATGAAGTGAGACCTCCGTGACCTAGTGACCCAAACGAAGTGAACCCTGTTGTATCAAATGAAGAAAATCCACCTCCAAATGATGGAAACCCAGTGAAGGCAGAGAAGAAGGAGCCCGCGCCTCGGCTTCTGCTTCCTCGGGGACCTCTTCGGTTCCCAAAAAAGTCATCAAATGGGTCTTCAAGGAAGTCAAATGAAAATGGGTCCCTTCCACCAAAAAATTCCCTGAAGACATCTTCTGGGTTCCGGAATGTGAAGCCAAACTCAAAAGGACTGTCAAAATGACTTCCACCTCCTCCTCCTCCACCATTTAATCCTTCTTTGCCGTATTTGTCATAGATGTCTCGTTTTTTAGCATCTGATAGCACCTCATATGCCTCGGCTACTTGTTTGAACTTTCTCTCTGCTTCTTCTTTATTCTCAGGATTTTTATCTGGGTGCCACTTTAGTGCCAGTTTCCGATACGCCTTTTTGATATCCTCAGGTGAGGCATGTCTCTGCACGCCTAGAACTTCATAATAATCCACCATGTTTTAGCAGATTGTTGGAACAAGTCCGAGGACGCGGCGGAAAAGCGGGCGGGAAGGCGGCCGGGCTCCTCGCGGCTCGGAAACAGCTGCGCGGGCGGCGCTGGTGGCGGCGGCTCATTAATTTCATTTTATTTACATGTATTGTTCTAATTTGTGGACACATTGAGGTCTTGGGTTGTGCCTATGACAATACATGCCCGGAGATCCATTGAAAAAAGAAGCATGATTTGTCTTATATTTTATTCAGTGTTTATATATTTTGTGTCTTCACTGGGCTGATAATGTAAATGTTGACATGGATTACTTCCTTCCAATAAAACTAATTTTAGGTTGTTCAGTGAGAATTCTATGTGCTCTGAAGAGTAGGGTCCAAACAAGAGATGTGCATATCCTCTCTGGCAGCATTGCCTCCTCCCTTCCTTCTAGCAGTCCACTCTCCCTTGCCTATCTCAGTCCAACATCATTAATCAAAACCATGGCTTAACTATAAATAGGCCCTGGAATTGACTTTAACGTGATGGAAAAGGGCTGGGGTAGGTTCCAATTGGCTAGATTTGCACTTCATTCCTGAAGATTTTCCAGCAAGGTCTAAGTCTCCTGCTGCCCTCCTCTCGGTCTTCACCATCGTTCTGCATTCTAACTAGAGGTGGCACCTTTCTTTGCTCAGACCTTGTTGGATGACTTCCTCACTGTTTCAATTTGCAGCATGCAATGCTTTTGCTGGATGCCAAAAGATGATAGAGTCATAGAGACATGCCTGTAAACAACATTCAAAAGTATCTAGCGGTTTCAGTTGGATCAATATTCCAAATATAGAACTGACTAAAAATAAAATGGGTTTATGGAGCCTTTTCTTATAAATACAAGATGGCAAAGGATGAAGAAGGAAAGAAAGAAGAAAGGAGAATGAAAAGAGGAAGAGGAAGCAAAAAAAGAGGCATAGGAAGAAGAGAGTGTGGAGGGGGTTAGGAGAGGGTAAGAAGAAGAAGAGCAAGAAAGAGGAAAAAGAGTAGGAGAGGAAGAAGGAGCAGGAGAAAAGAAGGAAAAAGGAAGAGGAGGAAAGGAGGATGCAAGGAGAAGAGAAGGAGGAGGATAAGAAGAAAAAGGGGGGAGGGGTAGGAAGAGAAGAAAGGGAGGAGTAGGAAGGGAGAAAGTAAAGGAGAGAACGAAGAAGACAATAACCACCACAGTGAAGTCACAAGGCAATAAATCATCTCAAGGTATTGAACTATGAGAAACAATTTCAAAAGCTCAAACACAGGATGTAAAACTTTCCTTCAGGACTCTGGTTTACAAATTGTTTTCACTCATGTTGTGTGCTCTCTGTTTCACTCCATCCATACATGTAGCTATTGTGAGTCATAATAAAAGAATGTGAAAACACAGCATTAGGAATGCTAGAATAAAATGTAATATATACATTCTCAAGGGCCAGTAGTGCCGCGCACTGAGCAGGCCAAATCCTGTTGAGTTCTGGGACTCCAAGAAGGCAGTAGGAACCCAAAATTTCTTTCCATCAGGAAACTAAAGGTCCTGTGCCCAGGCTCTAGTCTTAAATTTGAACTGGATTTAGGATGCTCTATTTGTTAAGTAAACAAAAGCCAGACAGACAATTGATTAAAGGACTTAAAGGTTTTACCACTGGCTGATAAGGGGCAGGGCAGGGCCTGGCAGGGCATTATTTTCTATTCCAAGGAACATTTTGCAACGTTTGAAATCGTTTTGGTTTTCATAACTGTAGAGAAGTTATATCTAGTGAACAGATGCCAAGGATGTGACTATGCATCCTACAACACACAGGAAACATTACAGCATGATTACAAGTGTCCACAGGATACCTGCTGAGAAAGCCTCAGTTAAGTGAGGCTGAAGACATACATCAGTAGGTGTTGTCAAACAGCCTTTGCCTAAAGACATGAACCAGGCGGCTACTGGGTAGATGAATGGTTCCACATTATTTTTCCTTTAACCATGGGAATAGAGCTCCAAGCATCACATATGGTTTTGTGCTGGGGATCAGGTATAAGCCAACTAAAAAATAATGCTAGATATGAAGAGATGCTGAGAGACAAAGACAGAGACAGAGAATCAAAGTAAAAGCATAAGAGCATGAACTAAGGAAATAGGCAACCCAAAATGCATATGCAAAATTAAGCTACAAGGGTTGAAGTGCGCTCCGTGGTTATGTGCACTTCCTCCCCCCGCCAAGCATGAGGGACTAAGGGGGGGCCTGAAACCACCCATGTTTGAATCTCCAGATCCCACACAAGCAGCTGGGCATGGCCACACACTTCTGTAACCCCAGTTCCACAAGGGGGAGCAGAGACCAGGGAATCCCCAGGTTGTGGAAAAGCAGTGAGCTGCAGTGAGACTCTGGCTCAAATAAGAATGGATTGGAATAGTAATGGAGTGGGACACCAGCTGTTCTGCTTCAGCCACCACAGGCATGGTTGCCAAGAAGGACACATACATATGCATACAGCACACGCATACCACATTACATACACAAAAAAAAAAAAAAAAATAGCCTGCAAATCAAAATTCCAAAACCTGTGCAGAAATAGCAATGAAGATGACAGACAATTGTACCAATATTCAGAAATTATTATGTTGTAAAATGTGACTTGAAAACAAGTACATTTAAAATATTTAGCATATTGGGTGGGAGAGACGGCTTAGCAGTTAAGGCCCTTGTGAAGCATAAGAGTTCATGTTCAACCCTACAGGTACCACTTAAGCCAGCCCACAGTGATGCAAGCGCACAAGGTCACACATGCGCACAAGGGGGCACGCACGGCTGGCATTTAATTATAATGGCTAGAAGACCTGGCGTGCCAATTCTCTCTCTCTCTTCCTCACTCTTTCTTACTCTTTCACTCTTACATAGAAAAACCCGTCTGCTGAGCTTGCCTCAAAAAAATATTTAGCATAAAAGGGATGAAATCACATCTATAAAAATAGAATAAATTATAACACAAAATCAGGCAAAGAGATGAGTTAGTGCCATTGTACCACTCCCAGAAATGCCAAAATCCTTTAGATCTTGAGTTCAGTAATATAGGTATTGACATTTATATCCTCTATTTTACTAGTTTAGTATATTACTTCTTGTGGATTTCAGTCTTAAATGATGAAATTTCTAATAATTACCTATTTAATACTAATTGTATGCCACATATTTAAACAATGCCTGAGGTGTGATATATTCTCAGCCCATTTTTAAAATTTTTTTTTATTTTTTAATTTTTTTTTTTAGAGAGAGAGAGAGAGAGAGAGGGAGGGAGAGGAAGACAGATAGGTAATGGGCGCGCCAGCAGTCTCTCAGCTGCTGTGAACAAAATCCAGATGTGTGCACCCCCTTCTGGGCAACTGTGGCATTGCGCCCTTGCGTCACTTTGCATCTGGCTAAACGTGGGACCTGGAGTTTGGAATCGGGTTCTTAGGCTTAAGAGGCAGGTGCCTTAACCGCTAAGCCATCTCTCCAGCCCTCTCAGCCCATTTTTATGAATAAATAAAATAAAGCTCCAGAAACAAAAAGCAAATGTAAGCCAGGCATGGTGTCTCACATCTTTAATCCCAGCACTGGGAAGGCTAGGGCAGGAGTATCAAGGGCAGCCTGGCCTAGAGAGTGAGTTCCAGGTCAGGCCTAGGCTAGAATGAGACACTGACCCTCCCATACAGATATTGATGAAATAGAAAACAAGGTGTAATGAAGATTATGTAGAACCAAAAGCTAGATTTTGTGAATAAACTAATAAAACAGCAAATGTTTTGTGAAATATGACAATATCAAATAAATATGATATTAAGAATGCAAAAACTGTAATGTGTGAACTGTAAATGGGTTAATCATGAGAGAAAAAATACAATTGTAATGTTATAAAACTTGAAATTTAAATAAAATAGATAATTTCCAAGAAGCACATAACAAAACTAAAGGCAGTATGAGTAAGTATCACACAGATCTATTTCATTAGCTAATTTAAAAGAGAGCGAGAAAAGAGAGAAAAGAAGGGAGGGAGGGAAGGAGGAAAAACATCTTGGGCAGAAGTACCCTGCCAGGAAATTCACAAAAGAGGGGGTGGAAAGAATGTTAGAGCCACAAGTTGGGGCATTATGCACAGAGACTTGGCCTATCCCCCATAACTCTTGACAACCCCCACAATGCATGACCCACATTCTCCATTGATGAAGGTCCCTTTGGAAGAGGGAGGACAGGGAGGAGGATAATGGAATCACCATTATGAATATAAAATTAGAATAATATAAATAAATAAATAAATTATTAAAAAAAGAAGTACCCTACCAGAGTGGAGAAAGCTGTACTCTGAAGCTGAATTGTTTCAGGTTTATCTCAGCCAAAGACAGATCACACCTCCCCCCCCCCCAGTGAGCTGTTGATCACCAAAACAATATACTCCATTGCCACCAGAACAAGATGATAAAACATATTGCTAAAGTTACTGCAGGCTGCAGTTGCAGGACACTGAAAAATCAAGTTGGAACTGAAATGGAAGCCAGCTTGCTGTGGGATAACTGCCATAATGCTGGAAGGTCTTATGTGAGCTGCTGGAGAAGAAAAGGCACCTACAGCACGAAGAAGCAGTGTGTCCTGCAAGCTACACAATTAACCAGCCAGGCAGGCAAGATGTACTCACCGGTGCAATAGTGGCACATAAGTTATGGGGGCAATCAACTGCTCTCTGATTATATAGGAGACAAGTTCAGTGGAATAGAATTTGTGCCTGGTACTAAGGACCAAGTCAAAAGCCTATGGCTTCGAAGGTCATAGAGGCTAGAGGGAAGCTTCTAACGTTTGGGTTTTTTTGGCTAAATGTAGACATTATGTTCATCAAAAAGCTTTCTATGTATGTATGTTTAAGCCCTTTAATTAATGATGTTCTCACTTCGCTTATAGAACCTTCTTTTTACAGATGGCAGCACATAGCAGGGAGACCCAAAACTCATCAAAATGACAAGGAGAAAAACCTCAGGGCTTATCACTGGACAGAACTTCTCTATCACACCCACCAGAGCTCAGGAAACATTGCAGAGGTAGTTGAGGAAAGCATAAAAGTGCTGCTCTCACTGCTAGCCAGAGAATCATCTCTGTGGAGATGTTGATAGACACTGCGAAGACTCAGAACTCATCAAAGTAGAAAGTAAGAGGATATCAAGAGCTCAAGACTAAAAGAGATTTCCACCATGCCCTTCAAGGCTCAAGGAACATTGCAGAAGAGGAGGCAGAAAAATGTAAGAGCGAAGTTTGTGTATGTATACTATAAGGGACTGTCCTCCAGACATGAACTGACTGGTGTATTCAAGACCCCACAGTGTGTAACAACCATAAGACCAGCATGGTTTTGAGCCCACCATCTTGACGGAGGATGGAGGAGGGAAAAGGTATAAGACCAAAAAAAAAAGCAGAGATAGGACTATGTTCAAAGAAAAGGAGAAGGAACAACAAAAAGGATAAAGGGGGCTGGAGGGATTTCTTAGCAGTTAAGGCACTTGCCTACAGAGCCTAAGGACCCAGGTTCAATTCCCCAGGACCCACGTTAGCCAAATGCACAAGGGGGTACACTTGTCTGGAGTTTGTTTGCAGTGGCTGGAGGCCCTGGCATGACCATTCTCTCTCCCTCTTTCTCTGTCAAATAAATAAATAAACAAAAATAAAATATTTTTTAAAGGATAAAGGGTCAGGTGCGGTGGCACACGCTTTTAATCACAGCACTCATGAGACAGACATAGGAGGATAACCGTGAGTTCAAGGCCACCCTGAGACTACATAGTAAATTCCAGGTCAGCCTGAGCTAAAGTGAGACTACTTCAAAAAACAAACAAAAAAAAAAAAGGATAAAGGGAGGGTAACATGAAACTAACATGATCAAATTACTTTATGTTCATGAAGTTCTTGTTAACTTTTTAAATGTCATATTACAGTATACACTCAATGTAAGTGTGAATCTGAAAACAAAGATGAAGTATTTTTTGAAGCTAATCACATCACTCACCAATTGTTCTTGAAGTTACAACTTCTAAGGAGGGATGGTTTATGCTTTGTGGATCCCACTGCCATCTAAAATGTTTGACATAGGGAAAAAATATTTCTGATCATGCTATCATGAGTAAGCTTCTGAAATAGAAAGCACAAGATGATTGCACAATTACTATAAAGCTACGGAGAAAATTATATTATTGTTGCATCTTATTTGAGGGGTTTTACACATGTGTTCATGGGTATGTGGGAACATGTATGGGGAGTACTATGGACATGCACATGTGTGGGAAAACCCAGAGGTCAATGTCAGGTGTCTTGCTCAATCTATCTCCACCTTATTCTATGAGATAGGGTTGGTCACTGAACCTGCAGCTCACAAATTCGGCCCTTCCCTTGGGATCCTCCTGTCTCTGATACCCTAGTGCTGAGGTTGCCACGCTCAGTTTTTATGTGGATGGTGGGGATTGAACTGAGGTCTCCATGCTTGCATAGAAGGCATTCTACCTCATGAGCCATCTCCCAAGGACCCCTAGAGCTTCGTTTGAAAAGCAACATCATCTTCTGATTATGTAAAGATTTAAAAGTCTATAAAATATGGATTGCATTAGTATGTTCTGTTGAGGATTGAAAGTGTTTTGTAATGAAAGCCTTCTAAGCTCTTTTGACAGAAGGTTCTCCTGGAAATAGTTATATTCTTTGTGGATTTCACCTCCAGACAAATGGAAGCAAAGCTGTATTCCTTTTCTGGTACTTTTTAGCAGATTGGATTGTAAGGATATAAAGAGATTCTAACTAGACAGTGTTAGACACTGCTATGCATTGGGATGCTGAAAAACATTTCCTTCAAAGCCTCCCTATAATCTCCACCAAAAATCTGTTACATCAAAGCAAGCAGACATTCAACAGATCAACTCTTCCCTAGAATAGTTGTGGGATCTTCTCTATAAATGGATTTAAGAATAGTTGGGCAAGTTTGGAATTATTTTCTCCCTGTTTATGTCATGTATGTGGGTGCGTGTGTGTGTGTATGCATGGAGTGGGGAGACCAGAGGTCAATGTCAAGTGATTTTTTTTTTTCTTTTTTTTTTTTTTTTTTTTTGGTTTTTCTGAGGTAGGGTCTCAATCTAGCCCAGGCTGACCTGAAATTCACTATGTAGTCTCAGGGTGGCCTCGAACACACAGCAATCCTCCTACCTCTGCCTCCCGAGTGCTGGGATTAAAGACGTGCACCACCACAAGCGGCTTCAGGTGATTTTCTTAGTTGATGTCAACCTTGATCTTTGAGACAGTGTCTCTCAGTGAACCCAGAGATCATCAACTGTTATAGTTAAATTCTCATTGCTGGGACCAAGCACTCAATACATGGAAGAAAAGTAAATTTTTGGCTTTTACTCCCTAAGGGAAGCTCCACGATGACAGGGGAAAGCATGGCATGAGCAGAGGGTGGACATCACCTCTGCCACAACAAGTGGGCAGGAGAATGAGATGAACTCTGACAAGGGGGACCTGGCTATAATAACCCAAAGCCCACCCAATACACACCTCCTCCAGCAAGTCTCAACCTCTCAAATTGCCATCAGCTGGAGACAAAGCATTCAAAACACATGAGATTATGGTGGACATGTGATTCAAACTACCTCACAAATTTAGCTAGACAAGCTAGCCAACAAGCCCAGAGATTATCCTCTGCTTTCTAGCACTGGAATTACAGGCACGTGCCATCATGCCTGGCTTTTATGTGGGTACTGGGGATCTGAATTCAAGTTCATCATGCTTACAAGGTAAGTACTTTACCCACACAGCCATCTCTCCAGGACCCCTGCTGTTACATTTGAAAGGCAATGCCATATGATTCAATAAAACATGAGATATAACTATTTCCTGGTTTGCTATTATGGGAAAATAATTACATACACTCAACAAAAGCTAACTCCCTAGAAGAAGAATTTAATTACTGTTATTGTCACATGATTGCCTTAATATTTCACATGCATTTGTGTGTGTGTGTGTGTGTGTGTGTGTGTGTGTGTGTGTGCATTTGAGGGCAAGTCTGGCGGGTCTGATGTCTTTATACATCTATACAAAACTACCTAATTCATCTCAACAATGTCCTAAGAAAGGTTAAGCATTTCCAACTTTCCTCCATCTCAATCTCCTTCTTCTGCTCTACCTTTGTTGATTTCAACAACAGAGAATTTATGACCTCACAGCTTCACAGTTTTCTTGGGTGCACAGAATGCCATACTTATTCCAAGCTGCCTTTAATGGATATGGTCACCTCAAGTTAGATATTCGCCATCATTTGGAAGTATTTGACCTAGACATCTTCTTTCATTACCAACTTCTATTCAGCAGTGTAATCTGGTTTTGTTACATTTTTATTCATTCATTCATTCATTCAATAAATATCTATTTGTTGTTTATGGCAAGCACTGCACTTAAAACTGTGAGGGAAATTATGATCAAGACCTACATGAGCATTGATCTAATAAGACAATAATGAATATGATATGTATATGTACGTATAAATCAATTCATATGCATAAAATCACATTTTGAAGTTGAATCCTGAACAAAGTTTGCTACAAGTCGCTCCTAACTCCTAAGGGCAGCATTCCATTTTTATAGCACCCACTCCCATGAACCGGAAGGCTAAGGCATTCCTTCTGTGCCTAGGAATCAGCTGCTCCATGAGGTACCTCATGGCTACAGGGGTTGGGCTGAGGCTTGCCTTCGCACACCCTGCAGGGCTTTCTGCCAAGCCTGACCTCATGTTTCAACCACAAGCACACAGCTAATAATAACTTCAGCTCTTAACTTACAAAATGCAATTCCGAAAGGCCATGTTGGATAATCTGCCAGTTAACTGAAAGAAAAATTTACAAAGCCTACCCAGTAATTACTAGCAAAATCAAACTTTTCCCAGCAGACACATGGCACTTCCAAGTTTCACCAGCAGAGTTCTCTGAAAAAAACCTGACGTTCCCATTGGCAAGTGTGTGCAGCTGTTCACATTGAAGGTCAAGTCTATTCATTACCCTCAGGCTAATGTCTGTTCTCTTGAAGTAACAAGTCATAAGTGAAAAGTTTTTGGTACAAGATCAAGAAAATTATACTAGAGCACTAAATATTTTCATACACATATGTGTGTACCATATACTTGTTAATAAAATTTGGTATGTGTTTAGTAGCACTGAAAGAAGTATTTATGGAAATTAGTATGTTTTATTTTTTAAGCTTTGGTCTTACATATTTTTAATTTATATTTATTTGAGAGAGAGAGAATGGGTATGCCAGGGCTTCTTGCCACTGTATATGAAATATAGACACATGTGCTGCTTTGCATCTGGCTTTATGTAAGTACTAGAGAAGCAAACACAGTTTATCAGGCTTTGAAAAAAAGCACCTTTACCACTCAGCCATCATCTCTCCAGCCCTCTTGCATATTTTTGTTGCTCAATTAAAAAATCAAACTCTAACATCTCCATTTTAGCATCAAGCTATTTGTTTTAAAAGCAAAGCATCCAGGAAGTCCATGTTAAGTAGCTTTTGAAGGACCAATTATGAACTATGTAGACATCAATCCTTGTATGTGATGATCATGCCTATGAAGTGCAGTCAGACATTCTGTGTGCCTGTGGCTTATACAGGTAGTGGGACAAAGTGCTCACTAGCAAATGATGTTTGAATTAATGGTGGCCAGAGGATAAGATGATGGATGGATGGATGGATGGATGGAAAGATTAATATTTATAGTCATTTTGCTCTAACTGGATAGGCAAAGAGTAGTTATATGTACAGAATAGTCAATTACCCAGGGCAAGGTTTCTGACCCATATCAATGACACCCTTCCTAAAGCACTAAGACAACATGCTCTAAGCAAAGTCTTGAAGGGCGATGAATAAGTATAAACTTTAAATGGACCTCTGATTAGCCATGCCGTGTTAATGCAAATAAATACCTTTGGCCCATATCATGATAACTAAAATGGAAAAATAAAATTTGCTCATAAATTCAGTCATATAGTGGAATGAAATGACAATGAAAGGTTCCACGAACTGCCTAGCACTGTTTTAAATGCCAGAATGAGGTATTCAGAAGTAAGCTGATGATTGCTTCTGCACTAAAGGACATGGACATACAGCAGAGATAATTCAGGCCTCTAGCAATGACTAATCACTTTATACATGCATAGATAGAAGGTCTTGAACCATGTCAGTGGTGAAGCACTATGTCCTTGATTAAAATGTCACTTAATCCAGGGGTAGAGGCTCACTCACATCTGTAATTCCAGTACTCAAGAGGCTGAAACAGGAGAATCACAGCAAGTTCAAGGTCAGATTTAGTTACTTAGTGAGTTCCAGGCCAGCCTATGCTACAGAACAAGACTCTATCTCAATAAACAAACAAACGCAAATCTTAAGCAAAATAAACCTTAATAAACTCTTCTGTCAACTGGTAAAATGGATTTTATGTTCATAGAGTCACTTTGGTCAAATCCCCATTTTATGTTTTATATTCTATTGTTATAAAATGTCACAAAATATGAAAAATATGAAGCACAGAATTCTAAAGCAGGAAAAAACACAAACATATTCTGTGAAGGACCTAATAGTTAAATGTTTTAGGCTTAGGGACATACAGTTTTTTATTTTATATCACCAAAGTAGTCAGGTAGCATAAAAATGAATGTGTATGGCTGTGTTCTAATAAAACTTTTGTTTTCATCTTTTTTATTTATTTATGTATTTTAATTTGAGAGAGACACACAGAGAGAGAATAGGCAAGCCAGGGCCTCTCAGCCACTGTGAACGAACTCCAGACACGTGCACCCCCTTGTGGTGCATGTGCAACATTGCACCCTTGCGTCACTTTTGTGTCTGGCTAAACATGAGACCTGGAGAATCAAACGGGCATTCTTAAGCTTCCCAGGCAGGCGCCTTAACAGCTAAGCCATCTCTCCAGCTTTATTTTTATTGAAAACTTTAATATATGAACATATTGCATATTAGTCATATGCCCATCAGATTATACTATTATATTCCCTGTCACCTACCCCCATTCCACTGAAGGCCCTCCTCATGGGGTTATCAGTCTTCACTGTGGGGTTCTTGAATGCACTTGTTGGCCTCTGTGAGGAGGGACAATGCCTCAGAGTACACCTTCCTAGTAATTTCATGTACTTTTCAAATCACATGACATTGCTAATTTCATTTTTTCCAACTATGTAACAATTATTTATAAAAAACATTTCTAGCTCATGGGATACTAAAATATTGAATAAAAGGTTGGATTGGGCCCAAGGGTTCACGATCCTCTGGTGCAAAGCAAGGAATTTTTAAATACCTAGCTGATTCCTGGTATTTTGACTCTGAAATATTTGCCTTAAATATGCTATACATGTTTTTTTTTTTCTCATGATCCAATGGTAACAATTGAAAATGTTTAATATTTTACCCAGAAATGAAGAACTGCTACACTAAGCTACTTTATTTGAGTTTAGAAATGTTTAGAAAAGGGCTGGAGAGATGGCTTAGCGGTTAAACACTTGCCTATGAAGCCTAAGGACCCCGGTTCAAGGCTCGATTCTCCAGGACCCATATAAGCCAGATGCACATGGGGGTGCATGCATCTGGAGTTTGTTTGCAGTGGCTGGAGGCCCTGGTGCACCCATTCTCTCTCTTTCTCTCTCTCTCTCTCTCTACCTGCCTATTTCTGTATCTCTCTCAAAGAAATCAATAAAAAATTTTAAAAAAAAGAAATGTTTAGAACATGCAGATATTGGTGGAACACAGATTTGTCAATACCTGTATTTTCTAACAAACACAGTAATAGCACAAAAGAGAAAATTTTCCTCTGGCTTCTGTTTAATCAATTGTGAAGTGTATTTGAATGGGGCCAATTGGAAAGGCATATTTCATTTCCTAATAATATATAACCTTCTATCCAGCTGTTAGAAAGCCATTAGGACTTCTATTCCTGTAATTTTATTAAGGTCTGCCTTTGGAAACAGAGAATTGCAATGTCTTAACTATAACTGACTTGAATGCTAATCCTGTAAATTAGACTTGGAAATATTTGTCCTGATTTTTATTTCCTCTTAGAAAATTGCGTTGTTAATTGGCCTATTTCTAACTTCCATAAATTCTCATAAATGATCACAGTGTGCAGAACTTAGTACAGTGTGTAGTTCTATCTAGGACATTACGACTCAGTAGGGACTGAGTGTTAAACTGTCAAATTTTTGAAATCTTTGTGCTTTCAAAATTACACACTTTTAAGAGGGCATTAACTTAAGTCATATAATAATGGGAATTACTGATACCTACTACATATCCTAAGGTCCGTTTTACCAGCTCTGTGTGTTCATCCATTAGATTTGGTGCACTTTCCTCCTAGCAGTTCCCCCCCTATCCCCTTGGGAACTGGCATCAATTCACCAAGTCAGAAGTCCCTTGGACATAGCCATAGCCTGTCTGCTATGGGAGGATAAAATTGCCCAGAGCTTGTGTCTCACAAGACAAAGCCTGAGGTAGAATTTACTCTCCTGAGCACCCATGGAATCAGACTGTGCCTGGGCATGAATCAAAATGCATCCATCCATCCCTTCTTCACCTGTCCTAGTGCCGTTCTAGCTTCCTTCAGAGGCTCGTCCCCAGTAATTCACTAACACCTCAACACTTACCTAGCTTTCCAGATCACCTGACTCATGATACGTGTCAGTCTTGCTGGTGACACTTACAGTTAACTCAACAAACATATTTGGTTCCTTTTTTTTTTTTTTTGGAGGGGGTGGATCCTCCAGGGTATTGGCCATGAATGCCTTTGCAGAAACAGTTACCACCTTGTCAATGAGGATGATCCATCTAAACTTACCCACAATCTCTCTACCCTCCTCAATGCCTTCCCAAAATTTTCTTCCTGAGGATCTAATCTCCGACAGCTTCCTGTAACCCTCCACAGTAGGTCATTTTTACCATCACTCTGCTACGTGCACTCTTTCCAATTCACTGACATTGCATCATGCACTTGAGTTCCACGGAGTAATTACTTGGAATTCACTCAATCTCTATTCATTGAGCATCTGCTTTCTGTGCCAATTCCTCATAGGATAAATGCAATTAGAATGTGGTGGAACAGACTAATATTTGAGGTCTGTGACAGTTAAATTCATTGTCAACTTGATAAGATTAGGAATAAAGTAAGAGAGATACCTCTTGGGCAAGTCTGTCCAAGGTGCTTCCTGGAACGACTACTACAGTAAGAAGACCTTCCCCCAGCGTTGTTAGCCCTTCCGGTGGTGGGCTATATATAAAGAAGTTCTAAGAGAACATGGGGCCTTTTCCCCAAGCTGACTTTGCTATTCACTGGTGACTTCATCTATCCTTTTGCTATTATCCTTCATAAACATCAGAATCAAGCTTAATTAGCCTTCCAATGTGGAGTGAAGACCACTAGCTCTCCAGGGATTCTCCTGGCCTTCAGCATGAGATTAGGACTGCTGAAGCATCCAGCATCACGGACTGAGCAGCTACCAAGTTCTCCAACTCTCCAGTTTACTGACAACTCTTGTTGGACTGCCTAGCCCATATCCTGCAAGCTAACCTAATATATGTTCATTTCATGAATTCTATTCCTCTAGGGCACCCTAACTAATACGAGGTCTAAATCACAGCATTGTTACGATGTATGATTTTTTTTAACCACACCCTGCAAATGATGCTTTGGGTTTTGGTTTTCTGGCCCATAAAGAAGGAATGACAATGCCTCATTTGGCGTTCGGTGATGTGTCTGTTTGGGATGGAGCTGGTGATGTATTAGGGCATACTCAAGAGCATGCCTGTCTTTACCTCTCATCTGTCATGTGCTATCTGCACTTTCCTCAGCAAGTTACTCTTTGCCATTGTCAGTACAATGGAGATTATTGTACTACTTGATTCAACGCTTTCATGGGATCAAGTTAATTAATATGTATAAAATTTTAGAAAGATAAACATTCATTGATAAACACCCTTGTGCATATATATCCACTTGTAGATTTAGTGGTCTGCACTTTCTACTCAACGAATTATTTTATTTAAATATGTAGTAAGTTTTAAAATATTTATTTATTTATTTATTTATGAGAGAGAATGAGAATGGGAATGCCAGGGCCTCCTGCCACTGCAAATTAACTCCAGACACATGTGCCACTTTGTGCATCTGGCTTTACATGGGTAATGGGAAATTGAACTTGGGCTCACAGGCTTCAGAAGCAAGTGCCTTAACCACTTAGCAATCTCTCCAGCCCAGTATTTAGTAAGTTTTAACCAACAACATGTGAAAATATAAACAAAGAAATAAAAATTACAATAATAAGGGCTGGAGAGATGTCTAAGCAGTTAAGGCGCTTACCTGTGAAGCCTAAGGACTCATGTTCAACTCCCCAGATCCCACATAAGCCAAACGAACAAGGTGACACCTGCTCAAGGTTGCACATGTTCACAAGAGGGCACACATGTGTGGAGTTCAATTGCACTGGCTGGAGGCCCTGGTGCACCAATTCTCTCTCTCTCTCTCTCTCTCTCTCTCATAAATGCATGTTCCACCATACCTAGCCAAAATAAAAATAAAAATTACAACAATAAAGTGTCATTCCTCCAGGTGGCTAATGGTTTTTAAACATTCATCATTGGCAAAGATACACCGAGAAGCATTTTAATGGCATAACTTTTTGAAATGGATTTAATGATATTTTAAATATTTGAAACTATTCATGGCCTTTAAATCATTGATCCCTTATAAAAATGGCCCTTGGCCTAGAGAGATGGCTTAGTGATTAAGGCACTTGCCTTCACAGCCCAATGACCCAGGTTTGATTCCCCAGGACCCACATAAGCTAGGTGCACAAGGGTTTGCATGCATTTGGAGTTCATTTGCAGTGGCTGGAGGCCTTGGCATGCCCATTCTCTCTCTCTCTCCTCCCCCCCCCCATTTCTCTCTCTCTCTCAAATAAATAAATTAAATTAAATAATTTGAGAAATGAATCTCATTGGAGTAAGATTGATAGTCAAAGGCATCTTTTGAAGATATCGACTGTGGTATTATTATAATAACAAGTATTTGGAAATAATCCAAATATTTAATGAGGTAAGAATAATGAAAATATGGTATATCCTTAGTTTTCTTATTTGTGATTTTGTTGTGGGAGAAAACAATTACAATGTCACTAATTACTAATATATTTTGTGTGTGTGTGTGTGTGTTATAAATGTGTGCATGTGTTTGCATCTCTGGGCACACATGTGCATTCAGGTGCTCACATGTGTGTACATGCATGCAGAGATCAGAGGTCAGTATCTGTATGGCACAGTGCAGGTCAGGCCCTAGCCAGGCCGCCTGCTAGAAGAAACCAGGAAGTGGCTTCTGTGGAAGTGGCATCCTGCACAGGCCTGGCATGACAACAGCTACAGCCCCATGCCTGTGAGCAACCTGCTGTGAGATGATCTGCCTGGAGACAGGCTGTCATTGGTCACAGGAAGGGAACCACCCCATACAACGATTGGCCAGCCAAACCCTTAAAACCCCCTACACTTCCTTGAATAAATGAGTTTTCAGCAGTTTTCCCTCTGCCTGCTTCCACCCAATGGTCCCTCCTGAGCTGGCCCTAGGAGTGACCCCAACAAGTATCAAGTGTCTTCTCAGCTACTCTCCACCTTATCTTTTGAGACACAGTTTCTTGCTGAACCTAAAGCTCACTGATGCAACTACAGCAGCTAGCCAGCAATCCTAAGGGATCTTCTTTTCTCCCCCTCTCCAGAACTGGGATTCCAGGCACAGAATGTCATGCTGAGCTTTTACATGGGTTTTCATGCTTGTGTGGCAAGATCTTTACCTGCTGAGCAATCTTCCCAGCTCCTAGATTGCTTTATTTGGTTTTTTTGACCATGCCATACAGGTAAATATTACATTTTGACCATATATACCTCCATTGTCCTATCTTATCCCTCTTCCACTCCAGCTGAAACCCTTCTTCCCCCTATTTACCAGTGGCTACACAACTGAAGAGAATGACTTCTCATTTCCCACCATCCACCTATGGTCATGAGTGCCTCAGAGAGGAGTGCAGCCTCATAAGCTTCGCCTCCATCCATGGAGGAATGCTGACTGGTCCTATCATGCGAGGATCTCCTGCATTTAAACACAGCTGCTGTAATGTCCAGATGACAAAGTTCCAAAGAACTATTCCACATCCTCCAGCTCTAACATTCCTTCTGCCACCTCTTCTGCAATGTTACCTGAGCCTTGGAAGGGATGACATAGTGTCTCATTTAGTGCGGAGCACTACATAGTCACTTACTCTCAGCACTTTGTTTGGCTTTGTGTCTCTCCAACTGCAAAAAGGAAATTTCTCTGATCAAAGCGGAGAGCATCACTCATCTATGGGTATAAACACAAATATTTAGAGGGCAATGTGATGTGCACAGCATATCCATTTAGCCAAACAAAGTAGCTTCCCTCGTAAGGCCTATGTCTTCCACAGCCATAAGTTTTTTACTAGATTTTTCAGTACCAGGCATGAATTTCTCCCCATGGAGTGGGCTTCAAAATCCATCATAGAGCAATTAGATATTCCCATCACAGTCATTCACCAGTGGACACTCAAAAGGTCTATTGCTGGGTAAGACTATTGATGACTTTTCTCCCCCAGCAGCCTTCATGGCACCTTCCAGCTAGACATTAGGTAGGAAGCTTCCAGCTCAGTTTCAGCTTGATTTCTCAGCATCCTGAAACCAAACTATGTTAGTCCCTAGATTTTTAACAAGACAAGGTCAACTAAAAAATACTTTTAAAATAAGTGAAATACTCTTTAATTGTGCTTGTTATCTATTGCTCTATGAGCCTTAGGGGTATAAAGCCTGCTCTTGTCTAACTAAATGTATATACTATTCCCACCAAGCTGCCCTGAAAGCACTATGCTTAATGATCATATTCACATATTAACGCTACTCTCACTTCTCGTTAGAGAAGCTTCTCTTTTCAGATGGTGATGACCACTGGGATGACCCAAAAGGCAACATAGTGCTGAGAAGAAGGGATGGAGGAGTGTCCAGCACTGAAACATCTGTCATACCCTCCAAGGCTCAGGGGCCATTGCGGAAGAGGGGGCGGATAGAATGGAAGAGCCAAAGGAAGGGTACGACTCCTTACAATGCAACTGCCCAGACAGAAATTGGCCTCGATATCCATGACCTTGCTGTGCCTAGCAATACCTTCGCAAGACCCTCATAATAGAAGTAAAAGATGGTGACATCAAATTAAAAGAGAGACTAATGGAGAGAGGAAGGGGATATGATGGAGATTGGAGTTTTAAAGGGGAATGGGGGAGTGGAGGGAAATATCATGCACTTTTTGTATGTAAGTATAGAAGTTGTAAATAAAAAAAATAATTATTTAAAAAAATAAAATAAAATACTTGAAACTTATCAGCTTAAATCAGACATATTAGTTATTTAATAGATATTGGAGGTTGGGAAATTGGACACTGATTAGCTCTGACCCCCTGTTTAAGATTTCTCAGTCTGTGTGTGATCAAAGTGTCACTGAAGCTGGGTCTCCTCTGAGGTTTAACCAGAGGAGAATTCATTCACATTCAAGTTCACTCACATGGTCATTGGCAACATTCTGTTCTCAAAGATTGTTGGGCTTAGAGCACTGGTTTCTTCCTGGACATTGGCAGGAGCACCACCTCACATCCTTGCCATGTGGGTTTTTCCAATAACACAACTTGCTTCAACCAAACCAGCAAGACAGATCCAGTTAGCAAGTCCAAATTCACAATCTTTTTTTTTTTTTTTTGTTTTTTGAGGTAGGGTCTCACTCTAGTCCAGGCTGACCTGGAATTCACTATGTATTCTCAGGGTGGACTCGAACTCACGGTGATCCTCCTACCTCTGCCTCCCAAGTGTTGGGATTCAAGGCGTGCGCCACCAAGCCCGGCTAAATTCACAATCTTTTGCGATCTAACCTCAGAATGACATCTTCTCAAAGTTACTGTCTTCTACTGGCTACAGGCAAGTCACTAACAGGGAGGAGATTACATATATCTGGAGATTTCTAAGCTACTGATCATTGGGGAAAACTGCCTATCATTTTAATATGCACACATGTATCTGCATTCTATAAGGTTTTATACTAACCATATATTAATTTTATTATTTAAAAAAGCATTCATTTGGGCTGGAGAGATGGTTTAGCAGTTAAGGCACTTGCCTAAAAAGCCTAAGAACTGCTGTTCAAATCTTCTGGTCCCACATAAGCAGATACATGGTGACACAAGCATGCAATGCCATATATGTGCACAAACGGGTACACACGTCTGGAATGCATTTGCAGCAGCTGAGGCCCTGGAACACCCATTCTCTGTTTCTCTCTGCCTCCTTCTCTCTCAAAATAAAAAATTTAGGGCTGGGGAAATGGCTTAGTGGTTAAGGCATTTGCCTGTGAAGCCTAAGGACCCCGGTTCAATTCCCCAGGACCCACTTGAGCCAGATGCACAAAGGGGGCACATGCATCTGGAGTTCCTTTGCAGTGGCTAGAGGCCCTGGCATGCCCATTCTCTCTTTCTCTCTGTTTCTTTCTCTCTCTCTCCCTCTCAAATAAATAAATAAATAAAATATTTTAAATAAAAAAATAAAAATAAAAAATTTAAAAAAGCATTCATTTAATATTTTCAAATAAACCTTTGGTAAGTTTATAATTTTGCTCAGAATTCTACAGTGAAGTTATTCTTTTTGTTGTTGTTGTTGTAGGTGTGGCTTTTTGTTTAGCACAATTTTTTGAACATTTTTATTTATTTTGTTGTTATTTTTTAGATATATATTTTATTTATTTATTTATTTATTTATTTATTTATTTATTTATTTATTTGAGAGAGAGAAAGAGAGGAAGATAGAGAGAAAGAGAGAATGGGCACACCAGGGCCTCCAACCACTGCAAACAAACTCCAGACGCATGTGCCCCTTGTGCATCTGGCTTATGTAGGTCCTGGGGAATTGAACCTAGGTCCTTTGGCTTTGCAAGCAAATGCCTTAACCACTAAGCCATTTCCCCAGCCCCTGTTGTTGTTATTTTTAAGGAAACGTCTCACTCTAGCCCAGACTGACCTGGAATTCACTATATAGTCTTAGGCTGGCCTCTCCAGTGCTGGTATTATGACCATTTTGTAAAAAGATACCCCAAGAAAAGGTCTGCCTATATAAAATAAATCTAAATTCCAGTGGACACTATCAGATATCTGGTAACTAAATAGGTGCTCAGGCTTTGATTAACTCTGTTTGACTTTTATCTTGGCACTTCCTATGTCATAAAATTATAACCTCAGGCTGGGCATAGTGGCACACGCCTTTAATTCCAGCACTCGGGAGGCAGAGGTAGGAGGATCACCATGAATTCGAGGCCACCCTGAGACTACATAGTGAATCCAGGTCAGCCTGGACTAGAGTGAAACCCTACCTCACAAAAAAACCAATATATATATCCTCAGGATAGTTATCTTTAAATAATAGGAAAGATATACCCAGGGCCTGCCACAGTGAATGAAGGTCTCCACAGAAAGAGGGTATGTAGGTTTTCTAGATTTCTCTAAGACAGGAATTGAGATGGGGTTCTGTGGTAGTTTGAATATATGTCCCCCAATATATTCAATGTTTTATTAATCTAAGTTTGTCAATCACCTTGCAGAGGCAAGGTCACTGGGGGGGTCTTAAGGTGTGGTGATGGGTTTGAGATTCCATTGTAAAGATATGCAAATGTGTCTAAGGAGTTCCAGTCTGCTGTGTGACCTTTTGGCTGTAGTTTGTTTTGCTCTGTGTGATGTGGTGGCTGGTTGGCTTTTCTCTCTCTCGCCTGGTCCTGTGAAGGGCAAGCCATTTCTCTTGCCATTATGGAACTTCCCCTGGATCTGTAAGCTTCAATAAATAATATCCCTTCCTCCATAACTGTGCCTGGTCTGGAAGTTCATCTCAGCGAACCTGAAGCTGTCTGCAACAGGTTCCTTCCCTAGCTTTCTCGTAAGATATAAAGCTTAGAACTCATGAAATTAAATGACTTACTTCTCAGAAGTCAGTTGAGATTTGGACAAAAGCTGCTAGCTCCATGGTCATCAGGTCACACCTCAGTAGGACATGTCCATTTCTCAATGAAATCTGAAACTGGAACTATTAACACACATGAAATGGCTGGCACTAGATAAAAGCTACCATCTTTCAGAATTCTTGCCATGACAAGAAAAGCACAACTTGTTATAGAGAATTTACTGGTAACCATGGGATATGACTTCCAAATTTTAGTCAGGCCAAATTTAAGAATAACTTCAGTCAACCAAACATGTTGCAGAAAATTTTAAGCTATGGTCAGTTTGATTTTTTTTTAAGGTACTTGCACAATGTCACTTTGTATAAAGTGAAACTGAAATGCCCTTGAACATCCAAGTCATACTTTACGCAAATGAGATTTGGCTTGCAGGTAGTGCTTTATGTAGAAATTTATAAGCTATACAATTTCTTTTTTAGTATTTTTGACAATGTTCTTACATATACATAATGCATTTTGAGCATCAGCCCTTCCCAGTACTTTCCTTTGTCCCTCTACCCAAAGTCCTTCCACTGAAACCCTTCTTCATATCTACTAGTGCTTCAATTTTTGTGTCTTTCTTATTTTTCCTTCCTCCATCATCCTTGATGATATGCCTATAGGCTCAGCAATTAAAGGCACTTGCCTGCAAAACCTGACAGCCTGGATTCATTTCCAAAGCCACCCACGTAATTTAGGTGCAAAAAGTGACACAAGTGTCTGGCATTCATATGCAGCTGCAAAAGACCCTGATGTACCCTCCCCACATACAAACAAAAGTGTAAATAAATGAATTAAAAATTAAGAAAAACTTTACCCAAATGAGAAATGTAATCTATGAACAAGTGGAAAACTTACAGTACTGAGAGAGATCACAAAAGGGCCATTTCAAACATGATTCTATCACACAGCACACAATACTCAGCACATCACAGAATATTCCATGGTCTTACAAGTGCCAGCAGATCTCAAACATAGAGTTGACATGGTCAAGTGGATATTGCTAGCAATTCCATTAAAATCTAATGAAAGGCAACAATGATATTATTTCACATAAAAATCCTTTGCTGGGTGTGGTGGTGTACACCTTTAATCCCAGCACTCGGGAGGCAAAGGTAGGAGGATTGCTGTGAGTTGGAGGCCACCCTGAGAATACAAAGTGAATTCCAGATCAGCCTGGGCTAGAGTGACACCCTACCTCCAAAAACAAAATCCTTCTTTCTTCCAAGACTCTAATGGGACCACATCAACAGAATTTAACAATTCCTGAACTCTTTAAAAAGTTCTATTCTAAGGCCAGGGAGAGAGTCCAGTGGGTAACATGTTTGATCCCCCAAAACCAACCTGCAGCAGTGGTACACACCTGTAATCCCAGTGCTGGGCAGAGAGAGATAGGAGGATCCCTGGGGCTCCTTGACCATTCAATCTAGCCAAATTTGTCAGCTCCACACCAATGAGAGACAATATTTCAAAAACAGGTAGACAGTGTTCTTGAGCAATCCCTGAGTTTGGATCCATGCATGCATGCATGATACATACATACATACATACATACATACATACATACACACATGCACACAAAATGAATGAATGAATGAATGAATGATAAAATAGGTAAGTAAATAAGTATATATTTCCTTTACTGTCATTCTATCTGGATTATTCCTCTAATAATGAGTAGAAGCAAAAACCATTTTATGTTCCTGTTCAAGCTTGTTGCACTAATAAGAAATAAACATAAAACTCTCTGTTCATAGTAAGAGTTTGAACTCAAGTGTCTGAGTGAAAAGCTCAAAGAATCACTAACTTTAAAAAGTTTGTTTCCCGGGCTGGAGAGATGGCTTAGCGGTTAAGGCATTTGCCTGCAAAGCCAAAGGACCTTGGTTCAATTTTCCAGGACCCACGTAAGCTAAATGCACAAGGGGACACTTGCATCTGGAGTTTGTTTGCATTGGCTGGAGGCCCTGGCGTGCCCATTCTCTCTCTCTCAGCCTCATTCTCTCTCAAATAAAAAAATAAAATATATATTTTTTTCTTTTTTTCTTTTTTTCTTTTTTTTTTTTTGGTTTTGCAAGGTAGGGTCTCCAGGCTGACCTGGAATTAACTATGTAGTCTCAGGGTCTCTCTCTCTCAGCCTCATTCTCTCTCAAATAAAAAAATAAAATATATTTTTTAAAAAGTTTGTTTCCCAATTGCTTCCCAAGCCCAATTAAATATTTCAGTAATTGATTTTTCCCTTTCCTCTTAAGAGTTAGCTGTAATAAATGCAAATTCTCATAATGTTCTGTTGGCATTTTAAAATCTTTTTAATTACCAGTGATTAGGTGGCTTAAATTAAAATGAGTCTTGTGGGATTCACTGAAATTGGTTTCTAAGTGGTTCCACAGATGGGCAGGTATTAACAGTAATGAATTTCTCCTTACAAGGAAAACACTGTTCTTTTCATTGTTCAACAATGTGTACAGGTTGTTTTTCTTTCAAAACAACATGGCAAAAGCTAAAATAATGACAAAAAAATCAAATCAAGAGAAAACTATTTAAGTCCATTAGGACAGATATGCAAAGCTAATAACATCTGTGGTGGGAGGCCATTTGTTAGCAATGTACACATATCATTCCTATATACACACTCAAAAATAAATAAAAATAAAAAAATTAAAAGCTGAGGGATGGAGAGATAGATGGCTTAGCAGTTAAGGAGCTTGCCTGCAAAGCCTAAGGACCAAAGTTTTACTCCCAAGAACCCATGTAAGCTAGATGAACAAGTTGATGCTTATGTCTGGAGTTCGTTTACAGCAAGTGAAGACCCTGGTGTGCCATTCATTCTCTCTCTCTCTCTCTCTCTCTCTCTCTCTCTCTCAAATAAATAAATAAATAATATCTAAAAAATACAAGCTGAGCATAGTGGAACACACCTATAACTCCAGCACTGAGAAGGTGAAGGCAAGAAGATCAGGAGTTCAAGGTCTGCCTTAAATACATGAGATCCTGTCTCAAAAACAACTAAAATGTAAAAGGAAAAGGGGAAAAGCAAGGGTAATGCTTAAAAAAAGAAGCAATACACATTTAGAGGCAGAAGCCAGTTTTCATGACCTAAATCTCTGAAAGTTGTAAGTTAGCACACTAAAAAAAAAAAAAAACTGAAGTCAGGCTAGGAAGATGGCTTAGCAGTTAATGATGTTTGCTCACAAAACATGCAAGCTTATGTTCAATTTCCAAGGCCATCCACCTAAGCCAGATATAAAAGATGGTCCATGCACTGCAGAGATGGCTTAGCAGTTAAAGTGCTTGCCTGAGAAGCCTAAGGACCCATGTTCAACTATCCAGTTCCCACATAAGCCAGACACACAAAGTGATGCAAACATGCAAAGTTGCACATGCTCACAAGGTGGAGTTCAATTTTAGTAGCTGGAGTAGCTGGAGGCCCTAGCATGCCAATTTCTCACTCTATTTCTCTTTCTCTCTCTCTCATTAAAGAAAAGGCCAGTCTGTTGGGCTTGCCTCAAAAACAGATGGTCCATTTGGGCTTGGTGGTGCATGTCTTTAATCCCTGCACTCAGGAGGCAGAAGAAGGAGAATCACCATGAGTGCAAGGCCATCCTGAAATCACATATTGAATTCCAGGTCAGCTAAGACTAGAGAGAAAAACTACCTCAAAAAAAAAAAAAAAAAAAGGTGGTCGAAGCATCTGGCATTCATTTGCAGATGCAAGGGGCCTAGCACCACTCTCCACACACACACACACACACACACACACACACACACACACACGAGTAAATTATTTTTTAAAAAACAACTGAAACCTAATTGGTCTGGGATGATAGCTCTGTGAATAAAGTACTTGCAGTTCACTCTCGGATACCCAAGTTCAGATCAAAAGATCCCATGTAAAAAACAGATTCCATGATATAATCTGCAATCCAAGCATACTGCTAACAAGATGGGAGGGGAGATGGGAGAATCCCCCCAAAGCACACAGACCACTAACCTGTGGAGTACAGCAATGATAACAAAAATGAGAGAAAGCATGACTCAAATGTGGTGGAAAGCAAGGACCAACACCCAAAAATCAACCTCTCACCTCCACAAGCATGCCATATCATATGCATGTTCACACTCATACACATGGACATATAAAGACACATGCAAAAAATCTGATGCCTGAAATAGTGTTCAGGCTCTATGGACAGATAACAAAACTTCAAACACTGAGATGAGTTGCCTATATGACATGCAGCTAATTAGACTGAAAAGTTTAGACACAGAGGCAACTGTCATCTAAAATTCATTTCATACCCTCCATTTGGTTTTAGTTGCAACAGCCATTCATGTTGGTATATTCCCTGCAACAAAAAAAAGTTAGCAAGCATCTAGAAGAAATGGAGCTGAATTATAAATTTGTTCAAGTTTTAATCTCCAACCAAAAGGAAGAAAAATTGATTTCTAGCAGGTCAAAGATAAAGCATGTATATCCCAAGGCTACTTATTAATTACAAAGTTGTAAATTCCATTCCACAATTTAAAACTTTATTGGCTCCTGAGAATGCAATCAAATCCTAAGATTGCATTTGACATTGAATAAGGTCTAATTTATAGTAAATACAAATGTTAGATAAATGTTAGGCTGTTTGGAAATGGCAAAGGTGATAACCAAGCTAATCTGAATTATGAAATGACTGGATCTTCATTAGGAATTTCTGACTGCCAAAAGTCAAAGAGAATCCCAGACTCTAAGGAAGATGAATGACTACAAAAATGACAAGTCACTCTTCAGGATAAGAAGCAAGCAAAAACAAATGTGACACTAAAAAGGGACACTTGCAGAGATTATTAAAAAGATCATAAATTAATTTGGTTTAAAAAATTCCTTCTGGGGCTGGAGAGATGGCTTAGGGGTTAAGGAGCCTGCCTCCTAAGCCTAAGAACACCGGTTCCAATCTCCAGGTCCCACGTTCAGCCAGATGCAAAGTGACACAAGGGCGCAATGCCACACTTGACCACAAGGGGGCGCATGCATCTGGATTTCGTTCGCAGCAGCTGAGACGCTGCTGGCACGCCCATCTCTGTCTTCCTCTCCCTTTCTCTCTGTCTCTCTCTGTGTCTCTCTCAAAAAACATTCTTTCTGGAGCTAAGAAGATGGCTCAATCAGTAAATCACTTGCTGTACAATCATGAGGGCTGGAGTTCTGAGCCCCAACACACACATAAATGTCAGGCAAGGTCATGAGCACTTGGAATCCCTATGCTTTCAAGAGGCAGAGAAAGGCAGATCATTGGGGCTCACTGGCTACCTAGTCAAACCAAACAGGTGAGCTCTATGTTCAGTGAGAGACTAAAGTACAGAGACTGAGGAAGACACCTAGCACTGACCTTTTGTGTACACACGCACATGCACACACACACACACACACACACACACACACACACACACACTTAATATGCCCATATACCACACACATATTCATGCAAAACCAAAAAAGTATAAAAACTAAAAACAAATCCTCAGCAGTAAGGAAAAATTAAATAATCAAATTTGCAGGAAAATGGATGGACTTTTAAAAAGTCATATTAAGCGAGGTTATACACAGGCTCAGAAAGACAAACACCACATGTTCTCTCTCATGTGCAGTTCCTAACTTGGAACAGCTTGAGTCAATTGTGAGTGGTAGTAAGCATCAGGAGTGTTGACATGGAAGAATGAAGCCAGAAGAAAGAGGAAAGAGGGAGAGAAAAGAGGAAGGGTTACTTGACAAACAAGTCCAGGGACAGAATATAGTGGATGGAAGGGTCTAGGGAGTTATGGGGGAAGGCATCATTGGGGAGGAATGCACAAAACAAATGACAGTATGATTCAGTACCAGAGAAACCTTCCTTCTGCATAACATAACATGCTAAAAGATATAACTATTAATAAGAAGTCAGGGTGGGGGGGATTGACCATGCAGAAAGGCTCTGTAGGGGGTAAAGAACTTAATTCAAAAACCATGGGCACTGGGTTACCCTTCACAGTAAGCTATTGGTTGGAGAGACCCACGAAGTCCCCAAAACAATGCAAGGCATTGACAAAGCACTTGATTACCAGCCAGAACCAAATGGTAAGACCCTACTGCTAAGAATACCACAATCCACAAAGACAGGACACTGAGAGATCACACTGGTACCTAGAAGCAAGCTAACTCCTTGCTGGCTAGTCCATATAATGCTGGAAGTCCTATGTGAGTTCCTGGGGGATAATGATGACCAACAGTGTAAACAAGTAGGGGATCCTGAAAGCTACAAAATCAACCAGCCAGATAAGATATACAAACCTGTACAATGGTAGTCTCTTAAATAGCTAGATTTATCCCCTTTCTGCCATGCTTCTCTCACTTGTGGTTGGACAACCTGCTTTTATTGCATTGAAAATCCTGAAGAGAACCAAGGTACATCAATAAAACAAGAAAAGATAGCTGACTGCCCAGCATGAGATGACCAACCTCCATCACATCTGCCAGGGTCCATAAGACATTACAGCAGAACTGGCAATCTAAACATGAGTGCTTTTCTCACTGCTAGCCTGACAACCAGCTCCAAGGAGATGGCTATATACACTGAGGACACTCAAAATACTTTAAAGCAGAAATTCAGAGATTGCAGAGAATTCAGAATGGAAGTAGTCTTATACACCCAAGACTCAGTGAATACTATGGAAGAGGGCAGAAAGATTGTAGAGCTACAGGGTAAGAAGGCATATCTTATAGCATTGCCCCTCCCCACAGAGACTACCTGAAGCATTCAGGACCCCACAGGAAACACCAATAACTCAATTGAATATGGCCGTCAAAGAATTAGGAGCAAGGAAGAGAGGATATGAGTATAACTATAATGGAAATGTGATCAACACCCAATAGGTTCATACCATAAAATTCATTATCAATTAAAAAAAATCCTTCTAAGGCAGGTGTGGTGGCACACGCCTTTAATCACAGCACTTGGGAGGCAGGGGTAGGAGGATTGCCATGAGTTCAAGGCCACCCTGAGACTACAGAATGGATTCCAGGTCAGCCTGGAGTGAGACCCTACCTCAAATATCAAAAAAAAAAAAAATCCTTCTAGAATAAACAACTGTATTTTCAGTGACATAGAAGAGCAAGAAAGAGAGAGAAAGATCTCCAATTGTTCATCATCATTTGGTTCTAAACCTCCACTACTTCTAACCTCCATGCCTCTGGCCATAACAAATTTTAAAACGTAAACAAGAACCATACTTAACATTGTAAACTTACATTTTAAATTTGAGGCATTTTTATTAAAATTTTAAGTGATTTTTGGTAAGTAAGAAGATCATTCCACAGCTATGATATTCTGCCAGAAAAAGTACATTTGGAAGAATGCTGATGTTCATGGAAGAATGAACTTTCTATTATCTTGTTCAGTATCTTCACTTACAGTAATATTTTTATCAGCCTTGATTCCTTAGTTTTAAAATTAAATAAAATGCAAAGGAGATGTAAGATAAATGCCTTGGGACAAAAAGAAAGAACATAAACATCCCACCCTAATTTATCTTCACTGCTTTCTCGCCAAGCTATGTGCTGAACTCAAATTCCTTTTACTAAAGAACAAATAAACATGATCTTTGCATTTTAAAAATTTTTTATTTATTTTATTTATTTATTAGAGACAGAGGGAGAAACAGAGAGAGAATGGGTGTGCCAGGACCTTTAACCACTGCAAACAAACTCCAGATGCATGCGCCATAATGTGCATCTGGCTAACATGGGACCTAGGGAATCAAACCTGGGACCCTTGGCTTCATAGGCAAGTGCCTTAGCCACTTAGCTATCTCTTCAGCCCTATTATTTATTTGTAATTGAGAATTGTAATACACAAGCATATTGTAATTTGATCATATTCCCTTGTTATTTTACTTTATTTATTTATTTATTTATTTATTTATTTATTTATTTATTTATTTATTTATTTATGAGAGGGAGAAAGAGGCAGATAGAGAGATAGAGAGGTTGGGCATGTCAGGACCTCTATCCATTGCAAATGAACTCCAGACATATGTGTCACCTTGTGCATCTGGCTTTATTGGGTTCTGGGGAATCAAACTCAGGTCGCTAGGCTTTGTAGGCAACAGCCTTAACTGCTAAGCCATCTCTCCAGCCTTTATTACACTCTTTTGTTCCCTCTTCTCCACTCCTATTCCAATGAGCCCTCTCCTCTTTCTAAGTACTCCTCATTTTTTTGATGGCTCATTGTTTTTGTCCTCCTCCATCTGTGCAGGTCTTGTAGAGGTAGATGACAGCCACTGTGAGGTCATAGATGCACCAGTAACTTCATGTCAGGAAGATAATGCCCAAAAGTACTCTTTCCCAAATTGTTACTCTTACATTATTTCTACCCTCAATTCTGGAATGTTTCCTGAGTCTTTCAGGGCATAAAAGATACCTCATTTACTGTTGAGCTTACAACAGCCTCTTATTTTCTACATTGAAGAGTTTTGAGTCTCCTCAGTGTCTACTGCCATCTCCATAGAGAGAGTTCTTTGGCTAGCAGTGAGAGCAGAATTCATATTCTTTCTGCCACTTCTTCTGCCATGCTCCCTGAGCAGATGACTCTTTAATGCATTATTGTCTACAATTGTTCTGGATTTGGATTTTGCTTTTCATATTAAGATAACAACCCTCCCACAATCACTTTTTCAATTAGTTAAGGAAATAAAATGCTCCTAACTTATACTCATCTTCTCCTTAAGGTCACAGTATAAAAATTACATTTAAGCCTTGCATGGTGGCACATGCCTTTAATCCCAGCACTTGGGAGGCAGAGGTAGGAGGATCACCATGAGTTCGAGGCCACCCTGAGACTACATAGTGAATTCCAGGTCAGCCTGGGCTAGAGTGAGACCCTGCCTCAAAAAAAAATAATAATAATTACATTCGGGGTGGAGAGAAGGCTTAGCAGTTAAGGTGCTTGCCAAAGGACCCAGGTTTGATTCCCCAGGACCCACGCAAGCCAGATGCACAAGGTGGTGCATGCATCTGGAGTTCATTTTCAGTAGCTGGAGGCCATGGTGCACCCATACTCTCTCTCTCTCTCTCTCTCTCTCTCTAATAAATAAATAAAATATTTTTAAAAATGAGTGCTCGCTTCAGCAGCACATATACTAAAATTGGAACGATACAGAGAAGATTAGCATGGCCCCTGTGCAAGGATGACACGCAAATTCGTGAAGCGTTCCATATTTTTTTTCTTGCTTCTTTCTAGAAAGAGAAACAGTTGGTAACTTTTGTGAATTAGGCTGTAACTACTTTATAACTAACATGTCCTGCCTATCTGTCAGTTGCAAGGAACTCTGGTGAGTCACTACTTCAGAGCTTTACTCCTTAACAAATTTGATTGGCATAGCTCTGGGGTAGAATCCAGTTTTTTTTTAAAAAAACATGCTCAGCCAGAAAGGCCCAAGTCCTTGCAGCTGTGGCAGAGTTACAGTTTTGTGGATTCATGTTAGTTACCTTATAGTTACTGTGTAATTAGTGCCACTTAATGTATGTTACCAAAAATAAATATATCTACCCCAGAGAAAAAAATGAATTACACTCTGCCTTCATATATGTCAAATATGGCCTCTAGCTTTGACCTGCATCACATATTTCAAAACTTTGGCAGCCCCCTAAGGTAACAGTGCCAAGAACTTACCAAGATATTCCCTCACAGAGAAGAGCAAAGATTTGTAAGTCCAAAAATGATTGTTGATTGTCCAAACAGGAGAAAACGTCTCCCAAAGATATTTATCTTGTCATTCAGCAAAAGCAGCAAGTAGCTTGGTCTTTGGTATAGCAATTTTGGCAAGTTGCTCAAAGCCTCAACATTTAAGAAAGGGAAACAAAATGCTGAACTGTCCCTTTCAGCCTGAAGATGGTCACATCACATGTAACATTCTCAGTTAACAGATGATGGGACAATTTCAAAGAGAAACAAATTTCCATAAAGCATGGATTTGAGTTGCGTGAACAAACTGGTATGCACATGTTAAGCATTTCCACCATCTAAAGCATCTCAGGCACACATTCTGTAGGGTTCTATAGACTCAGTAGGGGGAAATGCAGTATTCTCCCTTTCCCAATGCTCTTATGCTGAAAGATCATAATGGTCCCCTGAGAAGGAAGCACAGAATCTGCTGACGTGAATTTTAAGATTCCCCATGTTGTTTCTGCTCAGCTGTATGCAATTTCAATTATATCGTTCTGAAAATGGGTTGGCAACATCTCTTCCTTTCTTTTTTTCATCATGTGCTTTCTCCCTATGGAAAAATAGCATTTTGAAAAATAACAACACCCAGCGTTTTTCTAAATTGCTCTATAGAACAATGACAGCTGTGGCTTTACCATTCTTCCTAACCAAGTACTAACAAGGCCCCTAACCTTGTTTAGCTTCTGAGATCAGACACGATCAGGTGCATACGGCCATAGACAGACATGATTCGTTTCATCTTTTCTAATTCACCTCAATTGCATGTTCATACAAAAATAGGCAATCCACTAAATGTTTAGTATTAAAATAAACAATGTGGGTTGCTTTAAGATATCAACAGAGTTTGCAATCACGTCTAAATCCTCACCTACAGATGTTGAGCACATATTCCAACTTTAGAGCCATTGCTTAAAAGAACCTTTTGAACTCCTCCAACAATTTGCATTTTCACAAAAATTAACTATCATAATTGTCAAATAAGGCTAAGAAAGAAATTTATTTGGGCTGGAGAGATGGCTTAGCAGTTAAAGTGTTTGCCTGCAAAGCCAAAGAATCCCAGTTCGATTCTCCAGGACCCACGTAAGCCAGATGCACAAGGGGGCAGAATTGCATTCACATCTGCAAAGTGAGTGCAAGTGGTCAAGAATGACATAGATATGGCTGAAGAGATGGCTTAGCGGTTAAGGCGCCTGCCTCCTAAGCCTGGTTCCGATCTCCAGCGGTTCCAATCTCCAGGTGCCATGTTTAGCCAGATACAAAGTGATGCAAGGGCGCAATGCCGCACTCGGCCACAAGGGGGCGCACACATCTGGATTTCGTTTGCAGCAACTGAGACACTGCTGGTGCGCCCATCTCTGTCTTCCTCTCTCTCTCCTCCCTCTCTCTCTCTCTCTCTCTCTCTCTGTGTATGTGTGTGTCTCTCTCTCTCAAAAAAAAGTTCATTCTGCAGAGTTCCTTTCTCCTGCGTTCCAGTCTTCCAAATTTAAGAGACTGACACATGGACAGTCTCCATTTCTATTGCCTTCATACTTTAACTATTGGGAAATAACGCTGCAAACTCTGAGGATTTGGGAAAAAAGTAAGAATATCCCTTGCCAAAATATTTTATTTGATATTCTATACAAAACAAGTCTACATAGGTTAATATGTACAATTAATATCTTAGTATATACAACTCTTTCCATTTTGGAACAAGTGTTAATACTTTCCACACACATAAATAATCAATGACATTTATTTATTTATTTATTTATTTATTTATTTATTTATTTATGTTGAGAGAGAGTGAGGGAGAGAGAGAGAGGGAATGGGTATGCCAGGGCCTCTAGCCACTACAATCAACCTCCAGATGTATGTGCCACCTTGTGCATCTGGCTTTACGTGGGTACTGGTGAATCAAACCTGGGTCCTTTGGCTTTGCAGGCAAGTGCCCTAACCACTGATCCATCTCTCCAGCCTGTTGATGACTTTTTACGTTTCCAACACACTTGATTGACTAAATGATTGATTACCTATTGATTAACTTTCAACTATTGATTAACTTTCACAAGTAATACCTGTTTATGGAAATACTGAAAGCACAAAAACAGTTTAAATTAATCAAAATATACTATAATTTATTATTTTGATATATTTCATTCCCTTTGATACATACCCATTTCAAAATTCCAAACCACTTTTATTGCTTGTGTAGTGCAGTGTGGTATGTTGTGGATATGTATGTATGTACATGTTTGTGGTGGTATATGCACATGTATGTGCAGATGTGCAGGTCTGTGCATGAGCTCAGAGGCCAGGGATGAATGCCCAGTATCCTTCCCCTGTTCTTCATCAGCATATTTCTTTGAGACAGTTTCTCTCTGCATGCAGGAGCTGCTGTTTTCAAAGGCTTTAGCAATTCTCTGGTCTCTGTGCCCCACAGGATTGGAATTACAGACATGTGTGGCCATATCCAGCTTTTTACATGGATCACGAAGAGTCAAACTCAGGCCCTCATGCTTGTGGCAAGTGCTCTTACTCACTGAGCCATCTTCCTAGCCCTAAGTTCCTTTTTTATGGAGATTTATTATATAATTGGCCCCGAGCAATGGGGCAAAATTTTCCATGACTAGGTATAGTCTATGCCCCATCCCCTTGCATTTGGGCTGGCTTTGTGATTTGACCAATAGAAGACAGCAGAAGTAACAGTGTACAGTTTCCAGCCTGCGCCTTAAGAGGCATGGAACACCTTTCCCCTTGTCCAGTTCTGCATCGACCACTAGGCCAATTGTGAGCTAGCCTAGTGGAGAATGAAAGACCATGTGAAACCAAGGTGGGAGATGATGAAGCACATAGAAAGACAGGAAACTCTGGAGGCTTAGGAAGGGAAACGAGCTTTTCACTTCAGAGTCTACTCAAAACCTCTCCTTAGGTGAGAATCAAGAATTTCAATACAATTAACAATATTTTCCTAGTGCCTTTCTCCCCCTCCCCCCCTTCAGCTGCAAACCTGCAGTTCTTTAGGATGCTCACTCACCAGAAATCCCCTTTAAGTAAAAGAACAAGTCCTAACTCGCTTGCACAACCTTACTGGCTCCTAGTTTTATCTTATCTGATTGTAATTTCATTCAAGGAACCACCAGAGGCAGCCCATGATCTCATTTATCACAGACAGAAAGAAAGAAGGGGAAAGTTCCATAGCAACCCTTTGAGATAGCATAGAAGAGCCACCATAATGGTATATTTGGCCAATGCTAAGACACTTAATTGCAGATATCCCCTGAGATACTCACATGCCTCTCTTTCATTTAACCCTTATGCTT
Organism: Orientallactaga sibirica; assembly: GCA_036365145.1. Taxonomy (NCBI): domain Eukaryota; kingdom Metazoa; phylum Chordata; class Mammalia; order Rodentia; family Dipodidae; genus Orientallactaga; species Orientallactaga sibirica. The sequence goes on from JAEOAD010000840.1 coordinate 9,526,019, forward strand.
AAAATTTATATTAATATCTTTAGTAAGCCCCAACTCTACTTCACGCTACCTCACCCTGAAATACTTTTCTGTGTAAAAGTCAAGAATTTGGCTTTACCTGCCTACATGTTCCTAAAAGATTAAAGGAATATCCCAGGCTGCTGCAGTTGGCACCGAGGAGCTGTGTCTCTGTCCCAGCAAGAGCGAGTCCAGTAGAGATCAGCCACATTCCGCTAACGTCAACTGGACTGCTTCTCCATCTTACAGACACACATGCCAGAAAAGAATCACTTCTGCATGAACCAAGCTTCCAAGAATAATTTCCAAAAATCACCTCGCAGATATGAGCTGTGTTCAAACTGAATTTGTCCTCTTAAAGCTTCAGATGTCATTTACGTTGAATGCGAACCCTTCACTTGGTTGCAACCAGGCCATCAGTAAATGGATGCCATTTTCAACAGAAACTGCCTTGCTCTGCCATGACCATCCCCAAAGGGTAGAAGCCTGGGGTTAAACCCTTGCTAGAAAACAGACACCTTCATAACATGCTTACATAGGGGAAGGAGTCTAGGAAGAATTTCCTCTTATAAAAGTTACATCTGGATGGGGAGCTGGATTAGCAGTGATAGCACTTGAGACACACATATAAGGGCCCAGAAGGGCTGGAGAGGACCTGAGTTCAATCTTCAGCACCCACATAAGAAGTTGGGCATCACCACATACACCTGTAATCTCAGCCTGGTGGGGAGTGGAGACTGCAACTAATTAGGCAGTTGGACTGAAAATGGAAGCTCCAGGTTCAGTGAAATTCCATCTCAAGGAAACAAAATGAACAGTGATAGAGGACACCTGTGTTCTCCTCTGCCCTCTGAATGCATGCACATGAGGCAGACACATCTGCACAAAGACACACACACCCACAGAGAAAACACACACAGAGAGAGAGAGAGGGAGGAGAGAGAGAGAGAGGGAGTTACATCTATGTGGCTCAAAATGACCAAAGGACTTGAACAAAAGCTTCACCAAGACAGATGAAAGGATTTCAAATAAGCACATGAAAAAAATGTTCTACATCATGAACTGTTGGAGAAATTTTAAAAAAAACTCAAAACTTCGATGAGATCCATCTACATACCTTAGGGATGGCTGTGCTAGAAATCACTTTCAACATCAAGTGGTTACAGGATGCAGGGCAACGGGAACTCTGGGCTACTGTTAACGTGAATGCGAAAGGGTACAGCCCCAACAGTTTCTCATCACATTACACATATGGTCTCTGTGGTCCAGCAATCCCACGCCTGGAATTTACTCCAGAGAAATGAAAGCTCACATTCACACAGCCTATCAACAAATGTTTCTACTCATTCTAATTGCTCCAAACTGGAAACAAATCAAATTTACTTTAATAGATGAGTAGATATGCAAACTATAGAGTGTTCATATCATGGAATTCATTGCTTAGTAATATAAAGGATCAAACCATTGATAATGTAACAAAACTTTGTGTTGAGAAAGAGACCAGTTTCACAAGGTTGCATACTGTATAATTCTATTTGTAGGACATTCTGAAAACTCCAAGCTACAGTGATAATAGAATAGATCACCGGTTTCCAAAGAGGACAGAGTGGGAATAGTTCAAGAGAATATTTTGGGGATGGTGGAACGTTCAGTAATCTGATTGTGGTGGTGCCTACACAACTCTATAAGTATGCAGAAAATCCCAAAGTAAAAAGTATAAGACTTTTAGCTATCCTTGATATTAACATGGATTACTCAATACTCCAAACATCTCATCCACAGCAACTGAGGTGGAGGTGAAGCTACCCAATTTCGAAAGAAGAGAAACTATGAAATAAAAGTATTAACTCAGTACCAAAAGTCTCAGCAATTCTCAGTGCCCAACTACTTCAATTGAGTCATGATTTACCTGGAAAATTCTTCTTAAGTAATTTTCTCAGGAAAATAAATAAAGCACATTTATTTTACTTTTCTCTGAAGTTCCTTTCAAATAAATCACTCGGGTGCTTTATTTTGCTTGCTTTTAGAACTGAGAAGATGACTGTGGGAACTGAATGCGATCTCTTAAAAAGTGCAAGGAAGAAGTTTAGAGTTAGCAAAGACAATCTAAGGAGGAGTTGGAGCAAAGATGACCAACTGTGGACGCGTGGGCAAGAGAAGAGGCCTGAGTGACAGATGACATAGTGTCTTGGTGACAACAGGGACTTCACAACAGGAAATTAAAATGCTATGCATGCTTCAGGAAGAGGAAAGCATGGGTTATAACAAAGAGAAACCATTAGCCAGGAAACCCGGAAACCCTTAGGTGGCCCAGCATGAGAGATAAGGGTGACTGCCAAGAGCAGAGTGAGAAGAGGTGGAACACGAGCAGTCCATTGAAAGAGAACAAGTCATAGGAAGGCCAATTGAATATTGAATATAAAAGAGAAGGAATAACTAAATATATTTTCAAGGTTCCAAAGTTGCAAAAATGGTTATTATAGAAAACAGAAAAATTTAGCCAGGTGTGGTGGCGCATGCCTTAAATCCCAGCACTTGGGAGGCAGAGGTAGGAGGATCACTATGAGTTCCAAGCCAGCCTGAGACTACATAGAGAATTCCAGGTCAGCCTGGACTAGAGCAAAACCCTATCTAGAAAAAAACAAAAGAAAGAAAGAAAAGAAAAGAAAAGAAAAGAAAAGAAAAGAAAAGAAAAGAAAAGAAAAGAAAAGAAAAATTTAGGAATGCTTCTTATGGTTTACTCGTTGATTTATTTTTCCTCTATTGGATAAAGAAAATAATCAATCATTTTGACCAGATAGTGTGAAATGATGAACTCTACAGGTAGAAATATTCTGTAAGCAAATGAAAAGATAGGATTCAACCATGTAGGGAAATAATAATTTACACTGTTAAAGGACAGAAGTGAACTAGGAAAGAAACTAAGTCATGATATAAGGATATAAGTCAGATGAACCAAACGGTTGAGCCAAACCATTTCTTCAATTTTTTTTGTTTGTTTCAAGGTAGGGTCTCATGTTTTAGTCCAGGCTGACCTAGAGCTCACTCTGTAGCTCCAGGCTGGTTTCAAACTCACAGTAGTCTTCACTCTCCTCCTGAGTGCTGGGATTAAAGGTATGCACCACCATGCCTGGCCATTTCTTCCATTTGAATAAAATTATTTTTGACAAACATAACAATCAGATTCAATCTATTAATGAAAAGTTATGAATATCTGCTTTGGACCCATTCAGTTCTAGAAAAAAATGACAGATTTACCTTATAACTGATATTTAATTAGTGAACATCATAGAAAATAAGGGCATCAGCTTCTTTCAAACAAAAGAAATATTTAAGATAAAAGTGGAGAGATGGCTTAGCAGTTAAAGTGCTTGCCTGCGAAGCCTAAGGACCCAGGTTTGATTGTCCAGGTCCCATGTAAGCCAGATGCACATGATGGTACATGTGTCTGGAGTTCATTTACAGTGGCTAGAGGCCCTGGTGCACCCATTCTCTTTCACTTTCTCTCTCTCTCTCTCTAATAAATAAATAAAAATAAATTTTAAAAAAGATAAAATTGAGCTTGTAGGTAGAAAGATGAGTATTTTCTAAGAATGTAGAAGTCAGACCAGCTTCAATTCTCTTGGCAAAACACCTCTCAGACCATGCTTTCTTCCCTAGAGATATTAATATAGCCAGTGAGGATGCTAAGTCAATGGTATTTTTCCAATGGTATTTATTATGAAACAATCCTGGCAAGTGAAAAAAAACAGCACACACTGCTAATATTTTTTTTAGAATTATGTGTTTATTCTAGCAGTGTTAACAAGAGAGAAATAAGCATCCAATGGACACAAAGGAATGCTGCTGATGTAAATGAATATTTACTCAAAGCCCAACTCTTCCCCTCTCCCTTCCATTGAGGGCATGACAAAGTATTTTTTTTCTTAGATTTCTACCAGCAAATAGAGCATCCTGAGATATGGCTGTTGTGGTAATTTAAATATATGTCCCCCAATACATTCAGTGCTTTATTAGTTTATAGTTTGCATCTGCAGTCACCTTGCTAGAGGCAATGTCATTGGGTGGTTCTTAAGGTGTGGTGGTGGGTTTGAGATTCCATTGTAAAGATATGCAAAGTGTGCCTAATAGGAGTTCCTGAAGTGTGCTGTGGCATTTTTGGCTTTAGCTTTGCTCTGTGTGCTGTGTGCCTGGTTGGCTTTTGCTCTCTTGCTTGGCCGTGTGAAGGCAGGCCAGCTTCTTCTGCCATTATGGAACTTTCCCTGGTTCTGTAAGCTTCAATAAATAATATCCCTTCCTCCATAACTGTGCCTGGTCTGGAAGTTCATCTCAGAGAACCTGAAGCTGTCTGATACAGTAAAGTGGTACCGAGGACTGTGGGGTGAGATGAACCTGACCATGTGGATATTCGTCTTTTGGGACCTTTGTTTTGGAGGAATAGGCATGGACTTGGTGCTTGCAACTGAAGATGCCTTCTGGATTGGTAAGCCAAGTTTTATGGACTATTCTGATGAGAGTTTGAGAATGCTAAGTGCAGACAGTATTGGCTTATGAGCTTTCTAAGGGGAAGGAAAGACTGCAGAGGACTTTGTTGGAACTGGGCTACTGGCATAAGGGATGGCTACGTTCCGCTATCCAGGCCCACAAAGTTTGATCAAAGTTAAATCTGTAATGGACTGATGTGCTTGGCTAAAGATATCGGACTGAGAAATTTAAGATTTTAAGTTTGTAAACTTCAAGCAAGTTAAAATTAGAGGCACTGACACTGGTTTTAGGTTACTGGAGCTGCTATTGTCAAACACATTAGCAATCTTAAGGAAGGTGGAAGGAAGGTAGCCTGACTGATTTACATTAAAACAATGGAGACGATGCCTGAGGGAAGACTTAGAAATGCAAACTCTTTTGGAAAGAGTTGACTGGAGAAGGAACCTGCTTTTCAAGGCTATGATTTATTTTTTCCCTGGATTAAGAATATGGCTGTGTCCTGCACACCTGGTATTAGTTTTGGAAGCATGAAAAATGCATGGAGTGGTCATGTGTTGCACACGTTTCCTAGTAAGTGCCACATTGCAGAAAAAGTATTTTAGTTAAAAATCTTACCAGGGCTACCATTGTAATAAACCTGTTACCCAGATTGATTTCTTAATTTCTATCAATGTATCTTGGCTACATATGATATAAACATTAGAAAGTGTGGAGTCAAGGGTCTGGAAGAACATTCTGTACTCTCTTTGCTGCTCTTCTATTAATCTATGATTATTTCAAAAGAAAGAGTTTAAAAGATGCTTAGGACTTCATGGTTGATAGGATAGCATAGTAACCCATATCCAGAATTCCTAGCTTAACTTCCAATTATAGCAAATAACTTCTAGTTTCTGCATTATGCTCTGCATATTGATACTTCCATGATTTTGTTCATTCTTTCTTCCATTTTTCTCCCTTGTTCCCCAGACAATTACATACTCTCTTTTTAACATCCTCCTTAAATGTCATCTCCTTTCGCTTCCTAAGGCAGAATTAGGCATTCTCCAGAACTGATTCTTAAATTCCTTCAGTAAACCTTGGCTTTAGATAAGATACTGAATGTATTCCATATAAGGTGATAATTAGTAGTAAGAGGATCAAAACCAGGTTGTCTGGGTTGAAATAAGGGCCTCGATCCTTATTAGGTATGTAGCCCAGAGCAAATTATATAATACCCTAAGTTTCTTCCTGTAGAAAATGGAACTAATGATAACTACTGGGATTGACATAAGAGCTAAATGAATAATAACAAATAAAGTGAATCTCAGAGGATTGGAATCCTAGACACACTCAAAAACTGCTAGCTGTTATTATGATAACCAAGACTCTGATGATATTCAGAACCAGAGCCATACAGTTCTGGGTGGAATTTTCACAAACAGATTCATATCTCACCTTTGCTACTTCCTAGCTTTGGCCCTACTTAGATTATTGTGGGCATTTAATGATTTCTATCATTTTAAAGCATTTAGTAGAGTAACTAGCTCAAAGAAAGCATTCAATAAATATTAGTCATTACAATTACTAGTAGGCGAATTCCAAAGTCTGGGTAACTTACATGCTAAATTGTGTGATAAATGAATGAGTGAATTACTCAATCAGAATGATGCACATAGTAGATGATACAGTTAATTATTTCTAAGTAATGGTGGCAAAACTTAAATCTCTTCATTTGTCTCCCCATGTTTAAAGCTTAATAATTCCATTTCTAACTAAATATGTCTGCTGGGGTTGATCTGCTTGGTTAAAGATGTCTGCTTCAAGGGTCTCCACAGAATTGATGGAAGAATTCTAAAAGCAAGCAATATTGCATGATGATACTTGCCTTTGTTAATTTCTCATTGTTGGGATAAAATATCTGACCAGAAGCAACATAGGAAAAATTTATTTTGAGTTGCAGTTTCAGAGGGCAGAATCAATCATGGTGGGGAAAGCATGGCAGGAGTAGGAGACAGGTGTCATATTGTCATATGAACATGGTGGAAGCAGAAACAGAGAACAGCAAGTGGGGCTAGAGTATAAAGCCTCAAGGGCCACTCCCAACCCCACAGTGACACATTTCTTCCAGCAAAGCTCTACTTCCTAAAGATTTCACAATCTTCTAGAAAAGCATCACCAGTAAGGATTAAATACTAAAACACACAAGCCTATAAGGGACATTTTGGTTTTTTTTTTTGTTTTGTTTTGAGGACAGGGTCTCATTCTAGCCTAGGCTGATCTGGAACTCATTATGTAGCCCAGACTTTCTTTGAACTCATGATAATCCTCCTACCTCACCCTCCCAAATGCTGCAATTAAAAGCATGCAGCACCATCCTTGGCAGGGGCCATTTTATATGCAAACTACCACAATATTATTATGGCAAATGAGGGTTATCTAAGTCACATTCACTGCCAGTTGAAGAATAAGTGTAAATTCTCTAAGGAAGCAGATGAATCAATATAATAGCTCTCGGGCTGGAGAGATGGCTTAGCAGTTAAGGTGCCTGCCCGCTAAGCCTAAGAATGCCTGTTCCAATCTCCAGGTCCCACGTTTAGCCAGATGCAAAGTGACAGAAGTTCACAATGCCACACTTGCCCACAAGGGGGCACACACATCTGGAGTTCATTCACAGCAGCTGAGAGGCTGCTGGCATGCCCATTTTCTCTCTCTCTCTCTCTCTCCCTCTCCCTCTCCCTCTCTGTCTCTCTCCAAATATATATATATATAGGCTCTCATCAAATACAAAATATTTCAGGGATGGGATGTAGAGTCTCAATTGCTTCTTTATTCTTCACAAATAAAGTTTTATTTTTCTGTTTATTCATATACATACATCTGACAAAAATCACATAGCATTCATCTTGATACAACTAGAAATACCATACTCAAGTCTTCAAACTTACATATAGAAGAAAACCTTCACAGCTCTTGTAGTTTCTCAACTACATCTTTTCCCAACAATTTCAAAAGCCAAAACTGCATCTTACAATTGTTACTTACATTCTCCAAAGCATTGCTGCCTTGCCCCCTCCCCCTACATGCATCTTCTATGAAAACATTGTACAATAAATTAGGTTCAGTAATAACAATAGACACCTCTGCACAACCCCTCAGACCTCATAGGTCCAAAGTACACTCTTCAACTGATCTCATGACTTCATATAGAATTATCACTCTCCCCCTTAATGCTGAAGAAATTAAAATTCATAAATAGTGACACAGACATTTGATCTTAGGCTTAGATACCTCCTGGGTCTATGATCATATTGCCCATTAGCTGTACTCTGGGTTAGTGAGAATTTTGAGTAGCTCCTTCTAAATGCTATTATTTATGAGCTTATACTAGCACATTTTTTGGATTTTATACTAGCAGTTTTGATTCTACCACAAGTGCACATGGCAGCTCTGCATAGCTCAGGTGAATCATGAACTACTGATGAGCCCATCTCCAGTGCACATACAGTCATGTGCTAGAACTGCAAAGTAGGCAAAACCCCAGAAGCCATCTCAAAGAGTCCTGGGTGGAAACCACTGGAGACACTGTCCAGCTTCCCATCTTTTAGCTTCCAGAAGACAAAACAGGACCACAAAGTATCTCACATTTCCTCCATCAACTGCTAGAACATGGATAGGGAAGATAGCTCATTCAGTAAAGTGCTTGCATTGCAAGCATGAGGTAAATCCCCAGAACCCATGTGTGGAAACACTGGATGTCATGCCACATAATTTTAATCCTAGTACTGGGGAGGCAGAGACAGTAGGATCCTTGGTGTCCACTGGCCAACCAGTCTAGCCTACTTGGTGACTTCAAGGTCAGTGAAAGATCCTATCTCAAGAAAAAGTAGGGCTAGAGAGATGGCTTACCAATTAAGGCACTTGCCTGCAAAGCCTAAGGACTCATGTTCAACTCTCCAGGTCCCACGAAAGCCACATGCACAGTGATGCAAGCACACAAGGCCGCACATGAGCACAAGGGGGCACGCACATCTGGAGTTTGATTGCAGTGGCTGAGCCATGGTGCACCAATTCTCTCACACACACTCTCTCACAAAAAAATGGGCCAGGGCCGGAGAGATGACTTAGTGGTTAAGGTGCTTGCCTGTGAAGCCTAAGAACCCATGCTTGACTCTCCAGATCCCATGTAAGCCAGATGAACAACGGTAAGGCAAGCACAAGGTCCCACATGCAGTGGTTAAAGCACTGGTGCACCAGTTCTCTCTCTGTCACTCTCTTTCACTCTCTCTCTAAGAAAAAGGGCCAGTTTGTTGGGCTTGCCTCACAAAAAAAAAAGGAAAGAGAAAGAAACGACAGACGCTGTTTGAGAAACAACATCCAAGTGTGCTCTGGCCTACACACACACAAACACTTTTACTCATGTGTACCAACCGACATCCACAGGTGTACCTGCATGTACAAATGAACACAAAGAAATATACCCCCCAAATAAGTGAAAACTATTTCATTTGCCTTTGAATTGGCTGATACTGTCACTCCCTTTGGCCCAATACCAGGACTCAGACATGCAGTGAGGAAGCTCAATGTACTTGGAGGAACATCTAGGCAGCAGAAAAATGGCAACCAAACCATAGTGAACTTCCCAAGCCTCCTCGACCTCAGTTGAAAGTAAGCAAGTGAATAAGCCCAGCTAACGACATTTAAAGCAGAACTGACCAGCTGACCCCTGTTCTAATTCCTGACACCACACAATCATGCCACTCAGGTCGGGAATGATTTATTATGCAAATAGTCAATGCAAATTTGATAAATATATATATTTACATATTGTATATATAATTTCCCAGTGATGTGATCCTGGTGGAAGTTCATGCTTCTGTTTGTCCACAGCTACAACTGTCATGACACAAAATGATGGCATTTCCTCCTTCCCTGTCTAATTCTCCCTTCTTCCTTCCTGCTTCCTGGGGTCACCTTCCAAACTGACTGCCTTCAGCCATGTCCTGTCTTTGGGAGAATTCAAATTAAGATATAGAGCTTTTACCTCCCCTATCATTTTATACAGTTTTAAAAACATACCTTCATATAAATAATTTATCTACATTGCTACCATTATGTATGGGAATGACCAGTCTTGCACATTTACTTCTAAATCAAGTTGTTATTATAAAATTAAGAGTAAATATACAGATATATGGAGAGAGAGAGAGAGAGAGAGAGAAACTGCACTTATAAATTATAGCAGAGTACTTCCCTACATGCATCAGATCCTGGAATTAATTCCCAGCACTGAAAAAAAAAAAGTAAGAGATTAAAATGTTGCCGTTAGTGATGTACTTGCTGAATTAATGTCTCAGAGCTTCTGGAGCCAGTCTTGACCTTGAAGTCTGAGAACCATCTCCATATTACCTCTTGTTTATGCTCTCAGCATTTTAACTAACAATTCTGAAAGTACAATGTGTTGAAAATCTATTAATGCTAAAAGCAAGATTCTGCAAATCTCTTTATGGGCTTGCTAAAACACAGAGCAACATTCTGATATAATATGAAAGTCACACTTGTCTTTGAGCTTTCATAGAAGCCTGGCTATTGTATTGGCCACACGAATCCAGAGACACTGAACTCTGATTCTGCATTCTCTAAGTAGTTTGCAAAACATCTTCAAATCAATAGTTTAACTTCAGTTACAATTTTTCTTTAATTTTAAATTTGATGTATCTACAATTTTTATTTACCAAAAAAGGAAAACATGACCAGATTTCAGTATTAATGCTCAGGAACACAGGGACATCCACCTGAACTTCCTAATGTCTCTCTCTCTCTCTCTCTCTCTCTCTCTCTCTCTCTGTGTGTGTGTGTGTGTGTTATGTATGTCTGCCTTGCATTTACATGTGTTCTGAAGATATGAACTCCTGTCCTCGTGCTTATGGGTCCAGTACTTTAGCCATTGAGCCTTCCCCACCCCCAGTTACCAAGACGCTTTTTTTTTCTTTCAGTTTTTCAAGGTAGGCTCTTGCTCTAGCCCAGGCTGACCTGTAATTCACTATGTAGCTCAGGCTGACCTCAAATCCACAGCGGTCCTCCCACCTCTGCCTCCTGAGTGATGGCATTTAAAAAGGCCTGCAAAGCTGGGCGTGGTGGTGCACGCCTTTAATCCCAGCACTCGGGAGGCAGAGGTAGGAGGATCACTGAGAGTTCGAGGCCACCCTGAGACTACATAGTTAATTCCAGGTCAGCCTGGACCAGAGTGAGACCCTACCTCGAAAAACCAAAAAAAAAAGAAAGAAAGAAAGAAAGAAAGAAAGAAAGAAAGAAAGAAAGAAAGAAAGAAAGAAAGAAAAGGCCTGCACACCCACCCCTGGGTAAGACTGTCTTCTTAACACAATGTCAGGAAAACCTTCTATGGCAATTATCATCTAAAGGGAGAAATATGAAGCTCACTATTTTTGTGTATGGGTGGTTGAGCATAAACTTGGAAAGTAGTCATAGATGGGATTTATTTATCACACAAGTGTCTGGACTATTTACAAGCTTTAAGGATTTCTCCCATGCAATATTCCATTTGTTTGTAGAATATCAAAGCCAGTCTAGAAAGACTAATGCAAGTTACAGTCAAATTGTGAGCAAACAAAGAGTCTGTGTGTAGAGTGCTTTTCTCAACTGAGTGAAGCTGCCTTTTTACCCCAAAGAGACACCGATGAGATGAGACCTGAAAAGCAGTAAGCTGGATGTCATGTAATCATGGTCATGTGAGGACTAAGAACACATCAGCCTTGGCAGGAGAACCATGGCATCATTACCATCCAGTGCTTCTTTGCTGGGAGCTATCCAGTTTCCAACATTCTGAGTATACTATACACCAAAAATGACACAATGAAATTGCTGGGTGTTGGAATGAAGGCTGCCCCTTCCTCTTGTTGGCATGTTAAATCCACAATGCATGCCTGGCAAGTCCCTGTGCTCCAAGCCACTAAGCAAAAACATTGGGGATGTCACCCTGCTGTGGCTCCAAGGCTGATCATGAAAAAGTATACCCAATGTGCCGGCTTGCAAAATAAATTTCCCATTGCCTTCTGCTGGTGTCCAGAGCAGCTGGGCCCACTCACTCGCCCGGTGATCACCTAGTCCCTCTTTAAAGCTGCAGTAGAAATACTGAAGTCCCTTGTGCTCACAGTGAGCACACAAGAAATATGTTTAGAGCCGGGCGTGGTGGCGCACGCCTTTAATCCCAGCACTCGGGAGGCAGAGGTAGGAGGATCGCTGTCAGTTCGAGGCCACCCTGAGACTACAGAGTGAATTCCAGCTCAGCCTGAGCTAGAGTGAGACCCTACCTCGAAAAACCAAAAAAAAAATATATATATATATATATGGCTAAATTGATTAATTTCTTAGGAATGGTCCTACTTTTATTGCTTTCTAGCTGTGTGACTAGGCACACCTTCAGTTTTATTTCACCTTGCCTTGTTTTGCATCTTTTAGTACTTCCTATTGCCTGTCACTTTACAAGTAACCACTTCATGGAATCCTCACAAAACCTTTCTGAGAGAAGCACTTTCAATAGCCCCATTTGATAGATGAGGAATCGGAAGCTCAGAGAGGCTTAGTCATTTGTTGTAGTCATGGGGGCAGCTTGGATTTGCATCCAGGCAGTATGCATCCAAGACCAGTTTAACCTGTTCATTTCTTCTCCAGCTAAGTCTGGTTACCTCTTGATCTGAATCTCAATATCCTCACATCAAACCCGATTCTATCACCATTGCAGAGTTGTCCTCATAACAACAGAACAAAACCCAAAGCTAAGGAGATGGCTCAGTGGGTAAAGCATTTGCCATACAAGCTTGAAGACCTGAGCTCAGATCCTGTAGCATAGTGCATTCCACAGAATGGAAATATTCCCTCCTAAAGAGAGGAAGGGGGCTCTGGGGATTCAGGAAGTCAAGTCCGGAAGACCTGAAACTTAAAAGGTCACACGACCACTCCTCAAGGTTACAGGAATAATTAAGGGAAGACTTTGACCAATGTTAATTAGAAATTGAGAGATGGTTCAACAGATGAGGCACTTGCCTGCAGAGCCTAATGACTGAGTTCAATTCCCCAGTGTCCACATAAAGCCAGATGCACAAAGTGGCATGTGCATGTGGATACCATTTGCGGTGGCTAGAGGCCCTGGCACACCCATTCACGCTGTCTCTCTATTTCTCTCTGCTTGCAAAAATATTTAAAAGAAAGAAAGAAAGAAAGAAAGAAAGAAAGAAAGAAAGAAAGAAAGAAAGAAAGAAAGAAAGAAAGAAAGAGTGTGATGCTACATGCCTTTGGTCCCAGCACACAGCAGGATCCCTGTGAGTTTGAGGCCAGCCTGAGACCACATAGTGAACTCCATGTCAGCCTGGGCTAGAGTAAAGCCCTACCTGGAACAAAGAAAAAGAAAGACAGATAGATACAGAGAGAGAGAGAGAGGGAGGGAGGAAGGAAGGAAGTAAAGAAGGAAGGAAGGAGAAAGAAAGAAAGAAAGAAAGAAAGAAAGAAAGAAAGAAAGAAAGAAAGAAAGAAAGAAAGAAAGAGAAAAGAAATTGAAACATTCCTTCCTACAGGGAGGAGGGAAGCTCAGGGACTCAGATGTCAACAAGTCTGGAAAAAGGTTGTCACACCCTTCTCTAAGGTTATATAAAGGGAAAACAACTGCATGGGGACAAGACTCTCAGATTGCCTGTAAGTCTGAAAGTCATATAGTGTGCCCAAGACTCTAACCAGCAAAGCTGCCTGCAGGTTGTACAGTGTGCTCCAGAGATTCAGCCTCCATGAGTCATCACCTCTGCTGGGGTGGGCAGCTGCCTTTGAGTCATCCATTGCTCCTGTAAGCAACACCTTTCCCTGTTCTGTCAGTAACCCCAATAAACTCATTGGTCAACCAAACTGTCATGTGGGCCCTAGCTGGGGAGAAGACATGTTTTTACATCATCCCAAGGAAAAAGTTCCCCACCACAGATTCCTAGTACCTACATAAAATGTCAGGTGAGTTGGCATGCACTTGTAATCCCAGCACAGGGGAGGTGGATTGAGGAGGACTCCTGGGGCTCACTGGCCAGCCAGTCTAGCCTAACTGGTAAGCCCCAGGTCAAAAAGAAACCCCTCTCCAAAAAAATGAATGGTATTCCTTGAGGAATGACACCTAGGGTTGTCCTATGACCTGCACATGCACGCATATGCATACATAGGTGTGCTTACACACATATACACTGTGCATGCACACATGCACACACACAATTTAAAAAAAAACTGGTGAGAATTCTACAAAGACTACAATCTAATTGTTATCTCACTTAGCATTATTGTCATTACCCATCAACCACCATTCACCTAAAATAAGTAAGCAAGAAACTCACTGGAAGTTCTACTTTGAGAAGAATTATACTTTGCTCAGGAAAAAAAAAAACCTGCTGGGCGTGGTGGCGCACGCCTTTAATCCCAGCTCTTGGGAGGCAGAGGTAGGAGGATCGCCATGAGTTCAAGGCTACCCTGAGATTACATAGTGAATTCCAGGTCAGCCTGGACTAGAGTGAGCTCTTACCCTGAAAATCAAAGAGAAAGAAAGAAAAGAAAAAAGAAAAGAAAAGAAAAGAAAAGAAAAGAAAAGAAAAGAAAAGAAAAGAAAAGAAAAGGGTGATCCAGTCTATGGTTTTTCTGGTTCAGCTATATCAGAGGACTTGTAATACTCTCCAAAGTGTCATAGCTATTGTCACCTAAACGTTTCTCTCTCCCTTCTCCCTCCACATTTAGGTCTCAGAGTAATAGCTGGTATAATTGAAAAAATGAAGTTATCAGTAATGCAAGCGGAAGGACCCAGTTCTTATGCATACTTCAGCTCCTGTGGGTGATATGAATTCACCTGTTTCCAGAATCTACAGAAATAAAAACAGTTGTTGTTACATGAGGCCATACAACTCAATTTACTCCTTTTCTCCAAAGACTCCTTCGGCTCATCATTTTCCTGTGGGGTCCATCAGTACATCACTCAAGAAGTAGTTTCTCACATTCCTTTTAGTTCTAATGCTTCCTGATGATCTCTGACTATTTAATGGCTCTGATGAGAAATGACTAGGAAAATGTTCCTGATTGTAAGTAGTTTTTAAAACCTCTACCTCTTCTGAAAAGCAATCTCTCTAATAGCTTCTCTGTGCCTGCTTCCAAAGTTAATAATCAGGACATAGAATTTCCATGGTAACCAATCTCAGAAAATCAAGTACTGTAGCATCTTCAAAATCGCTCCCTCCTCCTCCTTCTCTTCCTCTTTCTTTCTTTCTTTCTTTCTCTCCTTTCTGTCTCTTCTCCACTCTCTCCCCTCTTTAATTAGTAACAGACCCTCTGTCGTCCTATAAGGAACATTGTGATTGCAATGGTTCCACCCAGATTATCCACAATAATCACATAGGCAGAGTTCCTTTGTCATATAAGATAAATATGGACATCTTTGGGATAGGGCATTATTCCATCTATCACAGTCCTCCTGCGGCTCAGCACTCTAAACAAATGTAGAAACATTGATTCAAAAGTACAGGTGCTGAAGAGATTACTCAGTGATTAAAGGTCCTTGCTTGCAAAGCCTGGTGGCCCAACTTCAATTTCCTGGTACATAGGTAAATCTGTATGCACAACATGGCACATACATCTAGAATTCATTTGCAGCACCAAGAAGCCCTAGCATGTCCATTCCCTCTCTCTCATAAATAAATGCATAGTGTTTTTTAAAAAGCATGAACAAATCAATAGTCCTGCTACTTTCTTAAAAATAATTACTGCCTTCATAGTCTGTAAGCACCTTGAAGTTCCAGACCTGTTTCTTCCACATACATCCCCAAGGTCCAATCTACAGCTGGCACTCAATAATTATTTAATGATGGTCTAGGTGAGTGGTCAAATTAGTTTTGCTAAACCAGAGTTTCAGAGAGGAAGGGAGGAAGAGGACTAAGTTTATATTGCAAACAGCCCTGAAATGACTATCGAATGCAGTTAAGATTTCATTCCATACACAGTGATAACCATCAAAGGTTTGTGATCAGGGGTTAACAGGATTATAATTATGTGCAAGGTAAAAACAAGATCAACTGAAGGCAAGATGACCAAGCAGGGAGTACAGAAAGTGAGGACTAATAAGGCCATGACAATGACAATGAAAAGCTGGGGAGTGATGAAAGGACTCAGACACTTCATTCAGATCCTTTCTAGAATGGAAGAAGTAAACACCACATGATTTGACAAGTCATTTAAAAAAAGAGAGAGAGAGAAGACAGGGTTGGAGAGACGGCTTACCAGTTAAGGTGCTTGCCTGAAAAACCAAAGGACACAGGTTTGATTCCTCAATACCCATGTAAGCCAGATGCACAAGGTGGAGTACGCATCTGGAATTCATTTTCAATGGCTAGAGGCCCTGACATGCCTATTCTCTCTCTCTCTCTCTCCCTCTCCCTCTCTGTCTCTGTCAAATAAATTAATTAATAAAATATTTAAAAGAGAGAAGACAAAGAAAAGAAGTATAGAACCAAAGCCATCCTGGCCTGATAACATTAAGCAAGCAAAAGAATGGTGATATCAACCAAATTAATTCATATGGAGAGTATGCTCAGGGGAAGAGGGAATCTACTGGTTCTGCTACAGATCTGCAGAATCTGAGGAGTTCATTGGTCACCGTGAGCAGATTGCTAGCAGGAAATCTGAAAATACATGGCACATACTTCTTATTTTATTAAGCCATAAAGAAGAAAGAAAGCAGGCTATGAGACCTCAGCAGGTAAGAGAGCTTGCTACAAGCATGAGGGCCTGACACCTCCTGAGTTCAATGCCTCAGGATCACATATGTCATTAACTCCAGTTTTATGGGAAGCAGAGACCTGATAATCACTATGGCTTGCAAAAACCCCAGCACTGTACTCAGAGAGGAACTCAGTCTTAAGGAAATATGCAGATGAGCAATAAAGGAAGAACACTTAAAAATCTCCTCTGGCCCCTGTGTGCCTGTGACCCTATCTACACACACCCCACTACCACCACCACCACCACATCACACCACACAGAATACTACACATGCCAATAAAAAAAAAAGAATAAAATCATGTAATTCGCAGGAAAATGGATGGATCCAGAAGTTTTCACATTGAGAAAACTAGGTTAGACACAAAATTATAAGTATCATATGTTTTCTTTTATATGTGGCAAATGAAGGGGAAAATTGACCTGGAAATAGAGGATGGAATTTTAGGGAAGGGAACAAGGACCTGGGGGAATGGTGAGTATGAGGAGGGCAAGACAAAGCAATAAGGAGAGGGGGCATGATGAAAGATCAAGACACACATTACGTAAATGTCACAGTGGAACCCATAAATCTTTACAATCAATATGAATGGATAGGAAACCTTTTAAGAGAGATCTTAACATCTGGGGAACTTTTAAAGAATTGCTTCAATCAGTAATGGGGATTAAAAAAAAAAAAAACATTGCCAAGCCAGGCATGCTGGAACACGCCTTTAATCTCAACACTCAGAAGACAAGGTATGAGGATCGCCATGAGTTCAAGGCCAACCAGAGACTATACTGTGAATTCCAGGCCAGCTTGGGCTAGAATAAGACCCTACACCAAAAAAAAAAAAAAAAAAAAGCTTGCCAAATTTAATGTATTCAGATGAGAAAACAACTAATTCTAGTCATTTATGCTTTCCAGAATTTTTGGCACTTTATTTTGATAGCCAATAAGTTCTTAGGGGAGGTTCTACACTCATTATCTGAGTTTGAGCTCCTTAAAATTTTCAATTTCTGGGCTGGAGAGATGACTTAGCGGTTAAGGCACTTGCCTGCAAAGCCAAAGGACCCAGGTTCGATTCCCCAGGACCCACGTAAGCCAAATGCACAAGGTGGCACATGCATCTGGAGTTCGTTTGCAGTGGCTGGAAGCCCTGGCATGTGCCCATTCTCTCTCTCTCTCTTTGCCTCTTTCCCTCTCTCAAATAAATAAATAAAAATAAAATATTTAATTTTTTTTCAATTTCTTTCTAAACTGTAAAATATAGAGGCACAGCCTTCAAATCCCAAGATTCTGGTGCAAGTTCAACTGCCAGCCATCTGAGCAATTGATTGTTAAAGACAAAATTACCTTCAAAATGAATTTTAGCAAAGACATACTCCAAATAAGAGAAACTATAAAGAATTAATAACATCCTAATGTAAAATTACTTCAGGCATTATGCTGATTTTTATGCATAATTTTTAATTTCCTGCTTCAAACTGTCTTACTCTAATTGTTTCCTCTTTGGTAATGATGAGCTTCTATTTTTATCACAATGTTGCTCTGTGTTACAATATAAATTTTAATTTAAGTTTTAATTCCAGTTTCCATTATTATATATTTACTATTCAATTCTTCCATGTATGTATGTATGTGTGTGTATACATACATATATATATATATATATATCCAGAGAGAGAGAGAGACCTCATATTTTTTTCATATCCCTGATACCTTTTGAAAAGCATTTTTCCAATTAAAAGTCATGCCTGACATATATCAGGTAAAAATGAAATAACAGAGTAATTCTATAAGTATGAGAGAAACCCATACTATTATTCAGTTTCTTATATGCACAGTGTCTCAACCTTTCCACTGTCAACATTTAGAGGATACATCTTTGTTATGAGAGGGTTATCCTGTGCATGAGAGCACCACTGTTTGCTATCTGTCATATTCCAATAAGTATCTCTCTCTGCTCATTTCCAGCAATCAAAAATGCATCTGAGACAGGCATGGTGGCACACACCTTTAATCCCAGCACTTGGGAGGCAGAGGTAAGAGGATCTCTATCAGTTCAAGGCCACCCTGAGACTTCATAGTGAATTCCATATCAGCCTGGGTTAGTGCAAGACCCTACCTCGAAAAACATAAATAAATAAATAAATAAATAAATAAATAAATAATAAAAATGCATCCATGGGCTGAAGAGATGGCTTAGCAGTTAAGGCATTTGCCTGCAAATCCTAAGGACCTATGTTCTACTCTCCAGGTCCCACATAAGCCAGATGTACAAAAGGTGATGCAAGCACACAAGGTCTCACATGTGCACAAGGTGGCGCACATGTCTGGAGTTTGAATACAGTGGCTGAGGCCCTGGCACACCAATTCTCTCTCTCTCTCTCTCTCTCTCTCTCTCTCTCTCACTCTCTCTCACTCTGTCACATTGAAAAAAAAAGTCAGTCTGTTGGGCTTGCCTCAAAAAAAAATAAAAATAAATAAATAAATAATTTAAAAAATGCAACCATACACTATCAAACACTCCTTGGTGTATAAGAGCGCTCTGAGAAGGGCATCACTGACTGGTCTAGAACTTTATAGCACAGGATAGGCTTTAAGAATACAAAGATGAGCAGGGGCGTGGTGGCGCACGCCTTTAATCCCAGCACTTGGGAGGCAGAGGTAGGAGGATTGCCGAGAGTTCGAGGCCACCCTGAGACTACATAGTTAATTCCAGGTCAGCCTGGACCAGAGTGAGACCCTACCTCAAAAAACCAAAAAAAAAAAAAAAAAAAGAATACAAAGATGAGTGAGAGTTCTGCTTTCCAGGATATCCAGCAGTTTTAAGAAAACAATTTGTAGGAAATACAGAAGTACTGTGTTTCTAAATCAATTTTCATTTGTTGACAGGATGCTTGGCATGGTGTTCCCATGATGTGAGTGTTCTGCTCTAATTTCTGTCCTCTGTTTCATGCTTCTGAGTCATGCTCCCTCAAACACATATGTGATCATAAGAACTTCAGGCTTTAAAATCACCAAGTTCAAGCCAGGTGTGGTGGCACATGCCTTTAATCCCAGCACTCGGGAGGCAGAGGTAGGGGCATCACTGTGAGTTCAAGGCCACCCCGAGACTATATAGTTAATTCCAGGTCAGCCCAAGCCAGAGTGAAACCCTACTTCGAAAAACCAAAAAAAAAAAAAAAAAAAATCACCAAGTTCCCCCATTTTTCACCACAGAGCTCCTCATCTCTAGCACTGACTGCTTTGGCCCAGTGATTCCTCCTTGTGGACTACCTCTAATATTGTAGGGTGTCTAGTTACTTACCTGGCCTCCCCATTAGCTTCCAGTAGAAATTCTCCTGTGGTAAACAGAATAATATTCCCCCAAAGATGTACCTGCCTAAATCCTTGGAACCTCTGAGTACATCCTAGCAAAGGGGAACTAAATTTTCAAATGCAATTAAGGTTGCTAATGAGACAGATTTAGAATAGTGACAGTATTCTGGATTACCCATGTGAGCCCAATGTCTCAAGAGTCCTGAAGAAAGTCAGAGGAAGGGCTAGAGAGATGGCTCAGTGGTTAAGGGCACTTCCTGTGCAAGCATGTGGGCCTGGAGAGGCCTGAAATTCCTGAAGAGTTTGATGCCCAGAATACACATAAACAGCTGAGCATGGTCACACACACCTGTAACTCCAGTCCTATGGGGGAGCAGAGACCCAAGAATCATTGGAGCTTGCAAAAGAAATGGCAAGTTGCAGGGTTAATATGTGACTCTGGCTCAAATAAGAATTGGTAAAAGTCAGGCATGGTGACACACGCCTTTGATCCCAGCACTTGAGAGGCAGAGGTAGGAGGATCACTGTGAGTTCGAGGTCACCCTGAGACTACATAGTGAGTTTCAGGGCAGCCTGGGCTAGAGTGAGAACCTGCCTTAAAAAAATAATTGGTGGAAGACCACCAATGGAATGGGATACAGGCTGTCCCACTCTGATTACTGCAGTGAGTGAAGTCCACTGCAGGCGAGTACATGGATGGACATATACATGGGCTTGCACCACACACACACGTGCATGTGCATATACACACACACACACACACACACAAAAAAATTAGAGGGAGAAATGGCTATGGAAGAAGGAGAAAAGAGATACCATATGGCTACCTTTGAAGATGGACTCAGAAGGTAGAGGATGAGATCAAGGCCATCTTTGGCTACATAGCAATTTCAAGGCCAACCTGGCCCACATGAGACCCTGTCTCAACAAAGCATGAAGGAAGGAGTCTACCGGGAAAGGAAAAGCAGCGTATCTCAGAGCCTTCCAGCACCTTGAATTGAGCCTAGTGAGAGCCATTGAGGTTTCTGATCTCCAGAAGTGTAAGATAATGGTTGATTTGTGTTGCTTTAAGCTACTAAGTTTGTGACAGGAAACACTATCACCACCTAACTGTCTTCAAACTTTGTCAAATGTCTCTTGAGGAAAAGTCACCTCCAGACTGAGAATCACTATTCTGTGTAACACTCTTCCAAAGTGTACACCAGGGCTCTTCATAATCACCACTATTTTGCCTGCTGAACAAGATCATCCAACAGATATCCCCATAAACGTCTTACTTCCTAAACAGACCCCATCTTTTCACCTCTCTGTAGATGGGTAGGGGCTCCCTGGAGGGTGGGCATGTGCTGTGGCCTTCCTGTCATTTTTATCTGGGCCCATAATTATTCGTCCCCATGTGCCTGATATCTTCTTTCAACAGTTTACTACATCAAAAGTTCTGGACTTGCTACATATATTAAACTTCAGGCATCCTAAATAATCTTCCAAGCACATGATTACACATAAGTCCTATGATTCTGCTTTGTTGGAAGAATGAATTTCCACTCTTCTTTCTCATCAGGAAAAGGCTTCCTTTCTCCTTGTAAATGGTAGTCATCCTTAGTGATCAAGTTTAAATGTTCCCTAAACGGTGAAGACCTGCAACACCATCCCCCAAAGTACAATGAATCATCATTTATCCAACTCTGGTCCCTCATGGTGCTGATCCTTCTACACCAATAGTTTGTCCCTTCATTAAACTTGGAGTCCCTAAGTACTGATCCCATATTAAAGCTTGTCTACATTCCTGGTATCTAGAGCAATAATTATGCTCGAGTAAAGTCTGTGAGCCAGGTGTGGTGGTACACGCTTTTATTTAAACCCAGCACTCAGGAGGCAGAAGTAGGAGAATGGCTATGAGACTGAGGCCAGCCTGGGGCTACACAGTGAGTTCCAGGTCACTCTGGGTTAGAGTGAGACCCTGCCCCGAAAAAAAAAAAACAAGAAATAAAGGTCTGTGATATGAAGAAAAATATAGAAGCGATGGATATAGGAATACCATGTTCATTATGGGTGACCAATGTTGGCCAACTCTTAATCAACTATGGGCATAATCCCAGCTCTGGTCCACAAGAAATAGGATTTCAGCATTGCAATGACAGGTCTTATTCCCTTATCCAGGATCACAGGCAGGGGCAAAGCTGGTACCCATGTACTGAGTGTGTCACCATACCATGTGCTCATGAATACAATTTGGGTAAAGAAGTGCCAGAACACATTGTAAGGAAATATTAACAGAGTCATTCCTGTATGGGTCTAATACCTCCCAGGTTTAGGCCATTAAATGACCACTTGTGAGCATTGATTAAGCATGAGTACTAAAGCTGTGGGCACTTATGAGAGTCTTGAGAGCTTTCTGTTACCAATTTAGTTTAAAATCACAGAATTTGCTCAAAGAACTATGTGGAAATTGATGCACTCCATCATTGGCTAAACCTAAAAGTAAATGATCAGGTTTTCCTATGAATTTAGGACAGGAGAAACAGAAAATGTGAACAAATAGAATAGGTGTGCGGAGTCTGCCAAAATGGTTTCAGAGGGGTCATCTTGGGTTACGAATAAGAGGAAGACCCCAGAGACAAGTTATGTCAGCTGACAGCCCTTCTGTAGATTAGATATCTGTTGCATGGGCTACAGAAGTTGCACTCAACTTCACTAATTCTCAGCTGGGGTGGGCTTTGCCTCTAGAGGGTACTCAGCAGTTTCTATATATAGTTTTTCTCATCATTCTGAGAGAAAAGAATGCTATAGGTATCTGATGAGTAGAGACACAGAGTGCTGCTCAACATCCCGCAATACCCAGGAAAGCCCCCACAGCAAAGAATCATATGGTCCCAATGTCAACAGAGCCGAGATTGACTGAGAAATCGTGAGCTAGAACAAGGAGCAAAAGTACAAAAGCCAAGCAGAATGAACCAAATCTCCCCTCCAGGGCCTCGCAACAACTGTGCCATGTGCTCACTTGCTGGACTTCTGACATCATGAATAAAGTCTTGTTTAGGACAAAGGACTCAGCTGGCGTCCAAGTGAGAAGGCTAGGCAGTGCCCAATAGGATGAATTTTCTTGATTCTTGAAAGGGTTCCAGGGTCTTCAACCTTTGAAAGGTAATCCAGATCATTACATTCCAGACCCAGGGGTTACGTTAGGATATCTTGGCTTCCACTAAACAAAACTAACATTGGGCTCACATGCCAGGATTCCACCCAATCACTCTATATCTGCCTCTGGCATTAAGGGATTCCCACTTCTATCCACTTACACATGTAAATCTTTTCAAGAGAAAATATTGTTCTGTTGCTAAATTGCTATGTACTTCATTTTAACCATGCCAAAATGTGAAAGTCCTGGTAGATGAGCTCCATGAAGACTGTCCAGACACTCTATAGTGCATTCTGAAGCTACTCAGTATTACTGAAGCTCAGACACCTGAATTTTCATTATGAGATTCTAATGAGTAAGAAGATAATTTGTAACAAGTAAAATCAAGAGTTGCATGCCTTTTGGTCACAGCAAAAAAAAAAAGAAATAACATCTGTATACAATACTGCCAATATGATAGCTGCTATAATAAGAAGTAGGAACATTCTTATGGTGCAATTGGCTTTAAACATGAATGTCAATGGCTACTGAATCCCATAACACGGCTTTCTTTTGAATCCTCTCTTTCTCTTCCTCTTTCCCTTCATCTTACATAGTGCCAATTAATCTTATAATGTGTGCTTCTGACACTGTGGAAGAATCCAGAGAGAATCCAGAGCTTTCTCTTTCTAATATGAAGCCTGCTGGTTTGGAAGCAACATGTGAGTCTTTCTCAACTTTTCTTTCTATGGGCAGCACAGTCAGGACCATTTGTGATTTTTGTTTGTTTGTTTATTGCAATGCATACCCCACTCAGCAGCATAAGTTACGTTCACACAGTAACTAGCATTAATAATATGGGATGCTAATATTTCTGCTAAATAGCATTGTAAGGTGGCCTATTAAAGCTGAACTCTAACAGCTATGCGAACAGAGATTAGTGAGTGTGATCTTGGAGGCTATTTTCAAACTGTTTTGTTTGGTTGTGTTTCCTTTATTTAGCCTAAATATCCAACAATTGCACAGTATTTCATTTCATTTCTGTAATTCTAACTGTGCTTTAAGCTTTTTAATTACAATTGGTGGGATCTCCCTTCCTTTATGAAAACAGACCCAAAACAAACCTATAGACTTTGTGGACTGAAAGGAAAAGGGTTTGGTCATTTTTTAAGCCAACTACTGTTTATTCTAGAAATGCATGCTGCTTTCAAAGTACCCATCAACCAGTTTCCCAAATGCTCTATTCTCCATTCTGAACCAGAAAGCAAACATTTTAAAGATGTCAAATACCTGCCTCTGAGTCCCCCATTTATTACTGATTCCTGACCAGTGCCTATTGCACTATTAATTGTTCTTAGTGGAATTTGGGCATATTTGCATATTTCATACCCTTACAAAATGTTTTCAGTACAAAAGATTTCTGAAGTTATTCCTTTGGAACAAAAAGAAAATTTTTTAAAGTAAACTGGGTAGTTGTAATAGTTATTCCATCCTGCCTCCCAAACATACACACAAAACCACACACTCAACATTCTTCAGAATAATTTTCTTGAATTCTGTATAACAACCCGATGGTATATCAAAGTATATTTTGTCTGATCATTCCTAAGAGCTCAACAATAAATCATTTGAGTTCCTAAAATTATCTACATTGGGTGAGTAGATAAGATGACCCTTTGAAATCAACTGCAGCATCTAGAGGAAACCAGAACACCATCTCTTCCTCCAATTCCCTTGACAGGACATACACAGGACAAGTCCCTAAGGTCGTCCCATTTCCAGGCACCATTTACTTAGCCTAAGTCAAACAGCTACACAAGGAAACCTGTCAGTGGGTGCCTCGCTGTATAAATGTGATGGACTTTAAAGACAGTTGCCCATACTGACTTAACCATCCAGCTTCGGGCTGAGACCCATGGTGCTGGTCCCTACCTCGGACTTCCACAGCACGTAGGGGTGGTCACGACTGTTGGACGGAGTCTGGAACTTTTTCTGCTGGAGCCACCTCCTGGGAGAAGCGAAGATTCCGTTGGGGCCTCCCCCAGAAGAGCAGAGGATGCTGGCAGTGCTGCGGCCACTGGCAGTCCCGGCCAGGACAGAAGGCAAGTCCCACGCCATGCTCTTCTTGAGACCACCACGACCCAGGGGGACCTCGTAGTCAAAGTGAAAGCTGCCTGATGGTGACTTCTCTTGCGGGGTACTGGGCGTAGAGAAGGATGAGCATAGAGGTCTGGATGGCGGGAACCGGGTAGCACGGGGTTGAGGACTTCGGGGAGAAGATGCTGACCGGGAACCAAGACTCTCGGCTAGGAGCTGAGGAGAGTAGAGGCGGCCAGTTGTAGACCCCCAGACGCTGCCTTCTGTGGCCGGGTCACCACCGCAGCCGCCAATCAGGGCTGGGTCCAAGCTGCGGGTCTGGCGCAGCTTCCTCTTAGAGACTCCCTTGGCTGAGGCCGCACTGCCTGAGGCGGACGAGGAACACGAGAACACGCTGTGGAGCAAGCTCTGTGCGGACATCTCGGCGGTGCCGTCTCGCTCCCTCCTAGAACGCTGGAGGCTTGGGGCTGGGAAAGGAAGGCTCTGGAAAAGCTGCCAGGCGACAGAGGTGGAAGTGCACTGCCCGGCTCACGCGCCGCCTGCACGCTCCAAGTGTCCCTGCGGGGGTAGAAACAGGAGCTCCATCACCAGCCTTCTAGGAAAAGGAGGCCAGGTCCCTTTGCAGCTGCTAGAACCTTCTTCAAGTCTCAAAGTGACTAAGGCAGTAGAAGGAGAAAGGTCAGGCGTTTGCTCGGTTCCCAGCTCCTGCACGCCAGCGCCACTCCCCCCTTCCAAGCCTAGGCTGGAGACAGTGCGCTCAGGACATTCCCGAAGTCTCCAAGCAAGCTCCTCCTGGCGGCCTGAACAGAGTCCCTAGAGCTCCACAGTAGGCTCAGCCGGCTTTCTCCTCATGAGGTAACAACTTGTTTGGCCACTAGAGCTGAGCGTTCGGGCTGCGCCCTACGTGCACCTCCGCCGCGCCCGGTCGTCCGGGTGACACGTTAGGGCTCTGCTGGGCTGTTGCGCCTTCCCTTCGGAGTGACGATACTCAAGGTCGTCTCCCAGCTCAAGGTTCCCGTGGGGTCTCAGTCTTGCGGTGCGGGACACCGTGCGCGGCGCGCGCCGAGCGCCTTTCAAGCGCTGAGGTACCGCGCTGAGAGAGAATGCTCAGGTTGCTCTCAGCACTGTTCATAAAGAATCCAGCTCAGGGCTCAACCGCAGAAGGGAGGGCCGGTGCTCCGCGGTTGAGCGACACTTGATATTCGCAGCCAGTCTTAGTGCCACCGGGGGACTGGCGAGGAGATGTCTTCCGCACCCTCGAGCAACTGGAATGGGGTGGCTGGGACTGGTAGAGCTGGAGGGACACAGGATCTAGGGCCCGGGTGGAGCCAGGCGCTAGAGAAAGCAGAACGCGAAGTTTTCCAGGCGTCAAACCTAGAAACAGTGCTGAGCGGGTGGTTGGCCCCTGAAGAGACCGGGTCTGGGGGAGACAGTCGTCAGGACGGAAGTATGGACCTCCTCCCAGCTCCCCTCCCCCAGACCCAGGGGCGAGTCGGCTAGCAGTCACGTTTCTAGAAAGGAAGGGGAGTGTCAGGTTGCACCCCACCCACTGGTGTCAGATGGGCAACCCCCGGAGGGTTTTTCTGTTACTTAAAAGTCCTGCCTACCCTCCCTCCTCCCCCCGCTGCGTTGTTTGTTTTATTTTAAGAAAGGATGGAGATGCAATTCAAACGCTGAGGATCTACTTGGGAATCTACTAAGAAAACAGGAGGGAGGGAGAGAGAGGTGTCCTTGAGTGTAAGGGTCGTGAGCATGTGCACAGATGTGGTCTAGTTAGTCGTCCCTCCCCAGGCAGAGTAGATCTGCTCTCCAGGGTCTGCACCTGATGCCTCTGAGTGCAAGGGCCTGCTTAATTGGAAAGCTCTTGCAAAGTTTATGTTCCCTGCTTGAAGGTGAATCTGTATACGGCTTCTCTTGCTTTCCCACGTCTGTAAGCTCTTAAAACGTCAAGCCTCACCTGCCTCTTGTGGGCCTTTCTGATGCTTTCTTTGCAAGGCATGTTATAATCATTTCAGCAGGGAGCAAACAGAAATTTGGAAAGAAGTGCCTGTATACTTAATGGGTTTTGGAGTCCTCTTTTCCCACTTAGGGATGAAGAGAACTCTATCCAAACAAATGTGACTTGACCATTTCTTGAAGAAAACTTATTAGACTGGAGCTGGGCGTGGTGGCGCACGCCTTTAATCCCAGCACTCGGGAGGCAGAGGTAGGAGGATCGCCGTGAGTTCAAGGCCACCCTGAGACTACATAGTGAATTCCAGGTCAGCCTGGGCCAGAGTGAGACCCTACCTCGAAAAACCAAAAAAAAAAAAAAAAAAAAAAAAAAAAAAAACTTATTAGACTGAAGTTACAAATACAGATGTTTGACACAAACATTTCTCTTGTGTAAATATCACAATTGTCCAAGTTTGATTTTGGAAGACTACTCCCTGTGACATTTGCTGGATTGTAGATTACTTTATCGTGGCTTTTTTAAAAAAGCCTACTACATCTATTTGTAGGTGTTTGGCTCCAAACAGGAAACATGTCATGAAATCGAATTAGCAAGAGAATTCATGACTTCTACAGAGGACATGAGACATAATCATCTCTCCTGTAGCCTGTACTCCTGTTTGTAGATGCAGAAGGCAATGTCCTGGTGTATGGCACAATGCAGGCCTGGCCCTAGCCAGACCGCATGGCAGAGAAACCAGGAAGTGGCTTCTGTGAACATGGCGTTGTGCATAGGCCTGGCCTGTGGCAACAGCTACAGTCCCATGCTCGCTAGAAACCTGGTATGAGATGATCTGTCTGGAGACAGGCTGTCATTAGTCACAAAAAGGGGACCACCCCATACAATGATTGGCCAACCAAACCCCTTTAAAAATCCCTGCACTTCCTTGAATAACCGAGTTTGCAGCAGCTCGCCCTCTGCCTGCTTCCACCCAACTCCCAGAGTCTCTGTCGTGACTCAGCGCCTCTCACCCCCTACCTGGCAGAGACCCTGCCCTCCTTCCTAGGCTGGCCCTCGGGGGGGACCCCAACACCCTGGGAGTTCCCTCCAGTAGCTTGAATGATCTACCTGATGCCTAAAGACAGAATGAGGTACTAATTTTCCATCACATTGCAACTGCCCCTTTCTACTCACCTGGGATGTGCCAAGTATTTTCAGTGGCTGCCAATCAGCTGGGCTACAAAAGACAGTCTTTGAGGTGGCTTGGTGCTCTACCTGATTACCCATGCCAAATTCTTTTTGGGGGATTGGTGAGATTTGCTGTCTTCCTTCCTTTCCTCAAATGAATCATAGCAGAAGTAAAAGTGGATGGGTCTTGCCTGTCCTTTGTTTAGTTACAAAACTTTGTAACGTTTTCCTCATAATGAAAACACCTAGTGGAAATATCACCAGTACTGAGATACCATTACATAGGTATGCCTCAATGCATGACCATGCCTCATTGCATTTTGGCATTCAGGGTAGATGGTTAACAGAGTCACACTTCACGGTACCACTTGTGACTCAAGGTGATTGAGCAAATGCCATTTCTAATTCATATAAGGGTTGAAAAATGTCATCCTGCCATGATTCTGCAGGGCTAATATGAATGCCCTACAGTGGAAAAGGGCAAAGGCATGCATTCCAGGTCATAGATGGAGAGCCAATGAGCAGAGGACCTCTCATAATGGCACTAGGGCTTAAAGCAGACATGTACCAGTTAATTCATCATCTTACTTCCAATGGGTTCTGACCATCCATTAGCCTGGAACTTGCTTCATGGTTGGAAATAATACATTTTTTGAAATACATTCACATGTGGCCCAACAATGGGCATGGCTTAAGAAGTGTGTTATTAGGTGAGATTGTATGAACATCATAGAGTACACTTACACAAACCTACATGGCATAGGTCAATCTCGTGACAAGTGTGATGCTGATGCCAGTGTAACAGCATGCTATTTCATATTAAATATTTTTTGCTCCAAAATAACAATAAGGGCGGAGGGGATGGCTCAGAGGTTAAGAGCATTTCCCGTGCAAGCAGTAGGGCCTGAGGAGACTGCCAGAGAGTTTTCAATCTCTAGGACCCCATCAGTGTCTGTAAACCCAAGTCCCCATAAGGGAGGTGAAACCCTAGAATTGCCAGAGTTCCCTAGGGAAAAATTCGGCAAGCTCTAGCATTAGTAAGCGACTCTGGCTCAACCAAGGATGAGCAGAAAATAATGGAGCAGGTCAGAAGTACATTTGTACATGCTTTACTTTTCTCCTCCTCTCTCCCCTCCTCCTCCTCTTCTTTCTTCTTTCTTTCTTCTCCTTCTTCGTCTTCTTCGTCTTCTTCTTCTTCTTCTTCTTCTTCTTCTTCTTCTTCTTCTTCTTCTTCTTCTTCTTCTTCTTCTTCTTCTTTCTCCATCTCTCTCTCTGTGTGTCTGTCTCAATCTGACAGGGTCTTGCTCTGAAGCCCGGACTGGCTTCCAACCCATAGTCCTCTGGAATTGGCCTAGCCATTGTAGGGATACTCCTAGCAACACAGGTTTGTTTACACCCACACTGCCACAAACACATGAGTAATGAGTTACACAATGGTATTAACACAACAGAGTATTTCAGCTCCATTATCATCTTATGGACGGTCATGTACGTCGCTCTTCCTCCACCAAAACATCCTTGTCTGGTGAACATCTGTATTTATTAAACTGCAGTTCCTTTGAAAAAGTCACTGCAATTATATGTGCTCCCAAAATACAGACAGAAATATGGTTCTTCTGTAAAGAAAATTTTGTAAGAAAAAAAATTGCATATTTGTTGTTGTTGCGTGTGTGTATGTATGGGTGTGTGTGTGTGTACATATGCATGAGTAAGCACATGCTATGGCACATGTGTGGAGGTGAGAACAACATGGGAGTGTTGGTCTTCTTCTTAGACCTTGTTTGAGATTGGATCTCTTGTTGTTTGCTTCTGGGAAGGCTAAACCTGCTGGCCCTCCAGCTTCAGATTTTCCTGATGTGCTACTTGTTTCTAGTTTTCTGTGGTTCTGGGGAATTCAAACTCTATTTTTCATGCTTGTGCAGCAAATGTGTTTAACCACTGTGTAATCTCACTAACCCTATTTAAAAAAAAAATATGTATTAGCCGGGCATGGTGGTGCACGCCTTTAATGCCAGCACTCGGGAGGCAGAGGTAGGTGGATTACCGTGAGTTCGAGGCCACCCTGAGAATACAGAGTGAATTCCAGGTCAGCCTGGGCTAGAGTGGGACCCTACCTTGAAAAACAAACAAAAAAAATCTATTAACCTATTTTGAGTGTTGAAGAGATGGCTCAGTGGTTAAGCAGACATTCTGTGCAAACAGAGGGGCTTGTTGGGCAGAGGAGGCAGATGGCCCAAATTCAAATCTCCAGAACCTAGATAAATAGCTGGGCATGGCCTTGCCCACCTGTAACCCAGTCCTATGGGGATCAGAGACTAGAGAATGCTAAGGCCTGGAACCAATAAGAGACTCCTAAATATCAGGCAGGTGAGGGCTGGACAGATTGCTCAGTGGTTAAAGGTGCTTGCTTGCAAAGCCGGATGGCCTCAGTACCCACATAAAGCCGGATGCACAATGTGTGGAGTTCGTTTGCAGCAGCTGGAGGCCCTGGCACATCCATTCTCATTTTCTCTCTCTCTCTCCTTCTTTCTTTCTGTCTCTCTCTCTCAAATAAATATAAATATTAAAAAAAACAGGCAGATGAGTGATAGAATGTTGTGGTAGTTTGAATATATGTCCCCCAATATATTCAGTGTTTTACTAGTCATTGTTTGCATCTGCAATCACCTTGCTAGAGGCAATGTCACTGGGGGCGGATGTCTTAAGGTGTTAATGGTGGGTTTGAGAGTCCATTGTAAAGATATGCAAATGTGCCTAGCAGGAGTTCCTGAAGTGTGCTGTGTGACCTTTTGGCTGTAGTTTTGCTCTGGTGCTGTGTGGCTAGGGGCTTTTGCTCTCTTGACTGGTCCTGAGAGAGCAGGCCGCTTCTCCTGCCCTTATGGAACTTCCCCTGGATCTGTAAGCTTCAATAAATATCCCTTCCTCCATAACTGTGCCTGGTCTGGAAGTTCATCTCAGCGAACCTGAAGCTGTCTGCTACAAATGGGGAAACCTATGTTCTTTTCTCTTCTAGTTGCCACAGAGTAGCCCCTGTGGCTCAGTGGCAAGCTTAGCACATCAACACATACTCATGCATCCATCACACACATCACATAACATAACATATGCAAAATAAAAGCCAATTTTGATTTTCCATCCGATAGGTTTAGATTGCAGTTATCACAGCTAATGGCACTAGCACTCATCCTTAGTTAGGGCATCCCATTTTATTCTCGTTTGTTACATCATCTTGCTTATACAGTCACAACTCATATTGCCTACTTTGACTGACTGCCAGGCCATGCCATATTCACTGAAGGATGATGTACCGGGTGCATTTATCAATTTCATAAACAGGTGATTATGTTACACTGATGCTCATTCTGATATTTCATTAGCTCACTTCAGAAGTAATATAGCTAGCAGTGTAGAAAAAATGATTTTCTATATGTTTTGAAAATCAGGTCTCTAAGACTCACTCCACTCCACTCTTACAGCATTTGCTATTGAAAAATAGTGCCAAGCTTGTTTATATTTTTTCCTCAGAGCCTTAATTAAAGCCTTAGGATACATTTTATTAAGAAGAAGAACAGTCTGTTCACTATCTATTCACACTGTAATTATCACAGAAATTCAGAAATTAAAAAAATGATACTATCTATTTCCATCTGGCCATGGCACAGGAATATTCTAGTGAAAGTTCTAGAATCCTTGGTCTGACATCAAGGTATCCTCTTATCTAGAATCTTAGAAAAATTATCACTACTTTTTCTATTCCCTTGAGAAACTGTTCCACAAACACATACATCTTGCAATCAAAGGACATATTGTGATGCTTAACCTAAATTTCCCTTTCCTTAACTTCATCCCTTGAAACTTTTCATATCTCCAAGCCAAAATTCCTCTTTACCCTTGGTGTTTAGGCCCCAGAGCTATTTGTAGATTTTTATCGTGCCCCTTGAGTCTGACTCTGTGGTTTGGCTACACTATAAAGTTCATACTTTGCTTGGAATCCATCATTGTTGATGATCTTCTCTGGGTTACTTCCAGTTACTTATTTCTTTTCAGTCCCTAGGTCCAATATTCCAGGTTAGAGCATCCTATTTTGCCCTTGTTTGTTACATAAGCACATTTAAATACTCCCAAATCACACTGAACTTTCTCACTGAGCACCATATAATATTTCAGACTTATATCTGATTGGCTCCCAACTCTGAGTCTGCAGTGCTAACTTCTGTTTCATCCTTCCCATGTCTCCCAAACTGATATCATGTCCATGTTCTTAGTGGGTAAATAGTTCGCTGCATCTCACTCACCCAGAGAAGTCAAGAGTTCTGTCTCTAAGCTCCTCAAACATGAAAAGGATGAATTTCCATGATGTGCAATATACTATGAGAAATGTTTGGAGAATTTTTACAAGATTTGAGAATGCAAATTGTAGTAAATAGGCGAACTGTCCCCTGCCTAAACAACTTCTTGATTGTAAGCTACTGATTTTTGCAGCTGAACTAAGTCCATATCTTTAGATTCCTATTGTGGTGGTCTGATTGTGAATATATGTCACCAAGAGTGTCAAGGATTTTTAAAATATTTTATTTGTTTATCTGACAGAGACAGAGAGAGAGAATGTGCACAACAGGGCCTCTAGACACTGCAAACGAACTCGAGATACATGTGCCACCTTGCACATCTTGCTTATGTTGGTACTGGGGAATTGAACCGGGGTCCATAGGCTTCACAGACAAGTAGCTCAACCACTAAGCCATCTCTCTAGCCTTCAGGGATTTTTTTTTTTTTGAGAGAGACAGAGAGAGACAGAGGGACAGCAAGACAGACAGAGATGGGCGCGCCAGCAGTCTTTCAGCTGCTGCAAATGAAATCCAGATGTGTGCGCCCCCTTGTGGTCAAGTGCAGCATTGCGCCCTTGCGTCACTGCATCTGGCTAAACGTGGGACCTGGAGATTGGAACTGCTAGAGATTGGAACCGGCATTCTTAGGCTTAGGAGGCAGGTGCCTTAACCGCTAAGCCATCTCTCCAGCCCCAGTGATTTTTTTTTTTTTTTTTTTGGTTTTTCGAGGTAGGGTCTCACTGTGGCCCAGGCTGACCTGGAATTAACTATGTAGTCTTAGGGTTGCCTTGAACTCACTGCGATCCTCCTACCTCTGCCTCCTGAGTGCTGGGATTAAAGGCGTGCGCCACCACGCCCGGCTCAACCCCAGGGGTTTTTAATTAAAGCTTAGCTTCCTACTTTTCATACTTTTTCCTATGCCTGCTGGAGTAGTCATCACTGGGGGGGGGGGCAAACTTTTTAGTCCAGCCCTAAGGTATATAAAGAGCAGTTTGAGCTTTGGCTCTACGTGTTTGCTAGCTATCGGTGGTGTCTATCTGCTATGGATCCATGGAACTTCTTTCTCCATCAAGAAGTTTCCTCTGGAATCTGTAAACTTGAACTAAGCCCTTTCCTCCCATAAACTGCTTCTGATTGGATGTTTATTCCAGCAATGAAAAGTAACTGTAATAACTATTTAAAAATTTCCTTGAATAACTATAACTGCTGAGGCATGTAAATTACATTTGATGAATGTCTGTAAAAGCAATCCTATAGGTTTTTTTTTACCATTACATTTATATACCAACAAACAAATGTGTGGGTTCAATATTTTAAGCCAATTTCATTTTGCCCAGTATTGGAACTATGAACCCTCCAGGTAAATAGTTGAGGGTCTCATATCCATCTAGTTGATATCAAGTTCTGTGACCAGAAGAAGACAAAAAAGGACAGTAAATATAGCTCCTTGATCAAGTATGCTAACATGCACAAAATTCTCGTTTCAATTCCAAGAAAGAAAGATTGTAGAGGGATGGAGGAAGGAAAGAAGAAAACAAAAGGTCTAGTGTTGACAATTTCTTCTTTCATTCAAATGTTAACCAGACCTAAGCCTGCTTAATCTTCAGGACCAGATAAGATCAGGTATATTCAAGGTGGTATGGCTAGAGTATGGCAATTTCTTCTAACAGTATATTTAGAAATGCAATAATTATTACAATTCATCTTCTTAGTTTTCCCCACTCTGTGTGCCTAACTTCACCATTCCTTACCCACTGTGAGTTTCAAAAATTCAACAGAACATTAAGTGTAGTGCTTTCAGTGCAGCTTGGTGGGAATAATATATACATTTAGTCAGATAAGAGCAGGCTGTATACCCCTAAGGCGCATGACCTCCCCTGCCATAGACTTTTTTTTTTTTTTTTTTTTTTTTTTTTTTTTTTTTTTGGTTTTTCGAGGTAGGGTCTCACTCTGGCCCAGGCTGACCTGGAATTAACTATGTAGTCTCAGGGTGGCCTTGAACTCACGGCGATCCTCCTACTTCTGCCTCCCGAGTGCTGGGATTAAAGGCGTGCGCCACCACGCCCGGCTTGCCATAGACTTTTGATTAGTTTTTTCAGTACCAGGCATGTATTCCCTCACAGAGTGAGGGCCTTCAGTCCAATTAGGGAACAGCTGGTTTCCCCAAGAGCAGACATGCCACTATAGCACCGGTTCAGCCATTGGGCCTGTCTGGCCAAACTTGAGGCTTCCAGTGTTTACTGTTTTTACCGCTGATGACTTCTGCCTCCCATACAGCTGCATGCAGTACAGCTTTTTCCAGCTGTCAGTTGGCTGGTCTACAGGGAGAAGGTTTTCTGCTCAGCATCAGCTTGATTTCTCTGCTACTCTCACTTCTGGTTAGAGAAGCTTCTCTTTTCAGGTGGTGATGATCACTGGGATGACCCAAAAGGCAACATAGTGCTGAGAAGAAGGGACAGAGGCGTGTCCAGCACTGAAACATCTCTGTCACACCCTCCAAGGCTCAGGGCCCATTGCTTAAGTGGTGGAGGAAAGAATGTAAGAGCCAAAGGAAGGGTGTGACTCCTTACAATGCAACAGTCCAGACAGAAATTGGCCTCCAGCCGGGCGTGGTGGCTCACGCCTTTAATCCCAGCACTCGGGAGGCAGAGGTAGGAGGATTGCCGTGAGTTCGAGGCCACCCTGAGACTACATAGTGAATTCCAGGTCAGCCTGAACTAGAGTGAGACCCTACCTCGAAAAAAAAAAAAAAAAAAAAAAAAAAAAATGAGCCGGGCGTGGTGGCAAACGCCTTTAATCCCAGTACTCGGGAGGCAGAGGTAGGAGGATCGCCGAGAGTTCGAGGACACCCTGAGACTACATAGTTAATTCCAGGTCAGCCTGGACCAGAGTGAGACCCTACCTTGCAAAAAAAAAAAAAAAAAAAAAAAAAAAAGAAATTGGCCTCGATATCCATGACCTCACAGTGAGTGCCTAGCAATACCTTCACAATGCCCTCATAATAGGAGAAAAAGATGATGACATCAAATTAAAAGAGAGACTAATGGAGAGAGGGAGGGGATATGATGGAGAGTGGAGTTCTGAAGGGGAAGGGAGGAGGGGAGGGGAGGATAATGTCATGGTTTATTGTCTGTAAGTATAGAAGCTGTAAATCAAAAAAATTCAACAGAGGGGAAAAAATCCCTATCACTATCAGCATCTGTATTGAACACAAAACAAAAAAATCACTTTGTTCCCACATTGTTCTCTCATTTTCCATGTGAATATTAACAATGTGCCCCTTGTTTCCTAGTATTTTGTTGTTTTATCCTCCCTCAATCTTTAGAAAGCAGGAGTTTGGCACAGGCACTTTTTTTTTACTTATGTGATTATTTCTTCGCAGTCTTTCTAAATTCAAAACATTTTGTTTGCATGATATCCAAGTAAGCAGAGCGTATGACAGGTAAGCTGGGCAAAGAACCTTAAACCACATTGCAGGTTCCCAAGGGTTACTCCTGAAACAAACTATTCTTTTGTCTTTCTGTGCCATTTGAAAGAAGTGTCCAATGTCAAATCCTAAGTATATCATCATCGCTAATTTTTTTTTTTTTTGGTGTTTCGAGGTAGGGTCTCATTCTGGTCCAGGCTGACATGGAATTAACTATGTAGTCTCAGGGTAGCCTCGAACTCACGGTGATTCTCCTACCTCTGCCTCCCGAGTGCTGGGATTAAAGGCGTGCGCCACCACGCCCGGCCATCGTCGCTACTTTTGATTTTTACTTTGAATCTAAGTGGATCCCAAGAGACTTTTAGGAATAGAATTTGGCTGACAACTAAATGCAATTTTAGTTAAGAAACATTAACCGATTAACTATTTTTGAACATGCTGTGTTCCACTGGCATTGTTTCTTGGCTAGTTTTACTATTTTCTTCTTTATGAGTGAAGGTACATTTAGAGTCTCAAAGTACATTCATTTTACCTGAACCCAGTGTGTGGTTCAGCTGACCTAACTACTTAAAATATTTTTAAGATTGTATAGTTACAATATTATATCGTTACAATATTAGAGCTCCTAAATATACACAAATATGTCAGTAAAACAAAATAAAAACTTTAAAAATATTCCAAGAGTGATCTTCCATAAAATGTTCTAGCACTGCTTTTGAGAATGAAGAATGACACGACATTTTTTTTAAATTTTTTTATTATTTTTTATTTATTTTTGGAGAGAGAGATAGACAGAGAGGGAGAGGGAGACAGAGATGGGCGCGCCAGCAGTCTCTCAGCTGCTGTGAATGAAATCCAGATGCGTGCGCCCCCTTGTGGGCAAGTGCAGCATTGCGCCCTTGCCTCACTTTGCATCTGGCTAAACGTGGGATCTGGAGATTGGAACCGCTGGACATTGGAACCAGCATTCTCAGGCTTAGCAGGCAGGTGCCTTAGCCGCTAAGCCATCTCTCCAGCCCATGACACGACATTTTTTTTTTTTTTTGGTTTTTCGAGGTAGGGTCTAACTCTGGTCCAGGCTGACCTGGAATTAACTATGTAGTCTCAGGGTGGCCTCGAACTCACAGCGATCCTCCTACCTCTGCCTCCCCGAGTGCTGGGATTAAAGGCGTGCGCCACCACGCCCAGCTCGATGACACGACATTTTAATACATGTTTTGTTAAATTATTCTACAATGTTTACCACCTAAGCATTTTTTAATATCACCAACTTTTAAAAATTTTTAAATTTTATTTATTTATTTGCAAACAGAGAGACAGACAGAGAGAGAGAGAGAGAAGAAGAGAGACAGAGAGAGAATGAGAACACCAGGGCCTCTAACCACTGCAAACAAACTCCTGATGCGCGTGCCCCTTGCATATCTGGCTTACGTGGGTCCTGGGGAATCAAACCTTGGTCCTTCAGCTTCACAGGCAAATACCTTAACTGCTAAGCCATTTCTCCAGCCCAGTATCACCAGCTTTTAAAAATAACTAAACCATATGGAATTTTTTTCCTGTGAAATTTTAATTTTTCTCTATAATCTCTAATATTAAATGGAGATGGGTCCTAATTTGTCCAACATGTTCTCTAGTAACACGGAAGATGGACCATGGATGGACAAAGGGGAGAATAAGTGATACTGTGCCAGGCATGTGTGTATGTATTTATATACAAAAAATGTTATAGATGAGTTTTCAAATTTATTTCATGACATTTTTCATATGTTACATTTTGATCATATGTACCCCACATTATCTTCCATTATTCCCCTCAGTCTCACTGTACTCCTTTTTCTCATCACATACCAGTGGCTGTGCCTCAAAAGAGAATGACTTCCCCTTCCCAGCAACCTTTAACCGCCATTAGCTCATTAGGAAAAGGAATGGCCTCCTAAGAGCGTCTCCTATATTGATAAGTTTTGACAGTTGTCTGTACCCATGAAGCCACTACCATAATAACTCACCATCTGTAACATTCCTGTCTCCTCCTGGGTATTATTTTATTAGTAGTGGAGATTTACAACTTTACTTTGCATTGCATAATGGTAGAATTATTCATTCAGTCAATATACAAATGAAGGGAGGGAAGAAAGAATTGTGGGAGGGAAGATAAATTAGACCAAGATGAGCATGGTGGGTCACTGATGAGTTCCAGGCCATCCTGGGCTACAGTGTAAAACCCTGTGCCACCATAAAACACAGAGCAGAGGTTTTGTTTGTTTGTTTTGTTTGTTTTTACTTCTAGCCTAGGGCTAAATTGTGTCCCACAGACACAAAAAAAAAAGTTTCACCAAATCCTAAGTATTGGTACCTGTAACTGTCCTTATTAGTACCCTTGCACATGTGATCCAGTTAAGATGAAGTCATACTGAGTAAAGATAAGCCAGTGACCACTGTCTTTTCTAAGACAAAGGAGAAAGCAATTTGGATACAGACATGCATGCAAAGCCTCCTCAAACCCACATGTATACAGAAAGAGAGAGAGATGGAGACAGGTCATGTGAAGACGGAGGCAGAAATTGGAGTAATGCCGCTATCAGCCAAGAAACACCAAGGCTTACCAGCAGCCCCAGAAACTAGGAGAGAAGCAAAATTGACCCTCAGAGCCTCCAAGGAGTTTCTGGCTCACTATTGATACCATGGCTTTAGACTTCCAGCCTCCAGAGCTGTGAGCAAATAAACTTCTATTGTTTTAAGCCACCCAATTTGGAGTAATTTGTTAAGACGGCCCTTGGGGAAATTACCCATTTCTAGAGTACAGCAGGCCACAGCTTGGTTTGCCTTTTTGCAAAAAATTTAATGAAACCCAGTGCCAAGGAATTTATTGAGTAAACAGTAATTCCAAGGCTGGAGTGATGGCTCAGAAGTTAAGGTGCTTGCCTGCAAAGCCTCAGGACCCAGGTTCAATTCCCCAGTACCCATGTAAAGCTAGATGCACAAAGATGGCACATGCATGTGGAATTTGCTTGCACTGACTGGAGGCCATGGCACACCCATTCTCCCTTCTATCTCTCTCTCTGCTTGCAAAGCACTACATGAGCTGATGGGGGAAAGTGACCAACAACTGCCCAAGCAACCAGGGGTCTAAGCTACTCAGAAGCAAACACCCTGATGAGATGTACACACAAGTGCAATAGTGGCACACAGCCTTGGTGGGTAACCAATAGCTTTTTGATTGGCCTTTAAGAGATCTGCTCAGTGAAAAGCAATCCATATCTGGAATTGGGAATCATGTCAGAATCCTATGGAGACAAAGATTATGCTCTCCAATGTCAAGCTTTCACTAGTCTTGGGCTAAAAGAGGGACTACATCCATCAAATTCTCCCTAAATTAATAACGCTTACCCTATTTAACCTGTGCTGACTTCACTCTTCGTTGGAGAATCTGCTTTACTTTTTCAGACAGTAGCAAGACCCGAGGAGATAAAGCACCTGTAGCAGACAGCTTCAGGTTCACTGAGATGAACTTCCAGACCAGGCACAGTTATGGAGGAAGGGATATTTATTGAAGCTTACAGATCCAGGGGAAGTTCCATAATGGCAGAAGACGCAGCCTGTCTTCACAGGACCAGGCAAGAGAGAGAAAAACCAACCAGGCACACAGCACACAGAGCAAAGCTACAGCCACAAGCCACAGCACACTTCAGGAACTCCCGCTAGGCACACTTTGCATATCTTTACAATGGAATCTCAAACCCACCATCACACCTTAATGCCCAGTGACATTGCCTCTAGCAAGGTGACTGCAGATGCAAACTATAAACTAATAAAACACTGAATGTATTGGGGGCCATATATTCAAACTACCACAGCACCCCTCACATTTCAGCCAAGCCCCAGCTGAAATCACAGAGGAACTGGAGAAATGAGCAAGAGTGATGCTTCCATGGTGAGCCTGACAATCAGCTCCAAGGTGAAGGAGCCAGACCGTGAGCACACTCAACACCTACCAAAATGGAGATCCAGAGGCTCCCAAGAGCCCATCACTGAAGTCGACTTAAAACCCAGCCACCCAGGCTCAGGGAATTTTGCAGAACAGGGGGCGGAAAGATTGTAAGAGCCACAGGTTAGGACATCATGCCCAGCGACATTGTCTCTCCCCAATAACTGACTGCTGCTTCCATAATGCATGACCCACAACTCCATGGGGAATACCTGCAACCCCACTGAAGGGGCCCCAAGCATAATGGGGGAAAGGACCAGGGAAAGGATGGTACCAACACATGACGTATCCATAGTTAGTATGTCCCTAATTAATAAAAAAAGAGAGCAATTCCAGAAGAATTTCCAAAACAGAGAAGAATATGGTTAATGAAAGAAAGCTTGTCAGTGTTTCATTTTCAAAAAAATAGAGCATAGTGTCATGCTTCTGAGCTTCAGAGCTCTAATTCTTTAGAATAGCGTTCTCATTTCCCCTGGGGAGATTTCTGCCTTTCTGAGCATTTGTCTCCAGAAAGGTGCTAGGAAGTTATCAGAAACATGCAGGAGTGTGTTGCAAGCTCAAGCCCGACAGAGGGCAAGGATACTTTAATTTTCCCGTTCTGTGATGTTTAACTCAGCACTAATGGAGCTGGGGCGAGTGCTAGAACTGGCAGAAGAGGAATGCTTGTTTTAAAGGACAGATAGGGGCTGGAGGGATGGCTTAGCAGTTAAGGTGTTTGCCTGCAAAGCCAAAGGACCCATGTTCAATTACCCAGGACTCACATTAGCCAGATGCACTAGAGGGCGCTTGCATCTAGAGTTCATTTGTAGTGGCTGGAGGCCCTGGCATGCCCATTCTTTCTTTGTCTCTCTCCCTCTTTCTCTATCAAATAAAAAAAATTTTAAAAATATATTAAAAGGACAGATGGGAGCAGCTCAAAGTTCTCAGCCAACAAGGAGGTCTAAAGCCTTGGGAGGCATTCTCTCAGTTGTGAAAGCAGAGTAACAGAAGTTCAGAGCTGAGTACCCTTCACTTGCTTCCTGAATGATTTATGTGGCATTCCACGGGTATTTTTCACAGTTCACTGCTT
The DNA here is from genome assembly GCA_036365145.1 of Orientallactaga sibirica. NCBI lineage: Eukaryota > Metazoa > Chordata > Mammalia > Rodentia > Dipodidae > Orientallactaga > Orientallactaga sibirica. The sequence goes on from JAEOAD010000840.1 coordinate 9,566,731, forward strand.
TGTAGCATGACACAGATTAGAGGCATACCAAAGAATTCACACACACACACCCTTTAAAGATATAGAGATACAAATAAGGTTGTGTGGATCCAGTAGCTAAATGCAAAGCAGTCTCTTTCTGAAATGCCTTCAGAGGGCTGGAGAGATTGCTTAGTGGTTAAAGGACTTGCCTGCCAGGCCAAAGAACCTAGGTTTGATTCCCCAGGACCCATGTAAGCCAGATGCACAAGGTGTTGCATGTGCCTGGAGTTCGTTTGCAACAGCTGGAGTCCCTGGCACACCCATATTCTCTCTCTCTCTCTCTGTCTCCCTCTCTCTCTTTCTCTCTCCTTCTTTCTCTTTCTCTCCCTCTCAAAGTAAAAATTAAAACAAGAAAAAACAATAATTGTCATGGAACTAGCTAGAAACTGTCATAAGCAGTTACAGCATGCAATTACATATGTTCAATCCGGAATGTAAGCAAGCACCACCAATGACTGGTTTCCAATGGATGTCTAGTGCAGTAAGAGCTCGTGTCATGCACAAAGAACGTACTAACCCTGTCTCCTCATCTGAACTTTGACTCCAGGTCTCATCGATGGCCTCATCCCCAGGCATCATGGGGAAGTAACTTTGTTACACTAGGACTAAAATGAGCATAATGACTTAGACAACTGTGGATCAAAACTGTTGAGGAGCTAGGGGTATAGTTCAACAGATGGCTTGTCTCATGTGATTGAGGCCCCAGGTTCAATCCCCAGCCCCCCCACACACACACATACACATGCTGTTGATAGTTCATTAAAGACATCTCCAAGTTTGAATTCTAGATATCTGAATGTGTCCATGTGTGCATGTGTGAGAGGGAGGGACAGAGAAATTATGACAAAACAACTAACCAACTGAACTAGGGTAAAGTTATTTAATTTTCCAGAGGCTCATCTCTCCCTCTAATGAATGGATCTAAAAACTTTAAAATGTAAAAGCCCTTAATATGCTTGCTGCTGTAGAACTAACACTAAATAATAGCTGCCTTTTTTTTTTTTTTTTTTTTTTTTTTTTTGGTTTTGCAAGGTAGGGTCTCACTCCGGTCCAGGCTGACCTGGAATTCACTATGTAGTCTCAGGGTGGCCTCAAACTCTCCGCGATCCTCCTACCTCTGCCTCCCTAGTGCTGGGATTAAAGGCATGCGCCACCACGCCCGGCTCAATAGCTGCCTTTTTTAAATAAAAATTAACACGAATTCAAATAAGACACACAGTGTTGCTTCTCAGGACTTCTTTATCTTTGCATATTACTAAATTATATGCATAATAGTAATTGCAACTCTTAATGCGCATCACCTACTGTGCCAAATACTTTACATTAATTAACTTTTTTTACTTCTCATGATTCTACAAAGTAGTTCTTATTATCATCACTGTTCAAAGAAGGAAACTGAGTGAAAGGCAGCTTGCCTAAGTTAAGTAGAAGAAAATAGTAAAGTTACCTTTGCATAAGTGGGCTGAGAGAACATGGAGCCTCTGAGCTTATCCTCATACACTAAACTTTGAAAACATGTTTTCTATGGAAATTGTGACAAATAGAAAAGTATTTTTTTTTTAATTTATTTATTTATTTATTTATTTATTTATTTATTTGAGAGAGAGAAAGAAACAGGCAGAGAGAGGGGGAGGGAGAGAGAATGGGTTCGCCAGGGCATCCAGCCACTGCAGACGAACTCCAGACACATACACCACCTTGTGCATCTGACTTATGTGGGTCCTAGGGAATTGAACCTGGTTCTTTTGGTTTTGCAGGAAAGAGTCTTAACAGCTAAGCCATCTCTCCAGTCCTAGAAAAGTAATTTTAATCTCCCACAATCACATGATGTGGACCACATTGCCAAGATTGAATCTATGAGGTGGGGAAGGGGTGCAGTCAGGTATGGAGGAATGGAGGAAGGAGAAGTTAGCATTTCCCAACCATCTATTGTGCACTACGAACTCTTCATACAATTTTCTTCACCATAGGTATAGCAGACAGCTTCAGGTTCGCTGAGATGAACTTCCAGACCAGGCACAGTTATGGAGGAAGGGATATTATTTATTGAAGCTTACAGATCCAGGGGAAGTTCCATAATGGCAGGAGAAGTGGCCTGCTCTCCACAGGACCAGGCAAGAGAGAGAAAAAAATCCAACCAGGCACACAGCACACAGAGCAAAACTACAGCCAAAAGGTCACACAGCACACTTCAGGAACTCCTGCTAGGCACATTTGCATATCTTTACAATGGAATCTCAAACCCACACCATTAACACCTTAAGATCGGCCCCCAGTGACATTGCTTCTAGCAAGGTGATTGCAGATGCAGATTATAACTAATAAAACACTGAATATATTGGGGGACATATATTCAAACTACCGCAATAGGATTACTGTGATATAAATATGCTTATTCCAGCCGGGTGTGGTGGCGCACTCCTTTAATCGCAGCACTCAGGAGGCAGAGGTAGGAGGATTTCCGTGAGTACGAGGCCACCCTGAGACTATAGAGTGAATTCCAGGTCAGCCTGAGCTAGAGTGAGACCCTACCTCAAAAAAAACAAAAATAAATAAATAAATACCCTTATTCCTACTACATAAATCAGTGAGTCTCACCAATAGCTGTCCAATGTCAAAAATCTGTCTGCCTCCAACTGCACTTCTGGCCTGTAAAATGTGGTAAGCTAAGCTGAATGATCAAGGTAATCATAAGCCATGAACACAAACAGGGACATCATACCCTCACTTAACCCTTCTGCTTTCTGAGAGCAGGGGAGAGTTAGCAGCAGTTCTATGTTTCCTAACCCTATTTGCACTTACTGGAATAGTTCTAACCTTCTTTCCCTAAAGAACATCTTTCATTTTCCCCTGGTGTCTCTGTTTGGTACTTTGAAGATGGTCTTTTAGGTATTTTTCATATACTGCATATATTTCAATTACAAAGCCCCAAACTGGACACCGTGCTCTAAGAAGTGACTCATTCACGTTATTTTTACAAGATGTTGTGTAAGATGCTTTTATTTACCTTTTATAAATTTACCTCATGTCCTTAGAGAGAGGATAAATAACTCATCTCAGGGTCTGTGTTCCACAATCCCCAAAGGGTAGCATAACCCATGAATGCTCAAGTCCCTTGTATAAAATGACATGGTATTTTCATCCTCTTGTATATGTCAATTCATGTCTAAATTACTTATAATACCTATTACAATGTAAATGCTATGTAGACAGTCATCATACCATACTGTTTGCAGAACAATGACAAGAAAAAAGTTTGGGTGGCGTGGTGGAGTACGCCTTTAATCCCAGCATTTGGGAGGCAGAGGTAGGAGGATCGCCGGGAGTTCAAGGCCACCCTGAGACTACATAGTTAATTCCAGGTCAGCCTGGGCCAGAGTGAGACCTCACCTCGAAAAAACAAAAACAAAAAAAAGTTTGTACATGTTCAACAGAAATGCAATTTTTAAGAAACATTTTCTATCTGAAGTTAGTCAAATCTACTGATGTCGAACTGTTCCATTCAAAGGGCTGTCTGTAAATAAGATTCTTGTTATTTATAAACAGAAAGGAGGCTGATCCTGACAACTAAACTCCAAAGTTATGAGAAGCTTCTGTTACTAAATTCTCATTTATTGTTGAGAACAATTCCTTTCGCCCAAATGAATTCCCATCAATAGCTGGCTCACTGTATTTGAGCCAGATGATAATTGGAGCCCTTCCAAGTTGCATGTTGGAGCAAATGGCGTCTCCAAACAGTTTGATCAGATAAAGCAGAAAGCCAAGAAAGGATGTATTTGGCCCAAGCATATGGCATAATCTTGGTTATTAAGATAATGAAAAAAATATGTTTAAACTACTTGATAGCCTAATTTTAGGAAACACTGAATCAACTTTGATTTGATTGTATAAATCTTTTATTCAAAAGTCCCAAATTAAAAAAAAAAGTTGTTGATAGTAAGCAGTTACATCTCAGCACCTGACAGGGAAATCTTTTATGCATTCAATGCGTTCTGGAACTATGCCCTTCTCTTTAACCTTGTGGTACTTTTGATGTAAATGGCCCCATAACATTGGGTTTTTTTTTTTATGAAAGAGAGTAAGAGAGAAAGAGAAAATTGGCTTGCCAGGGCCTCTAGCCACTGCAGTCAAACTCCAGATGCATGTACCACCATGTGCGTATGTGTGACCTTGTGTACATGCATCACCTTGTGCATCGGGATTATGTGTGTTCTGTGGAGTTCAACCTGTGTCCTTAGACTTCTCAGGCAAGCCCCTTAACCACTAAGCCAGCTCTTCAACCCATGTCAGGTATTTTTATTAAGATTTCTATTTAAGCCGGGCGTGGTGGTGCATGCCTTTAATCCCAGCACTCGGGAGGCAGAGGTAGGGGATCGCCATGAGTTCAAGGCCACCCTGAGATTGCATAGTGAATTCCAGGTCAGCCTGGGCCAGAGTGAGACCCTACCTCGAAAAAAAAAAAAAAAAAAAAAAACCAAAGATTTCTATTTAGTCTACAGCAGGTGAAGCCGTGCTGAAGGAGGTGTGTCATTAGGGACAAATTTGGAGTCAAGCCTTAAAGTGTGTTCTGATTCAGCTTGAGCCCTAGCCGTTGTCTTTGTCTCTCAACTATGGAAGTATGATGAAGTGAGCCAGCTTCTTCTGCCATGATGAAGCTTCCACTGGAATCTATAGTCCTGAAATAAACTGCTTCTAGTTTAGTGTTTGTCCCAGCACCAAGAAGGTAACTTCAACTTCATTGCTTGTGGAGGTGGTGACCATGAGGTCTGTTGAAGTTACCTTCTTGGTGCTGGGACAAACACTGAACCAGAAGCAGTTTATTTCAGGTTACAGAGCCTAGACAGCTTACTTTAAAAATTAAAAATGCAGAACTCAGCTGGGCGTGGTGGCACACGCCTTTAATCCCAGCACTCGGGAGGCAGAGGTAGGAGGATTGCCATGAGTTCGAGGCCACCCTGAGACTACATAGTTAATTCCAGGTCAGCCTCGACCAGAGTGAAACCCTACCTCGAAAAACCAAAAAAAAAAAAAAAAAAAAAAAGCAGAACTCTTGGGCTTGGAAGATGGCTCGGTGGTTAAACGCACTTGTTTGCAAAGCCTGGTAGCTGAATCCAATTCCCCAGTATCCATGTAAAGCCAGATGCACAAAGTGGAACATACATCTGGGGTTCATTTGCAGTGGTAAGAGGCTTTGGGGCACCCATTCTCTCTCTCTCTCTTATATTCTTTCTCTCTCTCTCCAAATAAATAAATAAGCTTTTTAAATGTGAGTCAGAGAGCTGGCTCAGAGGTGAAGAGTGTTTCTTGTGCAAGCATAAGGGCCTGAGGGGCTGAGATTGTCTGGATGTGAGTCTCCAGTACCCATGTAAACAGCTGGGTATAGTGGCAGACATCGGTAATCTCAGTCCTCTGGGGAGCAGAAACTGGAATATTGCTGGAGCTTGGCAAGCTCTGAAATCAAGACAGATTCCATCTCAATTTAATATGCAAATGATCAATAGAGGAAGGGTAACTGACATTCTACTCTATGCTCTCTACATGCATGCACACAGAGTGCACATCTACACACACATGCATATGCCACATACACACACACACACACCTTCACACAGGCACACACCAAAAAAAAAAAAAAAGCTGAACACTATGGCTCAGAAGTCAAATGAATTAATGTCACAGATAGGGTTCAGAATGACATTTTGGGCTAGTTTTTTTTTTTTAATATATATATATATTTTATTTATATTATTTTGATTTTACATTCATAGTAAAGGATCCATTGTCCTCCTCCCTGTCCTCCCTCTTTCAAAGGGACCCTTGTCAATGGGGAATGTGGGTCAAGCATTGTGAGGTTGGTTAAGAGTTCTGGGGGGTTGGGCTAGTTTTTGGAACTAGAATTGTTACCACTTGGTACATATCCATAATGTCATTCTGAATTGCACCTATGACATTGACTCCCTCTGCTCTATTTACGCTTTTAATATCCTTATTAGGAACTGGGAATTCAAATGCCATCAATTCAGTTCATCTTCACTCAATGTAGTCAAACAGTGTTGAGTTATACAAAAGTTATACAAAAGTCTGCTCAAAGATTTGTTGGGAGACAAGGTGAATAGGCACAGCTAAAACATGTTTAGTAATCCACCTATTAGTTTATTTGATAATACGTGACTTTCCACCACCAAGTGAGGTTTGAGTGTATTTTCCAAAATATTTATTGGCTACAACTAAAAAGAGAGTCTCAGTGTACATTTTGACTTCTCAAAGAAACTGCTGTTTTGAGTCAGCATCTTGCTCTAAAGAAGAACATAACTAAGAGAGTCATGGGACTCTCAGATGAGTGACCAGGTCTAGACTTCTAAGGAGAAGCCAGATGGATTTATTATTACCGATTTTCAGCAAGATAAAGCATTTTGTTTTCACAAATTGCTTCAGTGTCCCTGGTTGACATTTTGCTGTTGTTTCAAAAGACAAATTAAAAACATTGAAAATGAGAGGGCCAGATTAAAAAAAATAATAACTCCAAACTACCCTGGAGGGATGGAGTAATTGATAATGATGACCTCAAACTCCTTCTGTAACCCCGGACAGCACCAGAGCCTCAAGGACTACTTGGATGGTTCCTTTCGTTATTTGAAAAGACTTAATGCACAGTCAACTGGTTTCTTTCTTTTGCCAGAGCTGAGATTGTTAGACTAATGCAGAATAGCATCAACTTGTTAAAACAAAGCATGAACACAATGAGACCTTGAGAATAGTGAAAGTCAAACGAGATATAACTGCTGGCTGAAGGACACTTCCTGTTTCCATCTTTTTCTTTCTCTTTGTTCAGCCATTTGGAGAAAATGACACTTCCCCTAATATATAGAATTTTTCGGGGGCAACTATAGAATACATATTGCATTTCAAGAGAAAAGGAATTTTTTTAAGATTTTTTTATTTTTATTCATTTATTTATTTATTAGAGACAGAGGAAGAGAGAGAGAGAAAGAGTGAGAATGGGCATGCCAGGGCCTCCAGCCACTGCAAACGAACTCCAAACGCATGTGCCACCATGTGCATCTGGCTGACGTTGGACCTGGAGACTCGAATCTGGTTCCTTAGGCTTGGCAGGCAAGCACCTTAACCACTAAGTCATCTTTCCAGCCTGATAAAAGGAGAATTTTACACAGATCTCTTGGCTTACCTGGCCCATCCCACAAATTATTTCACATAAAAATCAGTTACTTTCAGTTTTATGCCCTTGATCAGATTATCATCAAATATTTATTGGGCATTTACTATTATCAGGAATTTTCTGGAGTGGTAGAATATAGCAGTGGGCAGAAAAGAAAGCATTTACAACATTAGGGTCTTACTATGTAGTTCTGATGGGTAACCAAATCTTTTGGCAATGGCCTGCATTGTTTGGGGGGAGGGGCATGAACCTCCCAGACCAATAGTTCACTGTGGAAGGAACTAAGATAGAAGCCATCTTCCCACTGGCTAGCTGTCATAGTGATGGAAAGCTCTATGTGAACTCCTGGTGGGTGAAATTCATCAATAATGTGAACAAGCCCTGGATCTTACGAGCTATAAAATCAACCAGTAGGGCAACATGTACCCACTGGTACCATACTCGTACAAAAATTATGGGGTAATCAACTGCTCTCTAATTGGATATGAAGACAGCTCAGTGGGAGGGAATTCACGCCTGGTGTTGACAGCCAATTCAGAAGCTTTTGGCTTGGAAGGTCATAGTTCCTGATGGAAGCTTCCACTGTTCTTTGGCTAAATGGACAAGTTAGGCCCATCAAAAAACCTAATTGCATATGTTTATCCCCTTTGATCAATTCTTCTCTCACTCTTGGTTAGAGACCCTGCTTTTTATAGATGGCTGCAAATACCTGAAAGACCGAAGACCTATAACAATGAGAAGAAAAGAAATCCAAGTACCCAGCATGGGACTACTCATCTCTATCACGTCTGCCAGTGCCAAGGAAGCATTACAGAGGGCATGGTGGATTAAATATGAGTGCTGCTCTCACTGCTAGTCTAAGTGCCTTATCCAGGGAGATGCTAGGTAGACACTGAGGAGAATCAACAGCCATCAAAACAGAAAATCAGAGGCTTCTGAGAGCTCAACACACAAAGGAGACTTCTAACGTACTCTCCAAGATTCGGGATACATTTCATAGGAAGGAGAAGAAAGAATATAAGAGCTACAGGGTGGAAAGGTATACCGTGAGGCATTGTCCTCCCCACAGGAACCAATAGGTGTGTTCCTGATCTCACAGTGATTATTGATATCCCCACTGTGGAGGGCCCTCGGTGGAATAGTGGGGAGAAGGGACATTGGAGTATAATCCAATGATAATAAGACCAATTTGTAGTATGTTCATATATTAAAGTTCCCAGTAAAATTTATTTAAAGGAGGCATTTCTGGCCGTGCATGGTGGCACACGCCATTAATCTCAGCACTTGAGAGAGGCAGAGGTAGGAGGATCTCCATGAGTTCTAGGCCACCCTGAACTACATAGTGATTTCCAGAACAAGACCCGATCTCAAAAAAAAAAAAAAAAAAAAAAAGCATTTCTCCCTTCAGCAAACTGACCACTTTTGAGGATAAACACATAAACAAGTTAATGTATACAATTTCATGAAGGGATTTTTTTTCTTAGATGATGATAAGTGCTATCAAGAGTAGGAAGTGATGCCGGGCATAGTGGCGCACGCCTTTAATCCCATCACTTGGGAGGCAGAGGTAGGAGGATCGCTGTGAGTTCGAGGCCACCCTGAGACTACATAGTGAATTCCAGGTCAGCCTGGGCTAGAGTGAGACCCTACCTTGAAAAACAAAAACAAAAACAAACAAGCAAAAAAGAGAGTAGGAAGCGAAAGGGCTGGAAGGCTATTTAACTACAGGGGTGGAAAAATCTCTCTGAGAAGTGGTAATCTATTTGATTCTATTTGGCTTTAGGGGACCCCGAGTGAAACATTAATCCCAAAGGCTAGTAACCCTAAACATCCCAAGCAGTCTAGAGAAATCTAAAGTAAAAGCCTTAATAACACTTAACCTCTCCTAAAGGCTAATTTCCGTTTCCTGAAAAGAGTCAAGTCTCCCTTCTCTTAGGAGACCTGGGTGAGGCTTTAAATAGTCCTCTGCCTTGTGTTAATCCATAGCTGTTGCCTTTAGGAGACCAGGTATTTCAATTCAACCCACCGTTCCACAATCATCCAGAAAAGACGATACTTCTGTGATTAAAGGAAAAAGAAAGAAAGAAAGAAAGAAAGAAAGAAAGAAAGAAAGAAAGAAAGAAAGAAAGAAAGCACTTTGTAAAAACACTTCACTTACACTCAAAATATAGTTTCCAGAACTAAATTTAGTTTTGGCATGAATGTCATTGGCTGGCTTCCTGCGCTGTGTTAGCCTTTCAGGGCATGTTCACGTTCTGGTTCTCATGCATACAGATACTGCCACCAGTTCAGTTCACAGGCCTGCAGGGGCCTCTCATGGTTTCATTAATTCTTAAAAACCTTCTACAAATATTTCTGGTCTTAAATATTAAGTTTTGTAAACCTTTGCCCTCGTGCTTTTTTTTTTTTCTTTTACAAAAACCTAAATTTGAGCTTAGACTAATTTGACCTTGGAATATATCATCTTTTATATAAACACAAGACTTGACAAGACCCAGGAACTGGTACTGAAATGGAAAGCAGAGGTTAGGTCATCAGAGCTACAATTAGCCCCACAACTCAAGAGGAAACTAGAATGTTCTATTTTGAGGAGGAAAAGTAAACAAACATTCAAGAGGTGTAGCTATCTGGGGGGCATTGATGATAGATATCCATAATGGGTTACCTCCAAGTCCTCTGTATTATATTCAGCAATCTATCTTGCCTTAAACTACGAAACTAAATCCCAAGGTCCTGGTTTCATGGTCATAAACACTCAAAAGGACTCAAATGATCGGCTTTAAATGGGCTAATTAAACAAGACTCAAAATTCAAAGAATTACTCCTGACCCTCACTAACCATGCTCCCTTGGTCATATCTCAATGTTTGTAGCCCCTTTAGCTTGCTGGGCTGGTGGTAAGAGCAGTGATAAAAAGTCCCCTAAAGCGTGTCAGGCATCTCTAGTCACTCCCTCACCCATAGTGTGTGAGTGCTATGTAAATAACAAATGCCTTAGTACTTTAGTTGGTTCGCTGCAGCTTTAAAAGAAAATAAATGTGTGTCTTTTGAAACAAAACTTAAACATATAACGTTTATTACTTGTTAGGCTTTGAAGGATAATTTGTAGAACACAATTTTTAAGTCTTTTACCTCATTATTTCCAAAGAAACCACAAGGGGAATTACATAGGAGGGCTGAGCAGTTACATGACTAATTCACATGGAAACACAGCAGATTTTGAAAGAATTTCCTGTGTATCACAGCACTGTAGCGATGATAGAAGAATCCTTTTTAAAAGCATGGCTGAACCAAGCAAGATTAAGATACTGATTCTAGCAGTAGATAAAGTTTATGCATATCAGTAGATTCATCCTGGGACCAAGTTCTTCAGCCCAATCATCTGACTCAGAAGTGACTTCATCATTCTGGAAAGACAATTGTTTAGTATACAGATTCAGAGCGGAGGGGGAGGGGAGAAACTCCATCCGTCCAGATTGTTTTCTCTCTACCCAACTGAGCAAAGCAGAAAAACGTGGGAAGGAACAAAAATAAATCAGGGGACCATCAGAAATCCATAGCTCACAAGTTACAAATGTTTGCACCCTCTCAGGAGGAAGATGGAAGGTTTCGGTGAACTGTGACAACTGTGAATGTTCTCTCACGCCTGTTAAAAACACTGTAAGCTTTCTAGCAGGGCGTGGTGGCACACACCTTTAATCTCAGCACTGGGGAGGCAGAGGTAGGAGGATCACCATGAGTTTGAGGCCACCCTGAGGTTTCAGGTTTCATAGTGAATTCCAGGTCAGCCTGAGCTAGAGTGAGACCCCACCTCGAAAAACAAAACAAAACAAACAAAAAAAAAAAACCACTGTGAGCTGTTAAACACTGTAGTGATAGATTGCCTTGTTTTCCCATTGTAAGGATTATGAATAGCAAAGTGTGTTAGTCTAAGTTCCACTGCTGTGACAGGATACTTCTGATAATCAATTTTATGCAGTTTTTTGGGGGGTGGTGGTGGTGAGGTAGGGTCTGAGTCTAGCCCAGGCTGCCCTGGAATTCACAATGTAATCTCAGGGTGGCCTCCACCTCATAGCAATTCTCCTACCTCTGCCTCTCAAATGCTGGGATTAAAGGCATGTGCCACCACACCTGGCTAACTTTATGTTTTTTTATTTACTTGCATGCGTGCGTGCATGTGTGCATGTGTGTGTGTGTGTGTGTGTGTGTGTGTGTGTGTGTAGGCAAAGACCCCTTGCCACTGCAAATGGACTCCACACTCATGTGCCACTTTTTTATAATTTATTTTTATTTATATTATTCTAATTTTATGTTAATAATGGTGACTCCATTATCCTCCTCCCTGTCCTCCCTCTTCCATAGGGACCCTCATCAAATGTGGCTCAGGGAAATTTGTGGAAGAGAGGGAGGAAAGAATGTTAGAGCCACAAGTTGGAGCATTATGCATAGAGACTTGGCCTATCCCCCAAAACTCTTGACTACCCCCATAATGCATGTGCCACTTTTGTATCTGGCTTTTCATGGGGATTCCTCCCAAGTCTTCAGGCTTTGTAAACAAATGCCTTTCACCAGTGAGTCCTTTTGTCAGCCAGAGATAATCAAGTTTGAAAGAAGGAAAGATGCATTTTGTCTCATGCTTGCAGAAGTTTAAGTCAATGGTCAATTGGCTTCCTTGCATTTGAGAATGTAGTGAAACAAAACATTATGCCAGGGAGGATATGATAGAGTAAGCTACTCACTTCATAGCGGTCATGGGCCACAAAGAATGGAGAGAAGATTGTAGGAGGAAGGGAGGAGGGAGGGAGAGAGCGAGAGAGAATGAGGAAAAGAGAAGGGGTCCCAATATCTCTTTCAAGAACACACACCAAAGACCTAGCTTTCTCTCTCCAATTCTCACCTCCTGAAGGTTCCACGATCTCTCAGGAGTGACTGTGCCTTTAGAATATGGGCCTTTGCGGGTATTTATGATCCAAGCCCTAACCCTTAGGTAAATGCAACAACACGAAGTAAGAGTGAAGAGCATAGATGCTGAAATTGGAACTGGGTGTGAATTCAGGCTCTGCTTCTTCACAGCTCTGGGCCTCTATTTACTCCACTGTAAAATGGGACAACAGCAGGCTTTCCTTCTGATTATTATGAGAATTCAATGATAAAATGATGACAACTGTGCCTGAAGCACAGAAAGGCTCTCTGAGCATTTATTTAATTAATAAGGGCAATCATACCCAGCATGCTTTATTCCATATTTTGGTTGGTTTAGCAGCTGACGGAAAATAGGAATCATTGTAAAGATTCATAATTCATACTTCATTTTCTAACTCATTCAGTGTGTAAGAATCAGCTGGTAATAATATTCCACTTGCTTTTATACTTTCTGGAAATTTTTTTTTTTTTTTTTTTTTTTTTTTTTTTTTTTTTTTTGGTTTTTCGAGGTAGGGTTTCACACTGGTACAGGCTGACCTGGAATTAACTATGTAGTCTCAGGGTGGCCTCGAACTCACGGCGATCCTCCTACCTCTGCCTCCCGAGTGCTGGGATTAAAGGTGTGTGCCATCACGCCCGGCTTGGAAATTATTTTCTAATAGAAATTTCCACCACCATTTTTTTTCTGAACTAAATTCATTTTAAAAAAATTATTTGCGCAGGGCGTGGTGGCACACGCCTTTAATCCCAGCACTCGGGAGGCAGAGGTAGAAGGATTGCCGAGAGTTCGAGGCTACCCTGAGACTACATAGTTAATTCCAGGTCAGCCTGAACCAGAGTGAGACCCTATCTTGCAAAAAAAAAAAAAAAAATTATTTGCAAGCCAAGTGAGAAGTATGGAGGGGAGAAGAGAGGATGGGCACTCCAGGGATGTTGCCATTGCAAATGAACTTCAGACACTTGTGCCACTTTGTGCATCGGACTTTATGTGGGTACTGGGGAATAAAACCTGGGCCATCAGGCTTCGCAAGCGAGCACCTTTAATAGCTGAGCTATGTCTATCCCTAAATTTGATTCTAGTTGATTACTTCTGTTGATTGACTCCATGATGGCCATGCAGTAATTGTTACTTGCATAAAACATATATATTAAAGGTACTAAGAGGCTTTTTTCTCTGAGAATTGTTCTTTTTTTTTCATACCAGGACTTTCAAAGGATATATTGGTAATTTTCTAATGCATGGTGCTGATTTCCTTTATTTTCGACATAGTGTCTCACCCTCTATGTCTCATGATAGCCTCAAACTCACAGCGATCCACTTACCTCTGCCTCCCAAGTGCTAGGATTAAAGGCAAGTGCCACCACAACCACCATGGTGATCCTTTTGAAGTTGCATTCATTCAGGTTGTGGAAAATATAAGTAACACTTAAGAGCAGGAAAATTGTCAAAAGAGAGAGCCACGATATTTATATATTTGTCCACAAAAGATGTATACCAACAGTCTTAGTATATATAGAAAAAAAAATGAGCTTTGCCCTCAATGCTAAAATTCACATCCTACATCCCTTCTGAAGAACAACAGAGATGTCATAAAACTTTCCCTTTGGTACTGGGTCACCACAAGAATGTGAGTTGGGTGAACTGCCTGTGTTCTCAGGACTATCTTTAGCTTCAAGTCTGGTGGTCTTTGTCAGAGCCAGACTTCCCTTGTTAACACAAAACTGTTTCTGCAGAGTGTAAAATAGCTATTGTACTGGTTTTCATTTTTGGGAAAGATAGCTTCAAGTTAATGCTACTTATATAGCTTATTCTGTTTCATATGCTGCTTCACCCATTTCCCTGGCCACTTCAATCTGAATATTCTCTAAATGGTTGACAGTTGCTGAATTTTATTCACTCAACCATATTTTAAAAGCCAATATTTTCCTAAAGATGATACTTTGAATGGAATTATACTAAGTTTTGGCAAAGAAACTGAATAAAATTATCATATTATTAAATTAATCTTTTATATATTTAATTCTAGCCTGCTAGCTTGTTTAAAGAAACAATTAGATGTAATTTCTAAATAGTGATGCTAATGTGTCCCAATTGTTTCTCTGAATACATACATATATTTATTTATATGCTTATGTAAATATACCTGGATTTCTTCTTCTATTTACTTATTTCTTCATCTATTTGTTCTTTTTTTTTTTCTAATTTTTTTAATTTATTTGCAAGGAGAAAGAGAAGAAAGATAGAGAGAATGGGCTCTCCAGGACCTCTTGCCACTGCCAACGAACTCCACACACATTCACCACTTTGTGCATCTGGCTTTACATGGGTACTGTGGAATTGAACCCAGACTTGTAGGCTTTGCAAACAAGTGCCTTAACCACTGACCCATCTCTCCATCCCCTTTACTGAGTTTTTGAGACAAGTTTAAAATATGTAACCCTGGCTGGCCTTGACCATGCTGTGTAGACCAGGCTGATCTTAAACTTGTGGCAATCCTCATGTCTCTTTCTCCTGAATACTTGGATAGCAGGCATGTGCCACCATACCAGGCCCATCGTATTTTTTCTTATATCAAGAAGAAACATTACATAAATGTTTTCATAATGATTTTTAAGGTGAAGTAACTTCTCTTCAGTAAACAATACCAAACGGTGTAGAAGCATAGGCAGCTTACAAAAATTCACCCTTGTTTTTCAAAAAGAAGAGGCTGGAGAGATTGCTCAGTGGTTAAAGGCACTTGCTTGAAAAGTCTGATGGCCCAGGTTCTATTCCCCAGTACCAACATAAAGCCAGATGCACAAGGTATCTCATGTGTCTGGAGTTCATGTGCAGCAGCAAGACTCCATGGCATGCCCGTGTATGCGCTCTCTCGCTCTCTCGCGCGCACTCTCTCTCTCTCCTTGCAAATAAATAAATTAAAATAAAAGAAGGAATACTATCAGATGTTCATATCTAAAGGCCATAAAACTTAGAAACATTTTTTTGATGCTCTAACATGTTATTTCAGAGAAAGTATAAAGACTTTAAAGGCAAGTGTGGTAGTTTGAATATATGGCCCCCAATATATTCAGTGTTTTATTAGTTTATAGTTTGCATCTGGAGCCACCTTGCTGGAGGCAATGTCACTGGGCGGTTCTTAAGGTGTGGTGGTGGGTTTGAGATTCCATTGTAAAGATATGCAAAGTGTGCCTAGTGGGAGTTCCTAAAGTGTGCTGTGCTGTGTGGCTGGTGGTTTTTCTCTCTCTGCTTGGCCCTGTGAAGGCAGGCCAGCTTCTTCTGCCATTATGGAACTTCCCCTGGATCTGTAAGCTTCAATAAATAATATCCCTTCCTCCATAACTGTGCCTGGTCTGGAAGTTCATCTCAGCGAACTTGAAGCTGTCTGCTACAGCAAGTGTGAAGCCAGACGTAGCAGTGCACATCTTTAGCCCCAGTACTCCAGAGGCTGAGGTAGGAAAATGGCCATGAGTTTGGAGCCAGCCTGGGACTACAGAGGGAGTTCCAGGTATGCCTGGGGTAGAGTGAGACCCTGCCTAAAAAAAAAAAAAATCTGGTGTGGCCAGTTGTGGTGGCACACGTCTTTAATCCCAGCACTCTGAGTTCAGGGCTAGCCTAAGACTACATAGTGAATACCAGGTCAGTATGGGTTGGAGCGAGACCCTACCTCAAAAAACCAAAACAGAGCAAAATGCTGCTGTGAACACTGCTGAAGAAAGCAAGCTAGGGCACCTCCATAGTGAAATGCCTTTCCTCCCAAGACAGAGTGTACTTATGGTTAAAGCTGGACTTTGTCTCTAGGCAATCATATTCCCACCTTGTGACCATGGCCAAGAGCCTAGTACAAGAAACCTAAGAAGCAAGTGACACAGGCCCTGGGAACGTCCTTCCATGGCCATGGCCAGCAGCCTTCCTCAGCTCTCTTATGGAGATCATGCCTATGGATCATCTCATACGGAGCTTATCATATTAGCCTGTGACTCCATCTTTGCACAGTTCACTCACATATTCCCTACTGCATGTTCAGGATATAGGTGGATTCACTTGGACCTTAAATTTTGTCTGGACATGTAGACCTTTCTCAAGCCTTTCAGGGCATATGGTAATAATTACATTGTAAGAAATATATGTATCAATGAGAATTGTAGCTTAAATAAAACGTTTTTTGTTTGTTTTTCGAGGTAGAGTCTCACTCTAGCCCAGGCTGACCTGGAATTCACTATGTAATCTCAGGGTGGCCTCGAACTCCCAGTGATCCTCCTACCTCTGCCTCCCAAGTGCTGGGATTAAAGGTGTGTGCCACCATACCCAGCAAAACTTTCTCTTTTGCTACCATTGTTGAGAAAGTATGGGCAACAAAACTTGTACAACATTGTTTAATTGTAGACAAGAAAAATAATACTTAATATGCCTATCTTGTGTCTGGCACAATGATAAAAATTTTATCTTTCTGCACTTATATGTATTTGGTATTTGTGTTAATATGTGTGCAGGTACATATGCATGTATGTGTGGAGGCCAGAGGTTGACGTTGGGTGCCGTATCATTCTCTACTTTGTTTGTGTGGACAGAGCTCACTACCTATTCAACTAGACTAGCTAGCCAGCAAGCACTAGGGATGCTCCTACCTTTACGTTCTGACTGTGGGGTTTTCAGGCGAGTGCCACCTCATATTTTATGTGGGTGCTGAGAGTCCAAACTCAAGTCCTCATGGAAATTACTCTGAGAGAAATTTTCAGTCAAGAGGGAAAAACATGATAGCTCCAGAGAACTAAGGTAGAGTAAAGGTTCAGCCTACGTAAAAGAGCTCAGAATTTTCAACAGGGTGGTGGAGGGGCATAATTCACATAAAATGGAACTGAATTGGGTGTTTTGTTCTTCACCATAGAAGTTACAAGCCCTAGTCAATTCAGGGAGTCTCAACAACAACAAAAAAAGTTCATGAAATCCCTTCTAAGTATGAAGTAAATAGACTATTTCAAACACAGGGCTAGAGAATATGACTTAACAGTTAAGATGTTTGCCTGCAAAGCCAAAGGACCCCGGTTCAATTCCCCAGGACCCACGTAAGCCAGATGCACAAGGGGGTGCATGCATCTGGAATTTGTTTGCAGTGGCTGAATGCTCTGGTGTGCCCATTCTCTTTATATCTCTCTCTCTCTCTACTTCTTTCTCTCTGTCAAATAAATAAATAAATAAACTATTTTTTTTTAAAAAAAGCAGGGCTGGAGAGATGGCTTAGTGGTTAAGGCATATGCCTGCAAAGCCTAAGGACCCACATTTGATTCCCCAGTACTCACGTAAGGTCAGATGCAGAAGGTGGTGCATGCATCTGGAGTTAAGTTTGCAGTGGCTGGAAGCCCTGGCACAGCCATTCTCTCTCTATTTCCCTCCCCCCACTCTGTCTCTAATAAAAAAATAAAAATTAATCTTTAAAAAAAAAGAGCAAGAAAGATGGCTCTGTGAATAAGTCACTCCCTGCTCAAACAAGAGTACCTGAGTTTGGTCTTCAGACCCCAGTAAAAAACCAGAAGCTGGAAGCCATGTCAGGCTTCTGAAACCATAATGCTGATGCTGATGCTGAAGCTGATAGCAAGATGATGGTGGGGACAGGAGGATTGCCCAGAAACTTGCAGCAAGCACCGCAAATAACAAAGGCAGAGCAAGAACCCAGAATGAGAAATTCTGCTTCCAATGAGATGGAAAGGAAGAGGAGGACCAACCCAAAAGTTGACCTCTGCCCTCCATACATGAGTCATGGTATACACTTGCCCACACTTACACATTCACACACACACATGTGTACGTACAAATAACAAAATAAATAATGAAAATGTCTTGTATATTTTTGCCTTACATGTTATTTTGCTATATACTTTGTATTGATGATAATAGTGCATTATAAATGAGGATTTCTCATGGGTAAAATCAAACCTAAACATATACGTTGAATTTAGGGTGTGAGGAAAAAATAAAGAGGAAAATAATCTTTAATGAAATCTTTTTTGTTTTTTGTTTTTGTTTTTCAATGTAGGGTGTCACTCTAACCTAGGCTGACCTGGAATTCACTATGTAGTCTCAGGGTGGCCTAGAACTCCTGGCGATCCTCCTACCTCTGCCTCCCGGGTGCTGGGATTAAAGGCGTGCACCACCATGCCCAGTGGAAATTTTTAAATGTATCAGTATTACAGGTCCTGGTATAGTATGCATTAAAAATGTAAATAGGTAGGTTGTGGATCAAGGCCTAAATGATTAAATTCAAAGCTTAGGCAAATACCAGACAGTATTCCAAGTTCAGGTTCATAAAGCACTAGTAGCCAGAGGGCAGCTGGTGCCTGATTTGCATGTGTGATGGCTCTCTGACACGTGAAGATCTGCTGGTGCTTCCATTGTGAAGCCAGTGATATAGAACAGGCTAAAGAGTGGACAGAAGATACTAATTCCTACTCTGTCTGGGACCCCCTGTGTGATTGCAACAAGACATGCCACTCTGCTGGGCCTGGCTTCTTTATCAGAACGTGACAGATAATAATTCCAACACCATTCTCAAGAGGGCTGTGAGCGGAAAGGGAGAAGAGTCTACACAATGCATCTCGCTTCCCCCTCCCCCCCATGTAATAAATGCATGAAACAAACAAGAAGGGATTTCAGCTCACTGCTGTTAGCCATGCCTGCTACCCATGGTTACAGGCCTAACAACCATTGTATGGTAATTAAGGAGGAAGGAAGAAAGCTAGGGAAGAGAAATGGCTCATTCACTGAGTTCACTCCACTGTTAGCAGCGGGATCTGTTGAAGCTGGTAGAGCCACCGATGTGTGGTTGGATGATCTTCCCCATTCCAAGAAGCATGATCACCATAACATGGTGGGCTCTGGGCTCCCATTTCATCTCTGGAGAATGATGCTAGATGACCTCCCCGTGAAAATAGCCCTAGCACCCCCCACTTCAAGAATCTGCTGGCAATGTAGTCTCATTGCAGGAGAGCTGCCCTGGAAATCTCCGTTTCTCTTTGATTGATGAGAATGTTAGTTGCTTTTGTGGAGCCCAATGGGTGATTCACCTGTCGCCATCCTCTGCCAACATAAACAAGGAAAACCCTCATTCTTTTCGATGAGAAAGTACATGTGGATCTGTTAAATATTACTGCTCTCTTGACACAATTTATAGTTAGAGCATCTTACAGTTTAGAATGAAGGCAAATGTTGATAAAAGGCAGGCAAGTAATTTCTAAAGAACTCCAAAATTACTTGTCTTCAAATAAAAAGAACTGTGATTTTAACTTGCCACTATTAGTTCAACCTGCTGCATTAAAAATGTAAACTCGCTAGCTGGGGAGATGGCTCAGTGAATAAAGCACTTGTACAAGCGTGAGTATGCAAGTTTCGAATTCCAGCACCCACGCGAAAGCCAGAGGCAGTGGCAGGGATTTGTCATCCTAGTCATGTCTACTGGCTAAGACAGAATGTGGAGACAGGACAATTCACAGGAAGCTCAAGGGCCAGTTGGCCTGGCTAATACAACTATGAACAACATGAGACCCTGCCTCAAAGCTGAGAAGTTACACCCCAAAGTTGTCTGCTATCCTCCACATTTGTTCTGTGGCACACACATGTGTGCCCACACTCACACACATAAACACATATACTGACATCCACATCCCAAAAATGTGAACATTATTAAAAGCATTCACTTACGTTTTTGTCTTCTCTTTGGCTATTACTGCTAGTATCTTAATAAATTAATTTTCTTCCTAAGAGCTTAGCAGCATTTACAAGCTACATGATTACTTTATTTATTTTTTTATTTTTCTGGTTTTTCGAAGTAGGGTTTCACTCTGGTCCAGGCTGATTTGGAATTCACTATGTAGTCTCAGGGTGGCTTCGAAATCATGGTGATCCTCCTACCTCTTCCTCCCAAGTGCTGGGATTAAAGGCATGCACCACCACACCCAACTATGATTGCTGTATTTTTTTTTTTTTTTGGTTTTTCGAGGTAGGGTCTCACTATGGCCTAGGCTGACCTGGAATTAACTATGTAGTCTCAGGGTGGCCTTGAACTCACGGCGATCCTCCTACCTCTGCCTCCCGAGAGCTGGGATTAAAGATGTGCGCCACCACACCCGGCTTTGTATTTTTATTTATAATTATAAATTAGAAAATTGCAGCTGCATTTTGTTGTCGTCAGCTCCACCTTGCTGGGATGAGCTTCCAAACAGACACAGTTTATAGGAAGAATGGGTTTATCTCAGGCTTACAGATCCAGGGGAAGTTCCATCTGTGGTGGAAGAAGCTGCTTACTTCCACACATCCAAGCAGAGAGAAACAATTACAGCAGCAAACACCAGTGCCATCAGACAGCAAGAAACCCGCCAGAGTTCACACTCCTCTCTCCATACCTTTTGGCTGGAATTCAGATCCACCCCTGTTGACACACCCCTTCCAGTAGGCTGCTGGAGACTTAAGCAGAAAGCTTAAATATCTGAGGCTATGGAGGACATACATTCATGTTCAAACTACCACTCATATCTTTATGAAGTTGCAAAATGACGTTATGACTTATGAACACAATGTGAGAAATTTAGTTAAACTTTATTTCTTTTCATTGTGACTATATATGTTCTTATGCATGTGTGTGTACGTGTGTGTGTGTGTGTGGATGTACATGTGTAGAGGCATGAGGTTGACATCTAGTGTCTTCTCTGCCTTATTCGCTTCTATGCTTTATGTTTTTATTTTTTGACATTTTTGTAAATATACACGATATCCCCCTTCCACTGGCGTCCCTTCTTCCCAACTAGTCATTCTCCCATTTTTTATTTATTTTTATTTATTTGCAAGGAGAAAGAGGGAGAGAGAATGAATATGGGAATTCCAGGGCCTCTTGACAGTAAAAACAAGTTCCAGACACATATGCTACTTTGTGCATCTGGCTTTACATGGTTACTGGGGAAATGAACCCAGGCCACTGAGCCATCTCTCCAGCCTTCCCCTCTATTTTGATGTCTGTCTCTTTTTTGTTGCTTATGCGTAGGAATGACCCACTGAGTTTAATTACGGTTGCCTGCATGGGTACAGGTTGGGGGTTGTTTACCTAAGCAGACTCCATGTTGATTTTTTTTTATTTTTTTTTTTTTTTTTTTTTTTGGTTTTGCGAGGTAGGGTCTCACTCTGGTCCAGGCTGACCTGGAATTAACTATGTAGTCTCAGGGTGGCCTCGAACTCTCGGCAATCCTCCTACCTCTGCCTCCCGAGTGCTGGGATTAAAGGCGTGCGCCACCACGCCCGGCTTCCATGTTGATTTTTGAGACAGGGTCTTTCACTGAATCTTTGATTCAGATAGACAAGCTAGCCAGTAAGTCTGGGAATCATCTGGTGTCCAAATTGCCCATGCTGGGATTACAGGCATGTGCCACCTTGCCCAACATTTTATGTGGGTGCTAGGGATCTGAACCCAGCTCTTGACATTTGTAAGGCAAGTCTTTTATTTATTGAGCATATTAACATGTCTACTGTTTCAAGCTTAGCTTAGCTTCTTTTTAAATAAATTTATTGACAACATATGTGTGTGTGTGTGTGTGTGTGTGTATACCACTCTCCTTTGTTCCCTTTCTCCTCCCCCTCCACTGAACCCAACCTCACTTCTTTTCAACTATTCCCTCATATATTTTTTAATTTTTTAAAAAATTTTATTTATTATTTATTTCTTTATTTGGGAGTGAAAGAGGCAGACAGACACACACAGAGAGAGAGAGAATGGGTGCACCAGGGCCTCCAGCCACTGCAAACAAACTCCAGACGCATGTGCCACCTGTGCATCTGGCTTATGTGGGTCCTGGGAAGTTGAACTGAGGTCCTTTGGCTTTGCAGGCAAATGCCTTAACCGCTAAGCCATCTCTCCAGCCCCCCTCTTATATTTTGATGTCATCATTTTTTGTCCTCCTCCATCATCCATGACAACATGTTGATGGCCCAATATTATGAAGATCTTGAACAGATAATGATAGCTACTGTGAGGCCATGACTGCACTAGCCACTCTGCGTCTGGAAGACAGTGTTCCAAAGCACTCTTTGCAGTCGTTGGGATTTTACATTCTTTCTACCACCTCATCCACAATGCTCCTTGAGCCTTGCAGGGTGTTACAGTGATGTCTCATTTAGTATCAAACACTCAACTGTCACTTCTTAGCACACTGATGAGTTTTGAGCTCAGTAGCCACCACCATCTGAAAAGACAGGCCTCTTCCTAGGGCTTATGATATTCCCAGTCATAGGCTTTTGTCAGGCATAAATTCTCTCCCATAGAGTGGGCCTCCCATCCAATCAGAGAGCATTTGGGTACCTGCATAATTGGCATGCCACTATGGCACTAGTGGGTACACCGTGCCTGGCTTGCCAGTTGTGTAGCTTACAGGGTCCACTGCTGGTTAAGAGTGTTGACGGCTTCTTACCCCAAGATGTTTGCCTAGCACTCTTCAGCATTGTGCCATGTAGTTAGCTCAGTTCTAGCTTGATTGCACAAATGTTCTGCTACTGAACTATGCTAAACACTTAGCTTTATCATTCTGAGGACATTTGAAACTTACATTCCTAGTGTTTTTAATGTGTACAATTCACCCTTTGATCTTACACAGCCATATAACATCACAATGGAAAATCTTGAAGGAAAAGTTACTGTTAAAATTACTCATGGGGCCGGGCGTGGTGGCGCATGCCTTTAATCCCAGCACTCAGGAGGCAGAGGTAGGAGGATCGCTGAGAGTTTGAGGCCACCCTGAGACTACATAGTGAATTCCAGGTCAGCCTGGACCAGAGTGAGACTCTACCTCAAAAAAAAAAAAAAAAAAAAAATTACTCATGGGATTTGATCAATATAAGAGTAGAACTTAGGGCTGGAGAGATGGCTTAGCCATTAAATGCTTGCCTGTGAAGCCTAACGACCCAGGTTCGAGGATCGATTCCCCAGTACCCATATAAGCCAGATGCACAAGGTGGTGCATGAATCTGGAATTCGTTTGAAGTGGCTGGAGACCCTGGTGTGCCCATTCTCTCTCTCTCTCTCTCTCTCTGCCTCTTTCTCTCTCTGTCTGTCTGTTGCTAATAAATAAATTAAAAATAAACAAAAAGAAATTTAAATTTAATTTAAAAAGAAACGAATAGAACCTAGAAGCCAAGTCTCTGAGTCAATCTTAGAAACCTGGGTTGAGGGCTAGGGAAATGGCTTAGTGGTTAAAGGTGCTTGATTGCAAAGCCTGCTAGTCTGTGTTTGATTCCTCTGTACCCACATAAAGCCAAATGAACAAAGCGGTGCATGTATCTGCTGTTCATTTATAGTAGCAAGAGGCCCTTTGGGCTCATAGTCTCTCTCTCTCTCTCTCTCTCTCTCTGTTAAATAAGTAAATAATGTTAAACAAAAGAAATCTGACTTGATCTTCCTTTGTATTACCAATGTGTCTACACAAGAACAACAACAAAATATTTTTCTTAATGCAAAAATTCCTGACCAAAAATACAGTGATGTTCTTTGTATTCATAGATGGAGGGACACCTTGCAAATGGTCTGTTCTGTGTGGTTTTAGAGAATATCTGTGTGTCATGGTGTAGTTCAACATTGTTCATGTGAATCTAAGGCAAGCAAAGAAGAGGGGCTAATAGAAAGACAAAAATAACTTTATCTTTGACCTGTGGCGTTGCTTTCCGAATCCTGAGTTGTTTGTTCAGGTTTGTGCCATGGGAAAGGGCCAGTAAGTGAGAAACACAATGAATGACAGGATCCAAATGGAAAGGTGCTATTCTGGGAGTGGCTGACTACTTCAAGAGGAACAGGGGATACAAATGTTTATCCTATCACTACGCCCTCCAGTGCTTAGGCAAATCACTTTCTAGACTGAATGTACATTTGTGTGTTGTTCTGTTCATTCTTCTTTTCCACAGACCTCATTTTATTATAAACTTAACATGATTAATAAGCTAGTTATTTTGCACTCATTTTATATAGTCACACTCTTGACAGTAGAAAATAATTTTGTACTATAAAGCATCACAAAAGGAACAGTGATGACATAAATTCATCCAGATAAATCTGATGTATCTACTATCATTGACGTCATTCCTTGCCATCTGTCAGTAGAAAGAAAACTAAACCTCTACTTCCCAGCCGCTACAGTTCAACTCATTCACAAGATGTTTCCCTATTCTGGGAAAATCCAAAATAAAGGAGAGTGTGATTAATCATATTAATGGAACATGGTGAATCATTTATGATTATGAGAGGTGAGTGTACTTTCTTTAACTGTTACTTGGATAATAAACCCTCAAAAACAAAATGAAAAGGGCTGTGGAGATTGCTCAGTGGTTAAAGATGCTTACTTGCAAGTCCTCTGGCTGGGGTTCGTTTCCCCAGTACCCATATAAAGCCAGAGAAACAAATTGGTGCATGCATAAGGAGTTTTTTTTTTTTTTTTTTTTTTTTTTTTTGCAGTTACAAGAAGCCCTGACATACCGTTCTCTACCTCTCTCGTTCTATCTCTCAAAAATAAGGATAATCTAAAAATTAAAATTTAAAAATAGAAATAAAATATACACTAGTCTTCTACTGCTATGTTTACTTGATCAATTACTCTTTTTAACTGAGGAACTAAATATTCTTGAAAATATAAGCTCCATGTTTTCTTTAACATATAAGGTATATGTGGTAGTTTGAATATATGGCCCACAATATATTCATTGTTTTATTAGTTTATAGTTTGCATCTGCAATCACCTTGCTAGAGGCAATGTCACTGGGCATTAAGGTGTGATGGTGGGTTTGAGATTCCATTGTAAAGATATGCAAAGTGTGCCTAGCAGGAGTTCCTGAAGCGTGCTGTGGCTTTTGGCTGTAGCTTTGCTCTGTGTGCTGTGTGGCTGGTTGGTTTTTCTTTCTTGCTTGGCCCTGTGAAGGCAGGCCAGCTTCTTTGCCATTATGGAACTTCCCCTGGATCTGTAAGCTTCAATAAATAATATCCCTTCCTCCATAACTGTGCCTAGTCTGGAAGTTCATCTCAGCGAACCTGAAGCTGTCTGCTACAGTATATCTTTGTGAAATTAAGTCACTATCAGTTATTGAGTACCAAGCAAGCATAAAATCAATATGTTTATTCATCTGTTTCTTCAGCCCAACACATACTAAATGAACAACTATCATAAGCAGGGTAATTTTAATTTTTGAAAAAACAAACAACTAAGGCTGGATGTGGTGGCAAACACTTGAAATCTCAACGCTAGGGAGGCTGAGACAGCCACAAGTTTGAGGGTCGCTTGGTAATGTTGTGAGTTTTTTGTCATCCTGGGCTACATAGTGAGACCCTCTCTCAAAGCACTAGATAGATGATAAATAGATAGATAGATAGATAGATAGATAGATAGATAGATAAATTCTTACCGACTTTGAAAGTTCTATATAAAAAGGGTCTCCCATGACTGCATAGAACCAAGCATCACTTATTTATGTACATGGAAGTTATATATTTTTGTTCAAAATGTATTTTTTTATACTTTTACTCATCTTTTTTGGCTTTTATTTGAATCAGAAACTTAGATACATTCTCCAAAGATAGCTAAACACTATTTCAAAAGAGGGGTTCCCAAGTGCTCTGGGAAAAGGTGTCATCACTGGCAAATTAAATATCCCCTAAGACATTATCAAAGGGAAGATCTGTACTTTGTTTACAGCAGTAAATTTTGGAGATTTTAAAAAATATTTTATTTATTTATTTGAAAGAGAGAGGAATAGGCAGATAGATAGAGAGAGAGAGAGAATGGGCATGCCAGGGCCTCCAGCCACTGCAAACGAACTCCAGACACATGTGCTCCCTTGTACATCTGGCTTACATGGGACCTGGGGAATAGAACCATGGTCCTTAGGCTTCACAGTAAAATGCCTTAACCGCTAAGCCATCCCCAGCCCAATTTTGGAGATTTTGAAAAAA
The DNA here is from genome assembly GCA_036365145.1 of Orientallactaga sibirica. Lineage (NCBI taxonomy): Eukaryota > Metazoa > Chordata > Mammalia > Rodentia > Dipodidae > Orientallactaga > Orientallactaga sibirica. Next base: position 9,592,814 of record JAEOAD010000840.1, read on the forward strand.
AAAAAAATCATTCATAGTGCTTTGCAGCTCCAGTCTTTGCCTCCTTAGTCTTCTCAAGGGTCCTTGCCTCCAACCCTCAGTGATAAAATCAGAAGGGTTTCCTTATTGTCTCAGCACTCAATCTAAGCCAGGGCATTCCCAACCAACCACCCTGGTGTAAGAGCTGTCCACACTTTAATCCAGTTATCAGCGTTTGAACTTCTAGGGCACCTGTAGCTATCTGCTTTTATACTCCTGAGAAAATTGGGGTTTCATGTGGTTCACCTTGGTTTTTCAGTTGTGTTTTTTTTTTTTTTTTTTTTTGGTTTTCAAGGTAGGGTCTCACTCTGGTCCAGGCTGACCTGGAATTAACTATGTAGTCTCAGGATGGCCTCGAACTCCCGGCGATCCTCCTACCTCTGCCTCCCGAGTGCTGGGATTAAAGTCGTGCGCCACCACGCCCGGCTTCAGTTGTGGTTTTTTAAAAAATATTTTAGTTTTGTTTATTTGAGAGAGAGAACGAGGAAGAGGAAGAAATATACTGAGAGAGAGAAAGAATGGGTTGCCAGGGCCTCTAGCAATTGTAAACGAACTCCAGATGCATGTGCCCCTTTGTGCATCTGGCTTATGTGGGTCCTGGGGAATTGAACCGAGGTCCTTTGACTTTGCAGGCAGGCGCCTTAACCACTAAGCCATCTCTCCAGTCCCTTCAGTTGTGTTTTATATGTCTTTCCAGTTGCTTGTCACTCCTGTTAGTTGTCTTTTAAAGAAAAAAACTCTATCATACCTTTCCATTTATGTTATCTATATTATTCTCACCCAGCTAATTCCTGCTCTGTGTTTCTTTTATGACCTCTTAATACAGAAGCTGAATTTTCTTTTAGTCTACTAATATATGCATTTGAATCAATAAACTATCTGTCAAATACCACTTACACTGTGTCCCAAAATTGATAAGTAGTATCTTATAAGTATTTTCTAATTTCTAATATTACCTATGTAACTGTATTTTTTTAACTTCAAAAAGTGTGAATTAAGTTTGGTTCCTACTATGACATTTATTCCTGATTTTTTTTTTTTTTGTGTGTGTGTGTGTGTGTGTATGTGTGGTGGGGGATACACCTGAGCCTCTTGCCTCTACAAGAGAACACTAGATGCTTGGGCTACTTTTTGCATGTTTGGACCACTTTTTGCATCTGCCTTAAGAGGGTGGCTTAGGAGTTGAACCTGGGTCAGCAGACTTTGCATTTTAACTGCTGAGCCATCTTCCCAGCCTATTTCATTTACTCTTCCCGGAGGAGGAGGGAGATTCCTTAAGGCTCAGAAAGTAAACAACCCACAAGTCCGAGGAGGCTCCTGAAACTTAGAACGCCCCCAAGGTTATAGACTCAATAGACAACTGCTAGACAGGAGACTTTCCTACAAGCCTGGCTGCCTGCAAGTCATGCAGTGAGCCTCAGAAATGCAGCTTTTGTGAGTTGTCGCTCATGCTGAGGTGGACTTTTCAGTGATGCCGCTGTCTTTGAGTTATCTGTGCAGTTAAGCGCTTACCTGTGAAGCCTAAGGACCCCGGTTCAAGGCTCGATTCTCCAGTATCCACATAAACCAGACACACAAGGTAGCACATGCATCTGGAGTTCATTTGCAGTGGCTGAAGGCCCTGATGTGCCCATTCTCTCTCTCACTTTCTCTCTGTCTCTCTCTAATAAATAAAATAAAATAAAATAAATTTTAAAAAAAAAACTATAGGTGGAGGGGTTTTTTACCTATCTCAGGGCACTTTAAGCAGCCCAGTGTGGCCAATGAAAAGATAAAGTCCACAGTGCTGGCTCAGACTCATTTCTTGGTCTGTTCAGTGTTCTATTTGGGGTGAATGGACATTTGTTCACATCTCCTAAGGAAAAGTTAGCATCATTGTGCTAGGAAGGAATGAGACATTGCATAAGGTTTTTATGACATTTACATTTCACTCCATAGTCAGATTTTTGTAAAGTCCATGTTCGTAAAAAATCATACAACATATTCTCCAATATATGTCCTACTAATATAAATTACACTTCTCTTAGAAATACATTTCACTAGATTTTTTTTTTAATTCTGGCTTTGATCATTGCTTTGTTTGTTTTTACAAAGCAGTTGCTTTTAGGCATATGTGTATGCATATTTATATGTGTGCCAGAGCAGGTGTACATGCATACATTTGTGTGCATGTGAAAACAAGAAAATGACATTGTCTTCCTGGATTACTTGTCATCTTTTATTTAATATTATTTTTCATAGAAGTTGTCTTATATCCCCTCTCCCCTTGTCCCAGTTTCCCCAAGGGCTTTCCTCTGTGGGGTTATTGGTGTTCACTGTTGGGTAGTTAAGGCCTCAGTCAGTCTGAGACCGAGCTCCACACTGAACCAAGCTAGACTAGCTAGCCAGCAAGCAGGAATCCCCCTGTCTTTGCTTCTCCTGTGCTGGGATCACAAGTACGTTCTATTACGCCCAACTTTTATGGGGCTGCTGGGTCCTCATGCTGTGAAGCAAGCATTTCAGTGACTGAGTGATCTCCCCAGCTCCTAGGATATTGGTTTCAATATATGTTAATATATGCTTATTTGAAGCTTTTTTTTTTCCTTGAGTACCTGTCCCTACAAATTATACTGTATCAGCAGGCATTGGGCATGCATTTTTCTACAGTGGATTGTATTTACGTAACATCAAGTCTAAGAAGTAGGCGAAATATATGACATCAGTTGATTTTCATTCAGATGATAAGAAGTAACCAATCTAATCTCTTACTTGTAGATTTGCATTTGCAGCTAGCACAACCACTATTGGCTGTTACATTCCCTAGACCACATGTTATCAGGGGAAAGCTGCTTTACCTTTCTCTTGTAGGGAGGCATGCATGTGTGTGTATGTTTGTACATATGTGCGGGCACATGTTTGGGGGTGCTTGTGAGTGTACGTGTGACTGGAGTCCAGAGGACAATCTTAGGTGTCATCTTCTGGTCCGACACCTTTTTTTGAGACAGATTATCTCATTGTCCTGTTGCTCACTAATTACACTAGACTGGACTAGACTAGACTAGACTATACCAGACTAGACTAGACAGTAAGAGAACTCCAAGGATCCTCCTGTCTCAGCCTCCCCAGCAAGCATTTGCCTACACACTTGGCATTTTACATGGGTGCTGGGGATCGAACTCAACTGTTCATGCTTTGCAGGCATGTGCTTTAATGACTGAGCTGTCTTCCCAGACCTCCTGCTTTATCTTAGTAGTTTTATTAAACTCATGCGGCAAAAGTCTCCACTAATTATAGAAGCTCAGAAACTGTGAGGAAACCATTAGACATTAGGGGAGAAGAGGAGCATTTTATTCAGCCAGCAACAATGAACAAGAAAAAAGAACTATGATTAAAGGCTGAACTGATTATAGAAGGTTTGTGGTAGTTTGAATAGATGGCCCCCAATATATTCAGTGTTTTATTCACATGTAGTTTGCATCTGCAGCCACCTAGTTTGAGGCGGTTCAACTGTGTGGATCTTAGGGTCCAGCCCTAAGTTGTGTGCTGTGTGTATAATTTCAATCTAAAGATATACAAAGTGTGCCTAGCTGGAGTTCCTGGGTGTGCTGTGCTGTGTGGCTTTTGGCTTGTGGCTTTTCTCTCTGTGTTTGGTCCTGTGAAAGCAGGCCAGCTTCTTCTGCCACTATGGAACTTCCCCTGGATCTGTAAGCTTCAATAACTATCCCTTCCTCCATAACTGTGCCTGGCCTGGAAGTTCATCTCAGCGAACCTGAAGCTGTCTGCTACAAGGTTGTTCTGTAGATGTCCAGAAATGGTGAGTGCCGGAGGGAGTGGAAATGGTTTGAGAGAGAGGTAGAAGCTGAGACCAGGGCGGAGCACTTGAATTGCATATTCATCCATTGCATAAAGTACCAATCCATTTCCCTGCTTAGCATGTCTTACTCCTCAGCAGCCCACATTGTCTGTCACGTCCATTGAGTTGACATGTATATAAATCATCTGGGAGTCTAATTAAAGGTCAGATTGTGGTTCTCTAAGGCTAGTATGAGACCTGAGACTCTGCCTACCTTTCTGTCAAGGAATGGTGCTGCCTGTATTGCAGATGCATTATTAGGAAGTCCTCCAAGGCAGGGTCCATGTTTCAGTCACTCTTATATTTCCACATCCTAGCATTCTGCCTTACACATAATAGGCTTGATAAATGGTAAATCAACAAACATTAAGGATACGGAGTCTCCTTCCAGATTAAAAATACATTTAGAAGGGCAACAGGAAATGGCCATATCAATGTGTTGTTCTGACAGATGTAGAAAACTGGATCATTGAGGAAGAAATTAATCAAGACACTCCATGAAAACTAAGACTACAATTTGCTGTTTTAAAAAACTTAAATATGAGTTCAGTAAAAACTTTGGACAAGCCGGGTGTGGTGGTGCATGCCTTTAATCCCAGCACTCGGGAGGCAGAGGTAGGAGGATCACCGTGAGTTCAAGGCCACCCTGAGACTACATAGTGAATTCCAGGTCAGCCTGAGCTAGAGTGAGACCCTACCTTCAAAAACCAAAAAAAAAAAAAAAAAACTTTGGACGGAAGACAGCAGGGACAACAATGGATATTGGATAAGCTTTTCATTATAGCATAAAATCTAGAGAATTTTTTTCTGTGAATAATGATTACCTGTTGTCACAGTCAGCTTCACACTGCTGGTATGAACCTCCAAACCAGACCAGTTTATGGGAGGAATGGCATTTATTTCAGGTTTAGAGATCCAGGGGAAGTTCTAGAATGGTGGAAGAATCTGGCTCCTTTTACCAAATCCACAGGGCGGGGGTGAGAGGAAAACACCAGCAGCACCACAAGCAAACACATGCTGGGAACCCCAGGCTGAGCTCAAGGCCCCAGTAACACCTTAGGGCTGGACCCTAGGATCCGCCCACAGTGACACCTCTTCCAGCCAGGCAACTGGAAATCCAAGTAACAAGTTTTAATAAATTTCTGAGTCTACTTGAGGACATAAATTCAAAGTACCACACCTTTAAAATAATAATCTTCCTTTGGGGCTGGGTTGAGAAGTCACTTGCCATACAAAAGTGAGGACTTGAGTTTGGATCCCCCAAGCCCAAATAAATGCTGAGCATGGCAACACATATTTGTAATCCCAGTCCTTAGGAGGCAGGAAGGCAGACACCTGGACAAACTGGCTAGCTATACTAGCTGAATTGGTGAGCTCTGAGTTGCAGGAGAAACCCTGTCTCGATAAATAAGATGAAGAGCAATTGAGGAAGACACTTGAAATCAACCACTGGCCTCCACACTCATCCAGTGTGCCTACACACACGTGAACATGCACACCCATATACATACACATGCAAAAAAATACTAATATTACTCTCAGTTACGTGATTTCTGGAGTTCATCATACAGCCAATTCTTTATCTTCAAGGCTAGTCATTTTTTGGGGGGGGGGGATTCTCTCTTCTACATTATCTAAAATACATTAAATGAGCCCACATCCCACAGGAAGCATAACTAGTTACTATAAAAATGGTAAGGATTGTGTAATTATATTTTATGATATTTGGCTTCAAGTCATGTTTAATTTATAAATTGTTTCTAATTTCTCAGCAACCACCATGAATGCACACCAACTCTTACAGAGTGAGAAAATATAACTTACAGATGGTTTTACAATGTAATGAAATATTTATACATACTAAATGTATTAATTATCAAAGTTGACAATGTTAGGCTTTGTAGGCATTTAATTAAACATTTATTCATTTCTATTTTACAGATGTCATTTTGTATTTTGAGACCCATAAATTTCATTTCATGTCTCAAATACTTTTATGTTCTCAAAAAGATCACAAAGCCTTGTTCAGACATTCACAGGGCTTAGTGAATTAACTGGCTGCAGTCCATCTCCTGTCTCTCCTAATCCTGCATTGGGAATATGACCAATCATTCTTATATAAGCAAAAGAAGAATTTAATCTAACAGTATTTTTTTTTTATGGAGTAGGGATCTCTGCATGACCTGGAATTAAAAAGAAGTCTCAAATTAATCTACACAGTATTTTTTTTTTTTTTTTTTGCGATAGAGACTGTGCCATTTGGAGTCCAAAACATCAAGTGTTAAGGTGTTCCTCATTTTGCAGTACTGGTACCTAATTAGTCTGAAAATTCTTTGATGCTTTAAGGTTTCTTTTTTATATTATTTATTTTTAAGAGAGATAGAACGAGGGAGAGGAGAGAGAGAGAATGGATGTGCCAAGGCCTCCAGCCACTGCAAATGAATTCCAGAAGCATGTGCCACCTTGTGCATCTGGCTTAGGTGGGTTCTGGGAAATTGAAGCTGAATCCTTGGGCTTTCTAGGCAAGTGCCTTAACTGCTAAGCTATCTCTCCAGCCCTAAGATTTTTAAATTTCAGAAACTGACATGATTTTTATGTTTTGTCTTTTTTTTTTCCTGTTTTGTTTTGAGACAAAGTCTTGGTATGTTGCCCAGGCTAGTCTTGAACTTATGGGCTCAAGTGATCCCCCTGCATCCATCTCCTGAGGAAGCGGGACTCTAGGGGCACAGCACCAATAAAAGATTTTAAAGTATGGACCTGGAAAGAGATAGAGCTCAGGGGTCAAATAAAGGCAATTTGTTCTTCAAGCCTGCTGACCTGAGGTCAGAATCCCCAGCACCTACATAAAGCCAGACATAAAGTGGTGCACATGTCTGTAATCCCAGTGCACCTATGGCAATGGGAAACAGCCAGGAGAATGCTGAAGCTTGCAGGCCAGGTCGACTGGCCTTCCCAGAGGCAAAAAGAACGAGTGACCCCATCTCCAAAATAAAGTGGAAAGAGAGAACCAACAGCCCAAGGTTGTCCTCCTACCTCCACATGCATACACACACATACATGCAAAATAAGTAAATCATTTTAAAAGAATATTGAGTTCAAAGCTCATCAAAATGCTGAGAAGAGGTGACAGTACTAAATGGGACATCTCAATCACACTGTCCAAGACTCAGGGACCATTGTGGAAGAGGTGGCAGAAAGAATGTGAGAGCCAAAGGAAGGAGATGAGTGCTTTGGAATGCTGTCTTCCAGACACAAAGTCGCCATGGCATGCATGGCCTCACAGTCACTGACACTACCTACACAAGACCTGCATAAGATGAGAGAAAAACAATGGCGGCACCAAAATAGAAGAAAAACTAGTTGGAAAGAAGAGGGGGTTCAGTGGAGGGGATGGGAGGAAGGGGATAAATGAGGGTGGTGGGAGAGGATTATGATCAGGGTACATTGTGGATGTATGAGCATTGTCAATAAAAAGTTGAAAAAATACAAAGATGTTTAAGTGTGAGGCAAAGCAAGCTTTCTTTCAGCCATTTTTCCATCTTGCTTATGGAATTCATCAGCTCTTCATTATCTATAGTATAAACGTTTACTAAACACTGAAACCTCCAAACAATGAAACAATTAGAATTATAAAATCCCTTATATTTGCCTTTAGATGTTATTTTAGGTTAGTCTTATGCATGCATGGAACTTAACAATGCTTTAGAATAATATAATCACTGGGTTAGGTCTCGTGGTCTTCCCTATTATGCCTTCCATGAAAAACCCTTCTGATGTTCTATATCAGGAAAATCAGGCAACAAGGTCTGAGGCCATGGCTCAGGGGTTAGAGCTTTTACTGTACAATCATGAGGGCCCGAGTTTGATCCATAGCACCAATGGACAGAGACAAGCATGGCTGTTGTCGCTTCCACAAGGCCTCCACAAAATGAGCTCTTCCACATTTGCACACGGATGATGAATAAGGGCAAATAAAAGAAGGTGGTCCAGTTAGAAATCAGGAAAGGGGGCTAGGGGAATAAAAGATTGGGAGGGGATTATGATCACATTATATTATCTTTTCTTTTGTGGGTCATAGTATTGTGGTGTTGTGAGTGGTGTGTGTGTGAGAGAGAGAGAAAGAGAGAGAGAGAGAGAGAGATGTATGCAGGTGCACATGCTGATGTGTTTACCAGTGTGTGCTCCTGTGGCGTCTGGAGAACGTTAGATGTCCCCTTCCATCACTCACCTGCTAGTTTTTCCTTGTAACAGGGTCTGTTACTGGTTTTAGAGCTTGTTCACAAGCCCTAGCCATTCCCCAGTCTCTGCTCTTCACAGCTATATACAGGGATTCTAGTGATTTGAATTCCAGTGATCTCATGCCCCTTCAGGCTCTCATGCTCATGCATGAAGCATACTTACCCACTCAGCATCCAGCCCCACATTATCTTCATGCAGGAAAATTGTCGATACAAAGTTAAAAGTAGGGCTGGAGAGATAGTTTAGCAGTTAAGACACCTGCCTACGAAGCCTAAGAACGCCCACATCTCCAGGACCCACATTTAGCCAGACGCAAAAATGACACAAGCATGCAACGCTGTACTTGCCCACATCTGGAGTTCGTTCATAGCTGCTGAGAGGCTGCTGGCGTGCCCATTCTCTCTCTCTCTCTCTTTCAAATTAAATAAATAAATAAGTTAAAAGTAAAAAAAGAAAGAAAAAATAGGTCATTGCCACTTCAAAAAAAAAAATAAAATTCCAGGAAAGAAAGGAGTATGTTTGAGGGATGAAAATTACTAATTCACCACCTACACTGTTTTAAAAACTGACGGGCTGAGCCAGTGTGAGGGCGATCATTGAGTGGCACACGCAGCCTGAGGACCCCTTTAATCCCAGCACTCGAGAGGCAGAGGTAGGAGGATCACCGAGAGTTCAAGGCCACCCTGAGACTACATAGTTAATTCCAGGTCAGCCTGGACCAGAGTGAGACCCTACCTTGCAAAAAAAAAAAAAAAAAAAAAAAAACTGACGGGAAAGAAAGGAAAGAAGGAAGTATGTTTGAGGGGATGAAAGTGCTAATTCCATGAATGTTGTCATTATGCATTGTATACATGCATTGAATTAGCCACTGCACCCCATAAATACCTATAATTATTATGTGTCTGTTAAACTCTCAAATATTGATCATTGAGTGTTAAAGTAATATATATTTTCTTTCCTTAAAAATAAAAGTCATGGGGCTGGAGATATGGCTTAGTGGTTAAACGCTTGCCTATGAAGCCTAAGGACCCCAGTTCAAGGCTCGATTCTCCAGGACCCACGTAAGCCAGATGCACAAGGGGGCGCACGCATCTGGAGTTCGTTTGCAGTGGCTAGAGGCCCTGGCATGCCCATTCTCTCTCTCTCTCTTTCTCTCTCTCTCTCTCTGCCTACTTCTGTATCTCTCTCTCTCTCTCAAATAAATAAATAAAAGTAAAATATTTTTTTAAAAGTCATAACAAAGCATGCTTGTAACTGTAACTCTGAAGGAGGTTGAAACAGGAGGATCTCTGGGGATCCTGAGGCAGTCAGCCCAACCAAAAAGCAGGAATCTTCAGGTTCCATGAAGGAAATTGTGGTAGTTTGAATATATGGCCCCCAATATATTCAGTGTTTTATTAGTTTATAGTTTGCATCTGCAATCACCTTGCTAGAGGCAATGTCACTGGGGGCTGGTCTTAAGGTATGGTGATGGGTTTGAGATTCCATTGTACAGATATGCAAAGTGTGCCCAGTAGGAGTTCCTGAAGTGTGCTGTGGCTTGGCTGTAGCTTTGCTCTACGTGCTGTGTGGCTGGGGGCTTTTCTTTCTCTCTGCTTGGTCATGTGAAGAGCAGGCCGCTTCTCCTGCCATTATGGAACTTCCCCTGGATCTGTGAGCTTCAATAAATAATATCCCTTCCTCCATAACTGTGCCTGGTCTGGAAGTTCATCTCAGCGAACCTGAAGCTGTCTGCTACAGAAATGAAGAAGTAAAACAATAGAGAAGGACATCCAATATCTTCCTCTGGCTTCCACATGCATACCCACGAAGTATGTGTATGTGTACATATGTGTTCATATAGTGCACACAAATGTCACATAGCTGCACACACACCAAGAAAAAGGAAAGAAAAGAAAACCAACAAAAGGAATCAGAATGAGTGTTCTTTGAAAGATACAAAGGAAGAAAGGGATTTTTTAGGCCTTCTGCTAAATTCCTGACACATTCCCTTGAATAACCTTCAGAACAATTCTGTGTGGTTTGCCATCAAGTTTGAACATAATACTCAAAGAGCCATGTCTTTGCATAGGGTTTCTGGAAATTGATTTGTTTTGCTCACACTCCCCTGAAACACAGAAGGAATTATGTTATTTTAAGTTTGTGGTCATGGTCTCTAATAGACTAAACATCCCAGGGATAGTCATTAAGTTTAGCTTGTAGAAATGTAGTTCATGAGGGTGGTGCTGGTACCTGCTTGGCATGTGATAAAGGACTTCTTGCTGCATCTAACATGGCAGAGGGTATCATATGGTGAGACAGGGCAAACATGCCAAGAGGAAGTCACTTAGAAACAAATACACTCTGGTGACAATCTATTACTACATAGGTGGTTTAACCTACTCATAGGAGCAGAGTTCTCATCATGGCCCAGTCTCATTTGATAGGTCCCAGTACTCAACACTTTTGCATTGGGGGCCAAGTTTCCACACATGATATTTGGAACACATGTTCAACCTAGAGCAAAATGTAAATAGAGTCTCAAGAGTTGAAATCTCATTCTACATTTGAACTCTCTCATTTGACTCTGTGATATATGAATTTTATGTTGCTCTTTTCCAAGGAATATGATCAACTTTCTGACATGTTAGAGCCTGCTTATCTTTTTCCTTACAAGATTTATTTTTGTGTAATAATTTTATTGGACATCTCATTTATTGCCATTAGTTAAATACATTATGTAACATACACAATTTCTTAAAATAGAGCTAGAGTTATTTTTACTAAAATAATTCTTCCTTAGAATCCCCATTTCAAAAGTCTATTTTAGGCATGGCTTTTGAACTTAATTTTGATCTGTGTTTACTGTGTATCACTAGTGTTCTATTTATAGCCAAGGTTTAACATTCCCATGTTGCCTTTGACCTATTATGCTTGACATCTAATTCTTTCACTGAGATGTAATTTAAACATAAAGTATTTAATTTAGGAACCCAAAATACTTAAGCAAAGTGATGGGGTCTGGTGTTTACCATAAATGCAAGCATTTTCTTACAAACTTGAAAGCTGATTATGTCAAGTCAAAATTATACTTTGTGCAGTGATGAAGTACTGACTAACACTTTGACTAATGTATGATATAAAAGCTATGAAAAGCTTCTCATTTGGTCTAGTAAATAAATCTTCAAAGGGTTGCTAAGTATTTGAGGGTATATGAAAAGAGAAGGTTGGTAGAGTGCTTGCCTGGTTTGAACCCAGCACCACATATATAATGCTAGCACTCAATAGGTGGAGAAGGAGAATAAGTTCAAGGTCAACCTCAGTTACATAGCAAGTTCATGGCCATCCTTGGATACTTGAGATCTTGTCCAAAAAGAAGACAAGCTGGGGATTTGTCTCAGTGAGTAACATGCTTGCTGTACATCCCATGATGACCTGAGTTCAGACACCCAGCATTCACATAAATGCTCAGCATTGTGTCATGCCCCTGTAATTACAGAGACAGGTAGAGCGTAGGGCTTGCTACCTAACTAGTATAACCAAATTGGTGAGCGCTAGGATCCATGTGAGAATTTGTCTCAGAAAATACAACCAACAGCAGCTGAGGAAGACATCAGTCATTGACCTCTGGCCTCCACATGAGAACACGTGCACACATACCCACACCCACATGTGTGTCCACATACATTGGAACATGCACACACACATGCAGACATACATACATGTGAGGAGAACAGGAGGAGGAGCAAAAAGTAGATATCAGAGGTAATGGAGAAAGAAGTTATTTAACAAAGGTAAAAGCAGATGGAACTTGAGGTCCATTCCATGCCTGGTAATTCATGCCTGAAAACCTAGTCAAAAGCCTATGGGTTAGATGGTCAGAGACCCTCGGGAGGCAGCTACTACTAAATGATTATGTTGTGCCCATCAAATTGCCTTCTAAATATTTATATTTATGTTCATAGTTTAGTGCTGTTATCACCTTTGGTCAGAGAAAATTCTTTTTTGCAGCCAATGCAACTATTGGGGAGACTCAAAAGTAGTCAAAGAAAATCAGTGACTGATGAGTGCTCAGCCCTAAATGAGGAGAGATTCAGTGAAAGGGTGATGGGGGCGCAAAAGAAAGTGATGGGGGCTGGAGAGATGGCTTAGTGGTTAAATGCTTGCCTGTGAAGCCTAAGGACCCTAGTTCAAGGCTCTATTCTCCAGGACCCACGTAAGACAGATGCACAAGGGGACATATGCGTCTGGAGTTCGTTTGCGTGCCCATTCTCTCTCTCTACCTGCCTATTTCTGTATCTCTCTCTCAAATAACTAAATAAAAATAAATAAAAAAAAAAAGTGATGGGAAGAGGATCACGATCATATTACATTATATGAACGTATGAAAATTGTCAATGAAAACATTTTGAATGGGAAAAGACAAGAAAGGTAAAAGCAACCTAGACAGAGCAGACTCTGCCTGCTCACTGCCTAGTCAATATCTGCATGGGAGACTCATCTTCCCAGCATATCCTAGAATGAGGATTGGCTATGGGACACGGAAATGATAAGGGTCACCTAAGCCAAAACTTTCAGAGGTTCTGAATAAACTTTTGTTGTTGTTGTTTTAGAGGTAAGGTCTTGCTCTAGCCCAGGCTGACCTGGAATTCACTGTGTAGTCTCAGGGTGGCCTTGAACTCACAGCAATCCTCCTACCTCTGCCTCCCGAGTGCTGGGATTAAAGGCGTGTGCCACCATGCCTGGGCATGAATAAACTTTTGCTACCCTGATAAAAACAGTTGGCATGGGTCATGTCCCTGAATGTGAACATGAAGTCTGAAACCCCAGCATCTATTTTGTGGACACACACACACACACTCACACACAAGCATGAGAGAAAAACAGGAGAATTGAAGCCAGGCTGAGCTTCCTAACACAAAACCCATGAGCATACTCATCTATCACGTCTACATTTATTATTTTTTAAGTTTTAATTTTTTTGTTTATTTCTTCCTATTTTTGACATTTGTATACATGCACATAATCTATCTTATCTTATTTTCCCCAAATGTCCTCTATTATCCCCCTCCACCTCTCTTATTAAACAACCTTCTTCTTCCTCCCTTATTCTCATCTTACTGATATGCCTATTTTTTTTTTTTTTACAAATTGAGTTAAATAGGGTTTGCTTGCATGATCATGGATAGAAGTTTACTTACTGTGGAACAGGTAACTTACCAGTAGCTCTACCACTGGTGAATCTGTCTCCCCTTCTCTCAGCAACCATTAGCTGCCATTAGTTACTCGGGGAGAAATGAGGGTCTCATGAATTCTTCCCCCATCCATAGTGAAGTGTTGATAGCTGAATCTTGTGCTGCAACTCACAGTTGCTATCGCGCCTCTCCATTTCTTGATGTGTGAGGAGAAATCACAGTAAGATGCTCTTAGCTGATGTTCTGTTACATGAAGCTGAATGCATTGCTAACATTACACTTGGGAACTTTTTTTTTTTTGGTTTTTTGAGGTAGGGTCTCACTCTGGTCCAGGCTGACCTGGAATTAACTATGTAGTCTCAGGGTGGCCTCCAACTCTCAGCGATCCTCCTACCTCTGCCTCCTGAGTGCTGGGATTAAAGGCGTGCGCCACCACGCCCGGCCTTACACTTGGGAACTTTCTAAAACTCTTTTTTCTACTCAAGGCAATGGCCTCAATTTCACCTAGGACCTTGGTAGAAATACAGAGCCTCATGGCTAGTTTGGATTTTCTGAATGGGAATTTGCATTTTAATGAAAGGCTCTAAGTAATTTGTATTCACATTAAAGTTTTAATATCATGGTTCTCTGAAAATATGGAGAAAATAAAAACCAAAATCTAGGTAGATAGGCAGGTGGTGGTTTGAACTAGGTGTTCCCCATAAGCTCATGTTTTGAATGCTTAGTTCCTGCCCTGGCCGGCGGGGTTCAACAGAGGCTCGAGGGGAGGCTAACCCTGGATGGGGAACAAACAGGCACAAAGAAGGAAGCCCTGCCTCAGACTCCGGTCAAGGCTTCAATTTATTATTATTCATACAGAGGTATATATAGGGGAGGCAGGAAGAAGGTATGTGGTCAAATGGGATTTATGGCTGCCAAATGGATTTTATGGCTACCAGATGTTTTGATTGAGGAGAGAGGGGCGGGGGGTCCTTTGAGTGATGGACCTCACGGATGTTTACAAGAATGTCTGTGTTGAGATCACAGGCAGGGCGGAGTTACATCAATCCTGTTTGTTAAGATACACATCTTTAGGTTACACCTTGTTCTTATCTACAGATCAAAGTAGGCTTTTGGGAAGGCTTGGTAATTTTCACAGGAACTCAGGAAGCTGAAATCTTAACACAAAGAGTGGAGGCTTCTTCCTCCAAATGGTTGCAGTTTGGCTCAAGGTCTCCAACAAGTTCCCAGCTGGTGGAAATTTGAGAGGTGGAGCCTTGCTAGAGGAGGTATGTTGATGAGGGCATTCTTAGGGGTGGTATAGCCAGCTCCTCCTTGCCAGAAGTCAGTTCACTCTTCTGCTGATGTTTTCCCCTGTATGTTGGCCAAGATGTGATGTCCAGCCTCTGCTCTACCATCTCTAATCCAAAATGAAAAATAGAACTTTCTTCCTGGGCTAGCAACATGGTTTAGCTACAAAAATGGTTTGGCTACAAAGTTCCAAGGTTGGATTCCCCAGATGCATAAATTGGTGCATGTGTCTGGAGTTCATTTACACTGGCTATAGGCCCTAGTGTGCCCATTCTCTCTCTCTCTCTTTACCCCCACCCCATCTGTCTCTCTCTCAAAACATACCAAAGCAGAAATCCAGAAGCTGCTGAAAGCTTAACACTAAAGTAGACTTAAAGCAGAGCTACCAAGGCTCAAGGAGTACTATGGAAGAGGGGTGGAAAGATTGAAAGAGCCACAAGGTGGGAGGGAATATCCAGAGGTATTGCCCCACTCACAATGACTGTCTGCTACTCTAATAACTCATAACCCACAACCCAATGGTGAATACCAGAAATCCAAGGATGGCCTTCAATGGAATGGGGACAGGGAGGAGGTAAATGATGGTACCAACACATGATGTGTCCATACAAAGTTTCTACTTAATAAAAAATAAGTAACATAAAAAAATCTTTTAGAGCTGGGGAGATGTGTCAGTGGTTAAAGGTACTTGCTTGCAGAGCCTGCCAGCCCAAGTTTGACTCCCCAGTACCCATGTAAAATCAGATGCACAAAGTGGTGCATGTGTCATGGGTTCATTTATAGTAGCAACAGGACCTGGCATGCCCATATTCTCTCATTCTGCTTGCAAATAAGTAAACAAAATGTTTATTAAAAGGAAAAGGGAGAGACTAATGAAGAGAGGGAGGGGATATGATGGAGAATGGAGTTCTAAAGTGGAATGGGGGGAGGGGAGGGAAATATTAGGTGGTTTTTTTGTATGTAAGTATAGAAGTTGTCAATAAAATAATAATAATGTTTTTTTAGAAAAAGGAAAAGGAAGCCGGGCGTGGTGGCACACATCTTTAATCCCAGCACTCAGGAGGCAGAGATAGGAGGATCACTGTGAGTTCAAGGCCACCCTGAGACTACATAGTGAATTCCAGGTTAGCCTGGGCTCGAGTGAGACCCTACCTCAAAAACAAAAAAAAAAAAAAAAAAAAGAAGAGGAAAAAGAGAAAAAAAAAAAAGATCAAAGCTGGGTGTGGTGGCACATACCTTTAAATATTTATTTATTTATTTATTTATTTATTTATTTATTTATTTATTTATGAGAGAGAGATACAAAAAAAAAAAAAGTGAGGAGAGAGGGAAGAAAGCAAAAACTCCAAAAAAGATCAAAGCTGGGTGTGCCTTGAACCGGGGTCCTTAGGTGGCAACATTTAACCACTTTAATCCCAGCATTTAATCCCAGCATTTATGAACTAAAGTGTAAAGTGTGATATGTCTGCAAGAAAAGCCATGGGATGCTGAGAAAAATTTGTATTGCAAAGCTATTGCATGAAATAATAATATGTAGATGACTGTTAAATCCATTTGGTCTTTACTGTAGTTTAACCCTGAACCTTTTGTTGATTTTGTTGGATTAAATGATCTATTTCTGAAAATGGGGTATAAAAATTTCCCACTGTTATTGTAGTTGGGCTTGTCTGTCACTGCATTTCAGTAGTTGTTACACTAACATTCAGCACATATCATATCTTCTTAATGAACAATTTTTTATCCTGTTGCAATCAGGTTTGCATTGCTGGCAGAAATCACCAGACCAAGAGCGGCTTCTGGGGGAAAAAAGGTTTATTTTGGGCTTACAGACTCAAGAGGAAGCTCCATGATGGCAGGGGAACACAATGGCATGAACAGAGGGTGGACATCACCCCCTGGCCAACATAAGGAGGACAATAGTAACAGGAGAGTGTGCCAAACACTGGCAAGGGGAAGCTGGCTATAATACCCATAAGCCCACCCCAACAATACACTGCCTCCTGGAGGCGTTAATTCCCAAATCTCCATCAGCTGGGAACCTAGCATTCAGAACACCTATGTTTATGAGGGACCCCTGAATCAAACCACCACATGGCTCATCTATTTTTTCAAAATATTTTTTTTATTTGTCAGAGAGAGAAAGAGGAAACAGAGCTAGATAGAGAAAGAAAGAGAATTGGCAAGTCAGGGTTTCTTACCATTGCAAATGAACTCCAGATACATGAAGGACTTTGTGCATCTGGCTTTACATGGGAACTGGAGAATCAAATCTGGGTTAGTAGGCTTTGCAAGCAAGCTCCTTTAACCAGTAGGCCATATCCCCTAACCTCATCTAACTATTTTTGACTTACAGTCCATCTAACTTATCATATATGAATATAGCTACTCTACCTTGCCTTCAGATTTTATTTATTTACAGTATCATTTTCTATTCCTTTCATTTTCAGTCTGTGTGGGTTTTGTCAGTTAGGTGTGTTTTGTAAATAGACATCTTTTTTATCCAGTCAGCCAGTGTATATATTTTAATTAAAGAATTGAGAATATTTCCATTTAGAATTACTATTGAGAGGTATATACTTACTCCTGTGTGTGTGTGTGTGTGTGTGTGTGTTGCTGATTTAAGAATTCCTTCTTCTTCACTTTCCCTCTTATTGTCAAGGTTTGTTGATTCACTGACTTGAAAATACTTGGTTCTTCCCTAATTCTCATTTATTCCTCTGTTCTTGTGGTTGTCTTGGCTTAGTGGTCATGCACTGTTTCTGTGTTGATCTTGGAAGGTCATTATTTCTTCTGTAATTTTGAAGAATAACTTTGCTGGGTATAAGAATATTGGTTGACAGTTTCTCTCTCTCTTTCTCTCTCTCTCTTTCTCTCTTCTCAACTAAAAATGTGACATGGCTCTTAGGGTTTCTGCTGACAGGTGTGATATAACTCTGGTGAATTTGCCATTATAAGTCAGCTGGTGCTTTTCTCTGGCAGCTTTCAAAATTCTTTAGTTGTTCTGCACTCAACATTTTAACTAAAATGTGCCATGGAGAGATTCTTTTCTGGTAATGTTCTACTTGGAACCCCAAATACCTCCTATACTTGGATAACCACATCGTCCCCAAGATTTGAGAAAATTCTGCTTGTATTTCAATGAATATATTTTGTATGGTTTTGGTTTGTCTCTCAGCTCCCTCTTCTATTTGAAAGGGTCTTAGATTTGGTCTCTTAATAATGTCCCAACTTCTTGAAAGTCGTGGTAATGATTACTGATTTTTTTTCATTTATTGTAACCTGAATGTTATAATTCTACAACGTTGTCTTCAATCCCTAATATTGTTCTCCTCGGCTTAAATTAGTCTATTTGTGATCTTTTATGCTGAGTTGAATTCAATGTATTGAGTTTTCATTACCCAAATTTCCTCTTTTTTCTGAATCTTTCTTTGATGAATTTCTCATGCAAGTTGCTGAATTTCTTCTCCAAATCTTTGACCTCTTACTTTATCTGTTTATTGGAACCTTCTTTGAAGTCACTGATAATTTTTAAAACTATGCTTTTAAATTCTCTGACATTTCAAGTATTTCAAAACCTTTGGATTCACTTACCAAAATTTATGGACTATTAGAGGAGTCGTTTTGCCTTGATTTTTTCATATTTCTTGTTTTCCAACATTGAAACTTGCACATTTATTAGGTCAATAAATAATAATGACCATCTTTATATGACAATCCTCTTAATCTCAATCCCCACTGCCACTCAGAAGCAAGAAAGCAGATTCCAGTAACAACAAATAAAAACAAAACAAATCTGATATTTAATAATCATAGATATTTAATATCATGGAAAACAACTACATTCCAAATAAGGATAGAAGTAGGAACAGGCAATGTCCAGCACTGAAACATCTCTGTCACACCCTCCAAGGCTCAGGGCCCATTGCAGAAGAGGGGGCGGATAGAATGGAAAAGCCAAAGGAAGGGTACGACTCTTTACAATACAACTGTCCAGACAGAAATTGGCCTCAATATCCATGACCTTGCAATGCCTAGCAATACCTTCACAAGACCCTCATAATAGGAGAAAAAGATGATGACATCAAATTAAAAGAAAGAATGGAGGGAGAGGATATGACGGAGAATGGAGTTCTGAAGGGGAATAGGGTAGGGGAGAGAACTATCATGGTTTATTGTCTATAAGTATAGAAATTGTCAATAAAAAAATTTTAAAAAAACAAAAGAAATAGAAACAGGCACTAGCATATTGATAGGACAAACTAGGGGTTTAAAATTAGTAAAGGTAAAAATATTGGTAAATAATCAAAAGAGTA
Organism: Orientallactaga sibirica; assembly: GCA_036365145.1. Taxonomy (NCBI): domain Eukaryota; kingdom Metazoa; phylum Chordata; class Mammalia; order Rodentia; family Dipodidae; genus Orientallactaga; species Orientallactaga sibirica. The sequence continues at coordinate 9,611,680 of JAEOAD010000840.1, forward strand.
GGACAAGGAAAACAAAATTACTAAGCAAGATGAGGAGAGAAAATATATATGTGATGTGAAGGTGTGAGAATTAATAGGGAAAACAAAACAAAGACACAGGAAGAAAAAAATTAAAATTCAGGGCTGGAGAAATGGCTTAGTGGTTAAGGCATTTGCCTGTGCAACCAGAGGACCCAGATTCAATTCCCCAGGACCCATGTAAGCCAGATGCACAAGGGGCACATGCATCTGGAGTTCGTTTTCAGTGACTAGAGGCCCGGCATGCCCATTCTCCCTCTGTGTCTCTTCTCTTTCTCTCTCTCCCTCTCTCTCTCTGCTTGCAAATAAATAAATAAATTAAAAATATATATTTAAAAATTAAAATTCAGACAATAATTATTCATTTTTATGAAATGGAGGATGGAGGTACTTTGCTTTCCACACACACACCCAGGCTTGTCATTTTCCAGTTTACTTGGGATGGGAGTCAGAGGGTATTGAGTGGTTTTTCTCTCTGGAGTCCAAACAGGTCAGACCAGAAAGGGCTATGTGGAGGTTGAGCCCCAACCTGCCTTTTCCCCTGGAGTGAGCTAGATAGTGTGGCTTCTTCAGGGTTGAATTCCTGCCAGTGTTTTAAATAACATGGTCTAGCAATATGGTGAGTGCAGATGCTATCCTAAGGCTCCTCCTGCCAGCTGAGACTGTGTGTGGACCACCCAGTTGGATGACACCTCACAACAGAGATGCTCTGCCAGTGCCCACCTGGGTATAGGAAATGCCTCAGCAGTGGCTGCATGTCCACCAAATGTCTGTGGGGCTCTGCAAGTGTACAAGGCAGTGAACCCGAGGCAGATGAGGTGCTGACAATGAGTGAACCTGCTTGCCCTGACCTTGCCAGGCTCTGTCCCTATTTCTAACTCATATGCACATGAAGATCATCTCACTCATCTTCCCAGGGGTTGGGTCACAGTGTTCAAGTATGAGCACCCGCCACTTCCTTCTTGAGTATAGCCTGTCCTTCCCATTATGTCAGACCTATGCCTTGGGGTTTGCATCCTACTCACAACCAGTTTCCAGGGTCCACACTGATTTTTGTGTTGGTCCCTTTGTATCCCTTACAGATGGGTGCACTTTAGATATTGGAGATATAAAAATCCACGGTCTTCTCCCCAGCCAAAAGATGGATCCTCATCATAACACCAGCAAACACGCTAGCAAAGGACAGAGGGTCTCCTTGTCCAGCATCTGCTTGCTGTATATGGTGGAGGTTTACCCTCTTAAGTTATGTTTTCACAGAGTTATAAATTGTGCACCTAGGAATCATGTGAGGCATTGTGTTTCTCTTTTGCTGGAAGTCCCAGTGGTGGGGGATTCTCCCCCATCTCTACCACTTTGTTTAATATTTGATTCATTGTTTCTTTAATAAACAGAAGTTCAAGATTCTGAATTTCATCTGATCTTGGTCTAGTGTTTACAGTTGCACTCTTACCTCACCCTGCAGATATGCCATACACCTGGTATTTTGTTACAGACTCATAGAAACTCAGAAAGGTTCTGAGTGTCTCTGTGGTAGTTTGAATATATGTCCCCCAATATATTCAGTGTTTTACTAGTTATAGTTTGCATCTGCAATCAACTTGCTAGAGGCCATGTCACTGGGGGCCAGTCTTAAGGTGTTAATGGTGTGGGTTTGAGATTCCATGGTAAAGATATGCAAATGTGCCTAGCAGGTGTTCCTGAAGTGTGCTGTGTGACCTTTTGGCTGTAGTTTTGCTCTGTGTGCTGTGTGCCTGGTTGGCTTTCTCTCTCTCTTGCCTGGTCCTGTGAAGAGTAGGCTGCTTCTCCTGCCTTTATGGAACTTCCCCTGGATCTGTAAGCTTCAGTAAATAATATCCCTTCCTCCATAACTGTGCCTGGTCTGGAAGTTCATCTCAGCGAACCTGAAGCTGTCTGCTACAGTAAAGTGGTACCAAGGAGTGTGGGGTGAGATGAACCTGACCGTGTGGATATTCGTCTTTTGGAACTTTTGTTTTGGAGGAATGGGCGTGGACTTGGTACTTGCAACTGAAGATGCCTTCTGGAGTGGTAAGCCAAGTTTTATGGACTATTCTGATGAGAGTGTGAGAATGCTAAGTTTAGACTGTATTGAACTTCGAGGCTTGGCTTATGAGCTTTCTAAGGGGAAGGAAAGACTGCAGAGGACTTTGTTGGAACTGGGCTACCGGCATAAGGGATGGCTACGTTCCACTATCCAGGCCCAGAGTGTTTGATCAAGGTTAAATTTGTAATGGACTGATGTGCTTGGCTGAAGATATCGGACTGAGATTTTAAGATTTTAAGTTGGAAAACCTCAAGCAAGTTAAAAGCAGAGGCACTGAGACTGGTTTTAGGTTACTGGAGCTTCTATTGTCAACGCATTAGCAATCTTTTTTTTTTTTTTTTTTTTTTTTTTTTTTTTTTTGTGAGGTAGGGTCTCACTCTGGTCCAGGCTGACCTGGAATTAACTATGTAGTCTCAGGGTGGCCTCAAACTCTCGGCGATCCTCCTACCTCTGCCTCCCGAGTGCTGGGATTAAAGGCGTGTGCCACCACGCCCGGCCTGTATTAGCAATCTTAAGGAAGGTGGAAGGAAGGTTGCCTGACTGATTTACATTAACACAATGGAGAGGATGCCTGAGGAAAGACTGTTAAAAATGCAAATTCTTGGAAAGAGCTGACTGGAGAAGGAACCTGCTTTTCAAGGCTATGATTTATTTTGTCCCTGGATTAAGAATATGGCTGTGTCCTGCACACCTGGTATTAATTTTGGAAGCATGAAAAATGCATGGAGTGGTCATGAATTGACACGGTTCCAGGAGCCGCTGCTGAGATGCGGCATGAGGCAGGGCATGAAGACCCTCAGGAATAGGCTGGAAGAGCCTTTTGGAAGATGGACCGTGGTTTGCATGGAGACCTGAAGATGTTTTGGATATACCAGGACTGTGCAAAAAGGGCTACCATGGAGTGCAGTGTTGGCATGGGATGAAAGTTTTCCCTGGCAACTCTGCCCAGCTGGAGGAGCGGAATTGGAAAACCTAGAGGCTGTCAGTCTATAGTTATATTGAACTTGAACTGCAGAAGTTTGATGACTGCTGATGATGGTTGAGTTTGCATTGCTAGTTTCTCCTTGCTATTCCTTATACAGTTAAAAATGTTTACTCTGTGCCTTTACATGTTGAAAGTATTTAACTTGTTTGATTTTACAGGACTCACTATCTTATGTGAGAACCTTGAAATTGCCAAGAGCTAAATATATTGGGGCCAGGGGCTGAATGTGGTAGTTTGAATATATGTCCCCAATATATTCACTGTTTTACTAGTTATAGTTTGCATCTGCAATCACCTTGCTAGAGGCACTGTCACTGGGGGCCAGTCTTAAGGTGTTAATGGTGTGGGTTTGAGATTCAATGGTAAAGATATGCAAATGTGCCTAGCAGGAGTTCCTGAAGTGTGCTGTGTGACCTTTTGGCTGTAGTTTTGCTCTGTGTGCTGTGGTGGCTGGTTGGATTTCTCTCTCTCTTGCCTGGTCCTGTGGAGAGCAGGCTGCTTCTCCTGCCTTTATGGAACTTCCCTGGATCTGTAAGCTTCAGTAAATAATATCCCTTCCTCCATAACTGTGCCTGGTCTGGAAGTTCATCTCAGCGAACCTGAAGCTGTCTGCTACAGTAAAGTGGTACCAAGGAGTGTGGGGTGAGATGAACCTGACTGTGTGGATATTTGTCTTTTGGAACTTTTGTTTTGGAGGAATGAGCGTGGACTTGGTACTTGCAACTGAAGATGCCTTCTGGAGTGGTAAGCCAAGTTTTATGGACTATTCTGATGAGAGTGTGAGAATGCTAAGTTTAGACTGTATTGAACTTCGAGGCTTGGCTTATGAGCTTTCTAAGGGGAAGGAAAGACTGCAGAGGACTTTGTTGGAACTGGGCTACCGGCATAAGGGATGGCTACATTCCACTATCCAGGCCCAGAGTGTTTGATCAAGGTTAAATTTGTAATGGACTGATGTGCTTGGCTGAAGATATCGGACTGAGATTTTAAGATTTTAAGTTGGAAAACCTCAAGCAAGTTAAAAGCAGAGGCACTGAGACTGGTTTTAGGTTACTGGAGCTTCTATTGTCAACGCATTAGCAATCTTTTTTTTTTTTTTTTTTTTTTTTTTTTTTTTTTTTGGTTTTGTGAGGTAGGGTCTCACTCTGGTCCAGGCTGACCTGGAATTAACTATGTAGTCTCAGGGTGGCCTCGAACTCTCGGCGATCCTCCTACCTCTGCCTCCCGAGTGCTGGGATTAAAGGCATGTGCCACCACGCCCGGCCTGCATTAGCAATCTTAAGGAAGGTGGAAGGAAGGTTGCCTGACTGATTTACATTAACACAATGGAGAGGATGCCTGAGGAAAGACTGTTAAAAATGCAAATTCTTGGAAAGAGCTGACTGGAGAAGGAACCTGCTTTTCAAGGCTATGATTTATTTTGTCCCTGGATTAAGAATATGGCTGTGTCCTGCACACCTGGTATTAATTTTGGAAGCATGAAAAATGCATGGAGTGGTCATGAATTGACACGGTTCCAGGAGCTGCTGCTGAGATGCAGCATGAGGCAGGGCATGAAGACCCTCAGGAATAGGCTGGAAGAGCCTTTTGGAAGATGGACCGTGGTTTGCATGGAGACCTGAAGATGTTTTGGATATACCAGGACTGTGCAAAAGGGCTACCATGGAGTGCAGTGTTGGCATGGGATGAAAGTTTTCCCTGGCAACTCTGCCCAGCTGGAGGAGCGGAATTGGAAAACCTAGAGGCTGTCAGTCTATAGTTATATTGAACTTGAACTGCAGAAGTTTGATGACTGCTGATGATGGTTGAGTTTGCATTGCTAGTTTCTCCTTGCTATTCCTTATACAGTTAAAAATGTTTACTCTGTGCCTTTACATGTTGAAAGTATTTAACTTGTTTGATTTTACAGGACTCACTATCTTAAGTTGATCAAGACTGTGAGAACCTTTGAAATTGGACTGAGTACAATTTACAATGTGTGATAGTTATAAATCTATTGGGGGCCAAGAGCTAAATATATTGGGGGCCAGGGGCTGAATGTGGTAGTTTGAATATATGTCCCCCAATATATTCAGTGTTTTACTAGTTATAGTTTGCATCTGCAATCACCTTGCTAGAGGCACTGTCACTGGGGGCCAGTGTTAAGGTGTTAATGGTGCGGGTTTGAGATTCCATTGTAAAGATATGCAAATGTGCCTAGCAGGAGTTCCTGAAGTGTGCTGTGTGACCTTTTGGCAGTAGTTTTGCTCTGTGTGCTGTGGTGGCTGGTTGGATTTCTCTCTCTCTTGCCTGGTCCTGTGGAGAGCAGGCTGCTTCTCCTGCCTTTATGGAACTTCCCCTGGATCTGTAAGCTTCAGTAAATAATATCCCTTCCTCCATAACTGTGCCTGGTCTGGAAGTTCATCTCAGCGAACCTGAAGCTGTCTGCTACAGTCTCCAACCCACCACCTTCTTCCTTCTGCTTAAATGTTATTTAACAGGGTATGGGGTGCAGTATGTTCAGAGGACATAATGTATTTGCATGAAAATAGCTTTACATAATATAGTATAGTAATAATAACAAAACTAATAAAAATTTAAAGTTAAAAAATGTTCTCTCTAGGGCTGGAGAGATGGCTTATTGGTTAAGACACTAGCCTGCGAAGCCTAAGGACCCAGGCTTTGTTCTCCAGATTCCACATGAGCCAGATGCACAAAGTGGCACATGCATCTGGAATTCATTTGTAGTGGCTAGTGGCCCTGGCATGCTCATTCTCTCCCTCTCTCTCTCTCTCTCTCTTTTTCTCCCTCCCTCCCTCCCTTCCTGTCTCCCTCTATAATAAATAAATAAATAAATAAATAAATAAATAAATAAATAAATAAAGTTCTCTCTAAAATAAATGTGAGAGCCAGGGATGTAATTCTGTTGATGGAATGCTTACCTAGCATGCAGGAAGACCTGGGTTCAATCCCCAGCACCAAATAACCTGGGCAACCAGGGGCAAGTCCAAACCTGAGCTATTATTTTAAGTCAGCCTGAATTAGATACAAATAACTCACCACAAACCACAATACCTGTAGCTTTGCACATGGTCTCATTCATTGCCTACCAATTTGGTTATTCAATGGCAAAGATGAAAAGGGGTTTAAAGTTATGTTTTTCATACTTCTTCATATTATGATTCATAAGAAATCACTACAGTGGTCTACTAGCCATAGCCTGATTCTATCACGAGCAATCACATATACCATACCACGTCTAGGGCTGCCCATCTAACTGCTTACCCACAGAACATCTTCCCAGATAAGTCATACATTTTCTGCATCCACCTGACCTTTGGTTCATTGCCCAAGACTTAATTCAAAGGATGCCTTACCTCTGATGCCTTATTCGACTGAAGCATACTACCACTGAAAATATAATGCCTACTTACATTTTCAGCTGAAGTCTATTCAGAACATAAAAGCCATCACATCAAGTACTTTAGCAGAAATTAATTAATATAATAAATGGGTTAAACAAGTGTGAAAGGACTAAAGGGATATAGAAGGCCCACTGAGATAAATCAGGCATGACAACTCCAGGAAGCAGCTGCCCCTCTAGAGCTAAGGAAATAAAGAGAAGGGTCAGGAATGATTAGAATACAGATCAGAGGAAGGGCCACATGGACCTAAGAACCAGACCTCTGACTAAGGGACACTGGTAGCTCTGAAGAGGTACAACATAGCTGGTTCTGAAAATATGGAAAACAAAAACAAAAAACTACCTAGGCAGGCACAGTGGTGCACGCCTTTAATCCCAGCATTTGGGAGGCCAAGGTAGGAGGATCGCTGTTCTTCCCGAGGCCAGCCTGAAATGACATAGTGATTCCAGGTCAGCCTGGGCTAAAGCAAGACCCTACCTTGAAAAACAAAACAAACAAACGAAAAAACCACCTAGTGAGCCGGGTGTGGTGGCGCACGCCTTTATTCCCAGCACTCGGGAGGCAGAGGTAGGAGGATCGCTGTGAGTTCGAGGCCACCCTGAGTCTACATAATGAATTCCAGGTCAGCCTGAACTAGGGTGAGACCCTACCTCAGAAAACCAATTAAAAAAAAAACTACCTAGTGAAGTCAGTGTCCTGACACCATGGAGTATAGCAAGAAAATAATGAAAAACACATTCCTTTTGCCTATTCCAGCCTGGAAATCCCTACAGCCCACCTTCCCTTGTAGAGGAACCTAATGATAACCCAACTAGCAAAAGTGAAGTTTGTAGACTCTCAGCCCCAACAACCAAGACGAGTCTCTACATCACACCAAATACATGAAAATCTAAGTTACAGAAAGCTATCAGCTTCTACAATTATAAGTGAAACATAAGTTGTGAAGTTTGTATGTGAATATTCTAGAATTATGATTTTAGGGCTACTGTTAATTAATTTATGGTAACAAGTGTCTTAAAAATTCTAAATCCAGGGCTAGAAAGATGGCTTAGCAGTTAAGGCACTTGTGTGAGAAACCTAAGGACCCAGGTTTGATTCCCCAGGGTCCACATAAGCCAGATGCACAAGGGGGAGGGCATACATCTAGAGTTCATTTGCACTGGATGGAAGCTGGATGGAGGCCCTGGCAGACCCATTCTCTCTTTCCTCTCTCTCTCTTTCTCTCTCCCTATTTTTCTCTCTCTCAAATAAATAAATAAATAATGAAATATTTAAAAAGTTGTAAATCTGGAGCCAGACATGGTGGTTCACACCTTTAATTCCAGCACTTAAGAGGCTGAGGTAAAAGGATCATCATGAGTTTGAGGCTAGTTAGCCTGGGCTACAGAGTGAGTTCCAAGTCAGCTTGGACAAGGTGAGACCCTGTTTCCAAAACTTCTAGATCCAGGAGTTGAGGAGATAGCTCAGTCAGTAAAGTGCTTGCCTCATTAGCACAAAGATCGCAGTTCCATCCTCAGAATCTACATAAAAATGCCTGGTTTGATGGCTTGTATCTGTAATCCCACTGCTGGGGAGGCAGAGACATGAGGGTCCCTGGCACTCACTGGCCAGCTAGTCTAGCATAATCTAGCTCCAGATTCAACAAGAGACCCTGTAGAAACAATAGACAGCATTCTAGAAGATGACACTCAAGTTTGTCCTCCACACGTACAAGTATTCTTACCCACACACAAAATGCACACTCACATGCATGCACACACATTTAAAAAAAAATTCTCAGCCGGCCGTGGTGGTGCATGCCTTTATTCCCAGCACTCGGGAGGCAGAGGTAGGAGGACCATCATGAGTTCAAGGTTACCCTGAGATTACATAGTGAATTCCAGGTCAGCCTGGACTAGAGTGAAACCCTACCTCAAAAAAACAAAAACAAAAAAAGCTCAATCTTGGACTGGAGAGATGGCTTAGCAGTTAAGCACTTGCCTGCAAAGCCTAAGGACCCTGGTTCAAGGCTCGATTCCCCAGTACCATGTAAGCCAGATGCACAAGGTGGCACATGCATCTGGAGTTTGTTTGCAGTGGCTGGAGGCCCTGGTGTGCCCATTCTCTCTCTCTCTTTCTCTCTCAAATATATATATATTTTTTAATTCTTAATCTGGGCTAGAGATATGGCTTAGCAATTAAGGCACTTACCTGAGAAGCCTAAGGATCCAAGTTCAATTCCTCAGAACCCTTTGTAAGCCCATGGTGGTGCATGTGTCTGGAGTTCATTTGCAGTGGCTGGAAGCCCTGGCCTATGTAATGTATTGTTTTGCTCTCTCTCTCAAAAATAAATAAATAAATAAATAAATATATATATATATATAATCTTTAAAAAAATTATATATTTTTTTAAAAAAAATTATTAATCCGATTTAGTAATAGGAGCAATGTCGATGAAATGTTATCTACCAAACATACAACTCAAACTTAGTGTTCCCTGGCATCTTCCCACAGAATGCTTGTAGTAACTTCACACCCAAGTTGTGACAACCAGAAAATAACTCCAGACATCTCAGATGTCACATGATAGACAAAATTATCCTAGTAGAAAACTAGTGCTCTACCACCGCAGTAACACAGATATTGATTAATATCTTTAATAATGATGATTTTAAACATGAGAGACTGGCCTCCTCAACTATACTAAATGGAATGTCTGTTTGGCTAACTCAAGATAAAATTGGAATCTGGCTTTTGAAATCCTGTCAGCTTCACGTTGAAAATAGTTTCTTGTCTTTGGAGAAATCATAATCTATTTTTTGCTGGAGTCTTTTAAAGTATGATTTCAACTAAACAAAGAAGATTTCTAGATCCAATTGTGTCTTGTTATATTCGCAGCCACAAAGCTAAAATCAACAAGTTGTTTGTTTGTTTGTTTGTTTAAAAAAGACTGTTCCATAATATTTATCTAAGACTTTTGTGATTAGTAGAACTGTAAGATATCTGAGTTGTGAAAGTCTTCAAACTTGAATTTTAAGAAATTGTAGGTGAAAACAATTCCCTCAACAATCAGTTTTTAGATTTGTTAGTAAAGGAAGCATTAAATACAAATAGTAGCAAATTAAATGTTTTTTAAATTTTTTTAACTATTTAACCTAAGAACATTGTGGTAGCCAATACTTGAAATGTTTGTGTTTTTTATAAACTTTCAAGAGAAAAACCAAACAGAAGTAAAAAAGGAAATAAAAAGAACCTTTAAAATCGGGAGGCAAAATAAATTGATGAGTTCAAGGCCACCCTGAGATTACATAGTGAATTCCAGGTCAGCCTGGGCTACAGTGAGACCCTACCTCAAAAACAAAAACAAAATTAAAAAAAAAGGAAATAAAGAAATAAAATAAAAATAAAGAAAGAAATATACAAGACAAATGAAGGCTCCAAAGCACATTTGGTTAGGTGAGTTGGCCATGCCTTGCTCAGATTTATTCAATTTATACAATTCATGAACAAAACCAAGGTAAACAGACCTAAATACTCCAATTAAGGTTGTGCTTCTATTCATTAATGACATTAAAATAATATTTGTCTGATTTTCTTCAGTGGGGTAGCCACTGTTAAGTTACCCACACTGTGCTAAATTGCCCCCACCCATGAATGCAAGCCATCCTAATTAAACTCCGGGAGTAAAAAAAAAGTCATGAACATAGAAAGGGGACTAGCTGGGAAGAGGAAGAGGTTCAGCAGGAGGGGGGGAGGGACAAAAGAAAGTGTGGAAGGCGAATATGAACAAAATACATTATATGCATGTGTATAATAGTCAAAATAAAACAGCGTTCATGGCGATCACGACACCAGAAAAAGGCTGAAGGAGATAAACACAGAGAACATCCAACTCCAACTAAGCCAGATATCCAGAGACACAGAGGCTCCCAAAACCTCATCACTGAAACAGAACTAAAATGACCCCAATGTGGCTCAGGGAAACTCGCGGAAGAGGGGGCGGAAAGATTGTTAGAGTCACAAGTTGGGGCATTATGCACAGAGACTGGGGCCTACCCCCCAGAACTCTTGACTAACCTCACAATGCACGACCCACATTCCCCATTGATGAGGGTCCCTTTGAAAGTGGGAGGACAGGGAGGAGGACAATGGAACCAATACTATGAATGTAAAATCAGAATAATATAAATAAAAAATATATATTTAAATAAAAAATAAAATAAAATAAATTTTAAAATATCTCTTCAGGGCAGGAGAGATGGCTTAGCAGTTAAGGTGCTTGCTTACCAAGCCAAACGACCCGGGTTTGTTTCCCCAGGACCCATGTTAGCCAGTTGCACAGGGGGGCTTCCTTTTCAGTGGCTGGAGGCCCTGACATGCCTATTCTCTCTCTCTCTCTCTTTCCCTCTTTCTCTGTCAAATAAATAAATAAATAAAAATTTAAAAAATAAAACTTAAAAAAAAATCTCTTCAAAGAAATGCTGTCACTCTCCCCCAGTTCCTTTTCCTCCCTACCTGTCTTTGTAATTCATTGTGGAAAATTAACATGCTAATCCTGATAGACTAATCTTATAAAGTAAGTATTATGTATACATGTTTGCTCCAAGGTCTCAGTATTCTTCAAAAGGATATATATTATCAGTACTGAGATGGGTCAGCATTTAAGGATTTTTTTAATTATTGTTTTTTATTGACTTTTATTTAAGGATTTTTTTTGCAAGCCTGCTGACGTGAATTCAGTCCTCACCAGCACCCATATAAAATCAGATGCAGTGTCTATAATCCCAACACGCCTTTGACAATGGGAGGCAAAGCCAAAGGAATTCCAAAGTTCATAGGCCAGCTAGACTAGCGTTTGCAGTGGCAAAAACAAGAGTCTGTCTCAAAGAAGGTAGAAGGTGACTACAGACACCTTGTGGTTGTCTTCTGACTTCCACATGCATGCACACAATATGCACACACAGATTTTTTTAAAAATTTGTTTTATATGAGAAAGAGAGGGAAAAGTAGCAGATAGTTTGATTGGGAAGTTTAAAAATATATTTATTTATTTGTTTGTTTATTTATAAGAGAATAAGAGAGAGAGAGATAGAGAGAGAGAGCAAGAGAAAGAAACACAGAAAGAGAACAAGCTCACCAGGGCCTCTAACCACTGCCAACAAAATCCAGACGCATGTGCCAGCTTGTGCATCTGGCTTACGTGGGTACTGGGGGCTGAGAACTCTAACCTGGGTCCTTTGGCTTTGTAAGCAAGTGCCTTAACCTCTAATCCATGTCTCCAGCCCCAGAATTTTTTTTTTTTACATACAGCATTCTCAACCTGTTTACACTTAATACTTGACTATTTCTATAGGATTTTTTCCTCTAAAAGTATCAGTACTTGTGGAGTTAAACTTAGATAGGTTGAGTATTTGTATGATTTTTCAAAGAAGTGTAAATTTCCTACAGGGAGTTTTTGATTTTCTATTTCTGAGATTCTTACCTTCATTTTCTGCATCAAAGCAAGGGTGAGATTTGGAAAATTTTCACACAGTTTACAGCACTGATGCAAGGCACTCCTGCTCATGTGAAGCAATTTTTATGGGTTTCAATCAGACTCATCATTATTAGTCATCATTATTCCTTTTTTTAAGATTTATTTTTATTTATTTATTAGAGACAGAGAGAGACACAGAAAGAAAGTGAATCCGGGCATGGTGGTGCACGCCTTTAATCCCAGCACTCGGGAGGCAGAAGTAGGAGGATCGCCAAGAGTTCAAGGCCACCCTGAGATTACATAGTTAATTCCAGGTCAGCCTGGACCAGAGTGAGACCCTACCTTGCAAAAAAAAAAAAAAAAAAAAAAAAAGAAAGAGAGAATGGGTGTGCCAGGGCCTCTAGCACTGCAAACAAACTCCAGATGCATGTGCCACCATGTGCATCTGGCTTATGTGGGACCTGGAGAATCGAACCAGGGTCCTTAGGCTTCTCAGGCATGTACCTTAACCACTAAGCAATCCCAGCCCCATTATTCTTTTTTTAACCTTTATTTTATTTTATTTATTTATTTGCAACAGAGAGAAAGAGCTAGGGAGAAGAGAGACAGACACAGAGAGATGTACATGCCAGGGCCTCTAGCCACTGCAAACGAACTCCCAACACATGCACCCCATTGCGTATCTGGCTTATATAGGTACTGGGGAATTGAACCTGGGTCCTTTGGCTTTGCAGGCAAGCATCTTTACTGCTAAGCCATCTCTCTAGCCCCCATAGCCACCATTACTTTTAGGAGTCTCACAATTATTCTTTTGCAACTTCAGCTTTGAGAACCCAGCAAAATTCATCAAAAAAGTACCTAAATTAGATTATATTCATATTACATTAGAACAAGCTAGTCCTTGCTACCTTATACCTGACAAGAAGCAACTTTGAGAAAGGATTGACTTTAGCTCATAGTTTTGTAGTAGAGGATGAGGGCATGCTGGCTACAGCTGCTGCAGGAGCTTGTCAGTACATGTTTTATGCTTTGATGAATCAGCAGAGACAGGAAGCTGGGAGGAGTGTGAACTTCAAAGTCCACCAGTCAGACCTTACCTACTAAAGGTTCCACAACCTCTCAAGGTAGCACCACCAGCTGGGGACCAAATGTTCAAACTCATGACTCAAACCTTAACAGCAGACCAAGTACATCCTTGGTGTCTACTCCAAAGACGCCAGTAGAATATAGTTGCCACAACCATCTATGCTACATTAGTTACTTCTTTTATTGTTGTATCAAAATGCCTGAGAGAAGCAACTTAAGGAAGGATGGGTTCACTGTGGCTCACAGTTTGAGGTTATGTTCTATTGTGGCAGCAGGAGCCTCATGCAGCTTGTCACACTGCATCTACAATCAAGAAACAGAGCTGCATTATATAGGTGCTCAGCTCACTTTCTTCTTGTTATTCATTCCAGAACCCCCAGCCCATGGAATGATGCCACTGTCAAGGTGAGCCTTCCCATGCCAATTAACCTAATCTAAAACCTCCCTCACTATGGTTGTTTGAATCAGATGCAACCTCATAAACTCGTGTGTTTTGAATATTTGGTCCCCAGCTGGTGGCAATTTGGGAGGTGGAGCATTGTTGGAGGTGTGTTCCTGGGGTCATGCTTAGGGGTGTTATAGACAGCTCCCACTTGCCAGAACTTGGCTCACTCTCCTGCTGCTGTTTTTTTTTACCTGCTTTGGCAGAGGTGATGCCCAGCCTCTGCTCATGTCCTGCAATCATGAAGCCGTCCCTCAAGACTGCAAGGCAAAATAAAAACATTCCTCCCATTATCTGCTTTTAGTCAGATGCTTTGTTCCGGCAACAAGAAGGTAATTACACACTCACATACATACTAAAAAGTTTGTTTCCATGGTGATTCTAGATCCTGTCAAGTTGACAACCTAGATAAATTATTATACATGCCTCTGGATGTTGCTAACTGATGCTTAGGGTCAGAACTTCTCCATCTAAAGAACCTCAGCACTACGTAAATCTGTGAAAACCCTAAGAATACTCCATTATTGAGACCTTCTATCATCTAAACCTTCTTCAGAGTGAAGTAACCTTTTCTAAACTTCATGTTCTTATTGAGATCCTCAAATCGGAACAGTTAATTGCTAGAGACATCTGATCCAAAGGGATTTAACAAATAGCCACATAAAGAAGATATTTGGCTGAAAGTCTGTGCTTTTGGAAATTAAAACATCCTTCAATTCCCATCCAAAAGCTGAATGGGAACACACGATATTGAAATAATAAATGAAAATAAAATGGTCTATGAAGAATACACAGCTTCCTCCATTTCTTAATCCGTTCCTCATTTGTGCACTTCAAAGACCATGAGTTACTGTATTATTAATAGAAAAGTGAAATTAAGCAAAAAATTGATTTAAAAAAATAAGTTGCTAGTATAACTCACATGTCTGGAAAACCTAAAACTATTTTACTTTGAAGAAAGTATAGTATATAGTATCTATCCATATGGCTTGTCCAAAGTTCAGATAATATAGTTTTTTTTTTTTTTGCTTTCTTTCACTTATTATTTGAATTTAAAAATATAAGCCAAAGGAAGGGTAGGACTGGTTACAATGCCCTCTTCCAGACACAAAATGGCCTGGATATCCATGATCTCACAGTGCCTGGTACTAGTTACACAAGACATTCATAATAGGAGGAAAAGATGGCGACATCAAAATAAAAGAGAAGCCAAGCGGAGTGGTGCACGCCTTTAATCTCAGTACTCGGGAGGCAGAGGTAGGAGGATCGCCAAGAGTTCAAGGCCAGCCTGAGAATACATAGTGAATTCCAGGTCAGCCTCCGCTAGAGTGAAACCTTAATTGAAAAACCAAAATAAATAAATAAATAAATAAATAAATAAATAAATAAATAAATAAAAGAAAGACTATTGAGAGAGGGAGGAGATATGAAGGAGAGTGGATTTATAAAGGGGAAAGTGGGTGTGGTGTTTTGATTCAGGTGTCCCCCACAAACTTAGATGCTCTGAATGTTAGGAGCTGATGGAGATTTGGGAACTAATTCCTCCTGGAGGCAGTGTATTGTTAGGGGCTGGCTTATGGGTTTTATAGCCAGTTTCCCCTTGCCAGTGTTTGGCACATTTTGTTCCTCTTGTCCACCTGATGTTGGCCAGGAGGTGATGTCCACCCTCTGCTCATGCCATCATCTTCCCCTGCCATAATGAAGCTTCCCCTCGAGTCTGTAAGCCAAAATGAGCCTTTTTTCCCCACAAGCTGCTCTTGGTCGGGTGGTTTCTGCCAGCAATGTGAACCTGACTGCAACAGTAAAGTTGGTACTGAGAGTGGCATTGCTGCTAGACACCTGACTGTGTGGCTTTGGCCTTTTGGAGCTGATTTTCAAGAGGAATGTTGGAAGGATTTGAAACCTTGGCCTAAGAGATGTCTTACAGTGCTGTAAGTACAGCTTGATGGACTATTCTGGTCAGAGTTGAAAGACCTGAATGCAGTAAGAACTACGGACTGTGAGGTTTGGCTTATGAGGGTGAGAAAGAGCTTTGCCTGGACTGGACAAGAAGCAGTTTGTGTGAAAGGCTTGCTGTTGTGCTCATATCCTGAGAATTTGTGCAGAGTTGCTTTGTGTAGAAATGGACTGGGGTGAGTAAAGGGATATGGCACATAAATGAACTTCTTCCCACTCAGCTGCAATTACATGATTTTTGTTTTGTTTTGTTTTGTTTTGTTTTGTTTTGTTTTGTTTTGTTTTGTTTTTGAGGTAGGGTCTCACTCTAGCTCAGGCTGACCTGGAATTCACTATGCAGTCTCAGGGTGGCCTCAAACTCATGGCGATCCTCCTACCTCTGCCTCCCAAGTGCTGGGATTAAAGGCGTGCGCCACCACACCCGGCGGGTACTAGAAATTCGAACATGGGTCCTTAGGCTTTGTAGGCAGATATCTTAACCACTAAGCCATCTCTCCAGCCCTCTATATTTTTAATATTTTTATTTATTTGTGAGCTGGGGGTGGGGGGGAAGGCCTCTAGCCACTGAAAACAAACTCCAGATGCCTGTGCCACATTGTGCATCTGGCTTATGTGAGTACTGGGGAATTGAGCTCTGGTCCTTAGACTTTGCAGGCAAATGCCTCGATTGATGAACCGTCTCTCCAGCCCAGTGCTGGGATTGAAGGCATGTGTCACCGCGCCTGGCTCTGCAATTATATGAGATTAGGACTTTTGAGTTTGGTCCAGCTGACCTGTATTGTGGCAACAGGAAGAATGTAGACTCTTCTGAAGGAGCCTGAGTGCTCAATGAGTGTCCTGTTCTTCAAAGTCTGCTTTATCCACCTCACCCAATTAACAAATTGGCACCCTACTTGATATTATGGAGTATAAGAAATGCAGGAAAGAGAGGGTCATGGAATTTGCAACACGGTCTTTTGTTTTGGAAATGGCCATGGGCAGTGTGAAGCAGGTTTGCTGGATGCCTGCAAGGAGATGTGATGGAGCTGTGAGGATGGACCGTGGGTTGCAGGCGAGACCCAGTGGAGATGATGGGACCACAAGATGGCTGCTGAGTTGAGTTGCTGGCCCCAGATGAAGTTGTCCAGGACTGTGAGTAGCCTAGCTGGATGGATGGAATTGGAACTCCAGAGACTTGTTGCTGGTTAGAATTATCGGACTTGGAGACTTTTCACTGACTAGAGCTGTTGGACTTGGAGCTACAGAGTTTGATGTTTGCCCTGTTTAAATTGAGTATTAGTTATATATTTCTTTGCTATGGCCAGTGGCATCTTTTGCAGTGTGAATGTGTATTCTGTACCATTATGGATTTTTTTGTTTTATTTTTGGTATTATGGCTCAGTTAAAAGATTTTGGACTATAGAGATGTTTGAACATCATTGGGAGTGATAAAAACTATGGAGACTTTTAAATTTGGCATGAATGCATTGCATCTTACATCATGTATGGTTAACAGTTTATGGAGGCCAGGGAAGGAATGTGGTGGTTTGGTTCAGTTGTCCTCCATAAACTTAGGTGTTCTGAATGATAGGTTCCCAGGTGATGGAGATTTGGGAAGTAATGCTTCCTGGAGGCAGTGTATTGTTGGGTGTGGGCTTATGGGTATTATAGCCACCTTCCCCTTGCTGGTGTTTAGCATACTCTTCTGTTCCTATTATCCACCTAATGTTGGCCAGATGGTTATGTCCACCCTCTGGTCATGTCATTATTTTCCCCTGCCATCATGGAGCTTCCCCATCGAGTCTGTAAGCCAAAACAAACCTCTTTTCCCACAAGCTTCTGTTGGTCAGGTGATTTCTGCCAGCAATGCCAACCTGACTGCAAGAGTTGGGGGGGGGGGCTGGAGAGATGGCTTAGCAGTTAAGGCACCTGCCTGCTAAGCCTAGGAACACCTGTTTGATTCTCCAGATCCCATGTTTAGCAGGATGCAAAGTGATGCAAGGGCACAATGCCACACTTGCCCACAAAGGGGTGCACATGTCTGGAATTCACTCACACTGGCATGCCCATTCTCTCTCTCTTTCTCTCTCTCTCTCTCTCTGACTCTCTCAAAAAAAGAGTGGGAGAGGGGAGGGATTTATTATTATTATGGTTTTTTGTTTATAATTATGGAAGCTGTCAATAAAACAGTTAAGAATAAAAAAAATAAGCTGGGCGTGGTGGCACACGCCTTCAATCCCAGCACTTGGGAGGCAGAGGTAGGAGGATTGCCATGAGTTCGAGGCCACCCTTAGACTACATAGTTAATTCTAGGTTAGCCTAGATCAGAGTGAGACCCTATCTCGAAAAATTAAATAAATAAATAAATAAATAAATAAATAAATAAATAAATGTACATTTATCAGAATATCAACTTTCCTTAGAACATAATGATAGGAAAAACAATCATTCCCCTTGAATGTTGTAATTAGAATATTTCTAGCTACTGTAACAAGTAAACCACTTAAGTTCAATGGAGCAGTGATAAAGGACAGTGTAGTCCTCATTCCCATTACAAATCAATTGGTATGTTTTGGGGTGTGTGTGTTCACATGGGTATGTGTGGTAGTTTGAATATATGTCCCCCAATATATTCATTGTTTTATTAGTTTATAGTTTGCATCTGCAATCACCTTGCTAGAGGCAATGTCACTGGGCATTAAGGTGTGATGGTGGGTTTGAGATTCCATTGTAAAGATATGCAAAGTGTGCCTAGCGGGAGTTCCTGAAGTGTGCTGTGGCTTGTGGCTGTAGCTTTGCTCTGTGTGCTGTGTGCCTGGTTGGCTTTTGCTCTCTTGCTTGGCCCTGTGGGCAGGCCAGCTTCTTCTGCCATTATGGAACTTTCCCTGAATCTGTAAGCTTCAATAAATAATATCCCTTCCTCCATAACTGTGCCTGGTCTGGAAGTTCATCTCAGTGAACCTGAAGCTGTCTGCTACAGTATGCATGTTCATGTTTGAGTGTGGGCACATGCATGCCACGTCACGTGTGGAGGTCAGAGGCTAACTCACAGGTATCAGTCCTTACATTCCACTTCGTTTGAGGCAGGGTCTGTCTTGTTATTCACCACTCCATTCACCAGGCTGGCTGGCCCCCAAACTTCTGGGAGAGTCTCCTTTCTCTACCTTCCTTCTTGCCACAGTCACACTGTGATTACAAATGCCCACTACAGCATCCAGCTTTTTATATAAGTTCTGGGGTTCCAAGTTCAGGCACACATGCTTGTACAACACTTTCCCCATTGACTCATCTCTCCAGTTCCAAATGTGGACATTTTTAGTCACTGGGCAGTCAGCTTTCCTCCATGAATATGTGTCACTCCTAAGTCAAGCCCTCAGCTCAAGAAAAAGACAATAGATATGGCATCAGTTTCTTTGAAGACCCAAATTGAACTGACAAGCCCCCATTCTATCTAAATGACATGGGCGAGAACAAGCGCTATGATTGTACCTAAAATCAAAGGCAGCTGAGAAACACAGAACCGGACTGAGCAGGTGCCTGGAGGTTGGGAGAAGACGGTGATTTTCAGTGGACAGACCACATCCTGTCAAGATGAACAGCATACTTTGACTCAAAGCAATTGAGAAAAAAAAAAAGGAATTGTGGATTGAATTTAATCCCCCTACAAGACATGTTGACACTCTAGACCTCAGAATATAACTTTATTCAGGAACAGATTGGTTATGGATGTAATTCATGAAGACGAAGTCACATAAAGTAGGATAAGCCCTTCATCCTATCAAAAAAAAAAAAAAGGAGAGTCACAGAGAGAAGACAGCCATGTGACATGTGATTAAATCAGAGAGACCCAGCTACAAGCAATGGTTTGCCAATAGATATAAGAACTTGCAAGGGGCAAGGGAGTTATCACTGTTGGATTCTAAAATTGTGAGATGATCAATATTTTCTGCTCAAAGCCACCACATTTGTGGTACAAGGTAATGGTGGCAATGCTTCCTGGGTCTAATTTCCTGACTGCCTCAAACTCCTGTGTATCCATGGCTGATACTGGCCAAAG
The DNA here is from genome assembly GCA_036365145.1 of Orientallactaga sibirica. Taxonomy (NCBI): domain Eukaryota; kingdom Metazoa; phylum Chordata; class Mammalia; order Rodentia; family Dipodidae; genus Orientallactaga; species Orientallactaga sibirica. Next base: position 9,631,124 of record JAEOAD010000840.1, read on the forward strand.
GAAGTGTGGCTGATGGTGGGGGCAGTTTAAGTGGAGCTGGTTTGATAAGTACAGCCCTTCAATGATGAGTTTTAAATTTTTTTGTGATGGGGAGAGGGGTCATTTCAGAACCTCCTGCTACTAAAAATGGAATATGAGATGTTTGTACCACTTTTGGGGTCCAGATTGACCTGAGTGGCTGAGGAATTGAACTTGGGTCCACAGGCTTTGCAAGAACATGCTCAGTCATTGCCCCAGCCTCATCAAGGATGACTTTGTCAGTCTCATCCCAACTTCCCCAGAGGCAGTTATATCTCAGGGCAGATTTCTCTCTGGTGGTTAATGTCCTCATGATTAATCTTGTCAACTTGATTAGATTGAGAGATACTTAAGAAATTGGTCTCTAGACGTGGTGGCGCACACCTTTAATTCAAGCACTCTGGAGGCAGAGGTAGGGGGATCGCCATGGGTTGGAGACCAGCCTGAGACTACATAGGGAATTCCAGATCTGCCTGGGCTAAAGCAATACTCTACCTCAAAAAAAAAAAAAAAAAAAAAAAAAAGCCGGGCGTGGTGGCGCATGCCTTTAATCCCAGCACTCGGGAGGCAGAGGTAGGAGGAAGTTCGAGGCCACCCTGAGACTACATAGTGAATTCCAGGTCAGCCTGGACCAGAGTGAGACCCTACTCGAAAACCAAAAAAAAAAAAAAAAAAAAAAAGTAAGTTAGTAAAGCACACGTCTACGTGTGTCGATGGGTATGTTTCCAGAGATGATTAGCATGTGGGACAGCCAAGTAAGAGGGAAAACCTACCCTGAATGTAAATAACACCATAACATAAGCAGGGGACCCAGATGGAACAAAAGCAGAAGGGAGCCTGCTGGTACAAGCAATCTCAACTTTCCTTAATTTTTATAAGATGGGTTTTGCTCATGTAGCCCAGGTTGGCCTTGAACTCCCAATCTTCCTGCCTCAACGTCACAAGTGCTAGGATTACAGGCATGTGTCACCACAGTGAGGTCTTGCTTGTTTTAAAAGCAGGGGTATCTACTGATATTGTCATTACACATACACATCAGACTCTAGATTCTTCAGCCTTTGCATATGGAGTACATCAGAGATCTTCTAATCCTTCAGTCTCATACTGGGTCTGCACCATTGTTCTTTCTTGTTCTGTGCTGTCTATCATCTTGTTCTGAGCAACTGCTAGATTCTCTGTATCTCTGGCAGACAGCCTTCATGATACTATCAAGGTTCTGATCATATAAGCCAATCTAATAAATCGCTCACATATATTCTACTGGTTCTGATCCTCTAAAGACTGTTAATACATCCTGTATTCCTTCTCCTTTAAAATGATCCTCTAGATTTCGCATCTTGGTGTCCTAAAATAGGTCTCCTTTGTAAAATGAGTTATCAGAGGCAGTAAGCAATCCTGGGGCAGTTCCAGTTCACCCACCAAGTCTCCAGGACTCATCTCCCTCAAACCCCTATAGATCCCTCATACAATCTGTCCTTTCTTCTACTCCATTATTCTGCGTACCAACACTCACTGTATTCTCCTGTTGAGATCCTACTCAGAGCTAGTCTCATCAGTCAAGATCGCCACCTATGTGGTGTAAGGCAAAGCTGTTGTATCAACTCACTTCAGTGAGCTCTTCAACTAGTAGAAACTCAGTCCTTTGGCCATACCAATTCTGACAGGGTGGCCACTGCAACTCTTAACAGACTGGTCTGGCATCAGGTGGATCTCCAATGGCTCCCACTGCCTTTGTATTGTCATATCACCACAGAGACCTTCAGTCCAACTCGCACCTCCCCCAATTTATGGTCTGGCCATGGCACTCCTGTAGGAATTCTGCCTGAGGATCATTCCATTAAGACCGTGCCTTGACTCTCCTTTCTTACCCTCTTCCTGGTTGCTGAAATTTGAGAGAAGGCTAACGCCACTTCTGCCCACACATGTTAGCACCTGCCCAGGAAGCAGGCCTTAGTTTCCGTGTACTTGATTGGCCTTTGTAACTTGATCAGTCAGCTACCCTTTTCAGTCAGGCTCATAGACAAGAACTCTCCTAAGGTCTTTAAATCTGTGGTCTTCAGATGGATGCCCTGTTGTCTTAATCCATTTTATGTCGTTGTAACAACAAAAAAAAACAGTTGAGTATATGTAAAGAAAAAGCATCAGTTCTTGAATCCCAACAGCATGACACTGGGACCTGCCTGGTTTCAGTGAAAGAGCCTTATGCAGATGACATCACAATGGTAGGAACATGTGTCAGAGGGCCAGATCACAGGGTGAATTAGACAGAAAGTGAGACAGCCCAGCCGCCTTTCGAGTAACCCATTCTCATTGAGAGAACCTGGTCCTGGAAGAACCACATCATATTCCCTCCAAGGGTGGTCCCCTGTGACCTAAACTCCTTCTACCACCTCCCAACATGCTCACACTGGGGATTGTTTCTAGCACATGAACCTTTGTGGAACACAAATCATATCCAAATAACAGTACCCACCACTGAATACATGTAGTGGTTTTTTTTTTTTTTTTTTTTTTTTGGTTTTTCGAGGTAGGGTCTCACTCTGGTCCAGGCTGACCTGGAATTAACTATGTAGTCTCAGGGTGGCCTCGAACTCTTAGCGATCCTTCTACCTCTGCCTCCCAAGTGCTGGGATTAAAGGCGTGCGCCACTACGCCCGGCTCAAGTGTTGTTTTTTTAAAGCAGTCTTAAGATGAGTTTTAAAGAGGAAGTCTCTCTAACAACGTGGCTTGTTGTGTACCTTGCTAGCAAGTGCATTCTTTGTACATTACACTGATTACAGTTTGAGACCATGAGCTGAGCCAATGCATAAATTACTTACTCCGGGGAAGGTTTTACCTCTCCAAAAGCTAAGCTTTAAGCCACAGACAATTTCTCCACCAGGACTCTCAGAGTTTGGTATTATTTAAGGAATCTATAAGTGCATATTGTTCACAGAGCTTCCTAAGTAACTATATACTATTTGAACCACTGTTGGAGTCGCCATCTGGTGATCATGTTGGGGAATGGCACATTTTGATAAGAGGAAATTCTTGGTGAGTCAAAACGAGGTGGTTGTTTTTTAAGATTCTTTGATAGTCTTTGATCTCTTAAGAGATAACAGTAACAGCCTTTCTTTTTAAGCTTTCCTACTTGGAGTCCAATGTCAGTAGAGAATTTTAACGCACAACTATGGAATGTGCTTTATCTTCCGAATAGGAATGATTTCAATGAAGTAACCTCATCGGGTAAACGTTTTCTTCAAAGGGCCTGATAGTAAATATTTTAGGCTTTGTGCACCACAAGATCTCTGTTGCAATTACTAAGCACTGCTGTTGTAGGATTAGAGTTATATGCATACAAATGGGCATGGCGTATCCTAGTAAATTGATTTATAGACTAAAGTTTTAATTTCATGCCATTTTCACCTGTCACCGAATACTGACACTTATTTTTGGCCATTTAAAAATGTAAAAACCAGGCTGGGAAGATTGCCCAGTGGTTAAATATGCTTCCTGTACAAGCATGAGGGTCTGAGGGGGCCTGCAACCACTTGATTTTGAATCTCCACAACCCACGAAAATAGTTGAGCATGGCCACACACAGCTGTAACCCCATGTCCTCAAAAGTAAACAGAGGCCAGAATCTCCCAGGGTCACAAAAAGCAGCAAGCTTCAGTAGCGCTAAGAGTCTCCAGCTCAAATAAGAACTGGAGGAAGAGCAATGCAGGGGGATACCTGACATTCTTTTCCTGCCATTGCAGGCAAGCGCCTCCCACCACAAGTGAGTGAGTGCATAGGGCACTGCGAGGGCACAAACACACGCATACACTCACACACACACCCGTACCACACACACAAAAAAAAAGGAAAAAGAAAGTAAGCCAAAATAAAAACAAATTAAAATGTCAAAACCCTTCTTATTAGGTCTTGAAAAGCAAGGAGCAAATTGGAGATGGCCTTGTGGCCGGGTGCTAAGGGTCCAGGAAAGGTCTTGCACCCCAAACCCTAGGTTTGCTTCTAATTTTAATCAAAGAATTGAATAAAAATGAAGATTGAGAAGGATAATTATTATTATATTTAGATTATATAAGAACAGAGCCAAGGATATGTCCCCATATGGCTAGAGATCTTACATGGAGGGCTTGGAAAAAAGCAAGGAAAGAGAAAAGAAAACTCAAGGAGCTCCTGCCATGTGGGAAGCTGGAGGGGGTATGAAGAACTCATGCAGAGAATAAGGGCTAGAGTCCCTCCCTGCTGGCCCAGAAGAGGGAAAAACTCACCCATGGCTGGAAGTTCCCAAGTGACCAGAGAAACAGCCCTCACTTTGAAAAGGTATTTTTAACCTTTTAGTGGTAGGCTGTCTTCTGGCTCAGGTAGACCAGAGGGCCAGCTGGTTAGTTGGTTAGAGCTAGGGGCTGTCTCAGGAAGAGATTAGCTCTGGCTCCAAGTCCCCGGGGCTGAACTTGATCAACCACAATGTTTAAATCTTATGAAAAAGACCTCCCTCCCAGGAGGGGTCCTGGCTGTTTGTGGAAAAATAGGTCTGGGGCACTAGGCAAGAGATAAGAAATCAGATCATCTTTGATTTCTAGCAAGTGCAAATTTTCCTGCCCTTTTTACCTTTAAGGGTCCAGTCACCCTGTGTCCCCCTCTCAGCCTATGTAGGCCACTGTTGGCAGAGCGCTCATTTGGCTTACATACATTGATGGCCCTCTTCATTGCCTTCTTTCAGGATGATTGTGATGGAAATGGCCTCTGTAAGACTACCTGCCATGTATAAAGTCAAACACATGGGGCCATATTGGAACTGATTTATTTTTAATTTTCAATTTTTTTATGTTTTTTTTTATTTTATTTTTCCAGGTAGGGACTCACTCTAGCTCAGGCTGACCTGGAATTCACTATGTAGTCTCAGGGTGGCCTTGAACTCATGGCAATCCTCCTACTTCGGCCTGCCAAGTGCTGGGATTAAAGGCGTGCACCACCATGCCCTGCTTTTTAATTTTTTTTAATGGAAGAGTGGGGGAATTGGCGTGCCAGGACCTCCAACCACTGCAATGTAACTCCAGATGTGTTCGCCATCATGTGAGAATGTGCAACCTTGCACACTTGCATCATCTTGTGCTTCTGGCTTCCATGAGATCTTAAGAGTCAAACATGAGTACTTGGGCTTTCCAGGCAAGCACCTTAACCACTAAGTCTTCTCTCCAGCCCAGAACTGATTTTTTTAAATAGACTCTGTTCTGAAGTTAACTCCAAATGAATCCATTTGAAGTGAATTGAGAAGACCCACAAAGAAGGGGGTGGGATGAGCAAGAAACTGAAATCCCAGCAGAGGTTAAAAGTGTTATTTTCTTTCCCCTCAAGTTTCTCTGTTTTCTCTTCTGTCCCTGTTCTCCTTGCTTCTGTCTGTACCTCTAAACAGATTATACCTTAGTAATTATGAATATATGCATCCATAGATAGTTGTTTTCCAAATAACTGTGGAGAAAATTCTTACCTTATGAATGTTTTCTTCCCGTGCACACATCAGGGTCTGATGGCTTAGACCAGGGTATATCACCTTTAGATTGGTGACATTTGGGGCTGGGTACCTCTCTTTTGTGGAGGGCTATTCTATACACTGCATAGTAGAAGTTTCATGTCCTTAGTCTCCACCCACTAGATGCCAGGAGTACCCTCTAACCAAGATGTAACAAATCAAAAAATTTTGCCCAAGGGCTGGAGAGATGGCTTAGCAGTTAAACACTTGTCTGTGAAGCCTAAGGACCCCAGTTCGAGGCTCGATTCTCCAGGACCCACGTAAGCCAGATGCACAAGGGGGCACATGCATCTGGAGTTCGTCTGCAGTGGCTGGAGGCCCTGGTGCGCCCATTCTCTCTCTTTCTCTCTCTCTCTACCTGCCTATTTCTGTATCTGTCTCTCTCAAATAAATAAATAATTTTTTTTTTTTTTTTTTTTTTTCGAGGTAGGGTCTCACTCTGATCCAGGCTGACCTGGAATTAACTATGTAGTCTCAGGGTGGCCTCAAACTCACGGTGATCCTCCTACCTCTGCCTCCCAAGTGCTGGGATTAAAGGCGTGAGCCACCACGCCCAGCTAAATATTTTAAATAAAAAAAATTGCCCAAGCCTGGTAATTTTCTTTATAAAAGAACTGCCTCTTTCACAGCCATTGATTTAGGGCCTGGGGAGATGGCTGAGTTGATAAAGGGCTTGTCCCACAAGCATGAGGACCTGACTTCATGTCTCCAGAACCCATGAAAAAAAGCTAGGCTAGATGCTATAACTTGCATCTGTAATCTCAGCACACCAATAGTGAGAGGAAGGCAGGGCAGGAGAAATGGCTGAGAGCCTTGTCATGCAAGGGCTTGTCCCACAAGCATGAGGACCTGACTTCATGTCTCCAGAACCCATGAAAAAAAGCTAGGCTAGATGCTATAACTTGCATCTGTAATCTCAGCACACCAATAGTGAGAGGAAGGCAGAGGCAGGAGAAACCCTTGGAAACTTGCGGACAAACTAGCCTAGTCATATGCAACGGTGCAAAATGAGACCTTGCCTCAAAACAAGAACTAAAACTTGAGGTTCTCTGATCTCCACATGCTCGCTGGGGCTTGCACTTCACCCCACACACAAACACATGGAAAAGAACCAGTGATTTAGAAAAATACATATTTCTTATTTCTTCAGGGTTACAGTGACTATAATTTAAAATACTTTTTTTTTTTTTTTTTTTTTTTTTTGGTTTTTCGAGGTAGGGTCTCACTCTGGCTCAGGCTGACCTGGAATTCACTATGTAGTCTCAGGGTGGCTTCGAACTCTCGGCGATCCTCCTACCTCTGCCTCCCAAGTGCTGGGATTAAAGGCGTGCGCCACCACGCCTGGCTAAAATACTATTTTTTAAAAGCCTTGTGCTATAACTGGAAAACTTTTATTAAGCCAAAACTAGTTTCGCATCATTTTAAGTGTTCTTAGCAGTATTCAACTCACATCAATGCATAGTTTTTATGATATTGTCATATAAATGTCATGTCACTGTCCAGCTTGATGCTCATGCATGAGGGAGACATGGTTCCAGTCAATATTTATGCTCTTGTCCATACAGTGTACCAACCTATGTCATTGTCACAACTGGAACATCCACACTCTTCCACTTTGAAAGTAACCCCATTTTCTATCAATTTTCCGTTCTGTTTCATTCTCAACTTTTTCTTTTGTTCTCTAGCCAGGATCTCTTTTCCCAGGGTTTCATCAAGAACCCCTTCTGTCTTTGTTTCAAGCAGCCTATTATATGGAACCGTATCAAAGGCTTTCTGAAAATTGAGACTATCCATGTTGCATGCATTACAGTTTCCCAATGTGTCTATAAGCTTCTCCAAAGTATACAAAAGAGCCAGTGGAGTCACATAGATAACATCTTTTTACAGAACAGCCCCTTGCTCTTTTTTTTTTTCTTTAAGCCAAAAGACCCATCTGAAAGGGAGAAGTACTTGTTGAGTATGTTTTTAATCCATTCCAAATCTTTAGATGATTGGCATCATGTCGACAGTCTTCTGGAAAGTTCAAATCATTTTTCTGGACACCACAAAGGTTTGTTAACAGAGCTCCAGTCTTCTCAGAATAGTGTGGACTGGGGCTGATTTAGAGTTAGCTAGCACGGATTGAATCCTTACCAACTAGCATGTATACAGGCCCAGCTGATCTTTGTGAGCATTTCATGAGGTAGGTGGGGTATGTGTCCTCCTTTTACAGATAACAGGTATTGGTCTCAAAGGCTAGGATCACAAAATTTGAACTTGGGTGCTCTGACTTTACTCTGTCCATTCTCTTTCCTCTACAACACACAGGGAGAACAAAGAGGCCTGAACTGTGGGCCTGAGTTTCTCACTAAGTACTAAGCAGTAAGTTTCTCAGTACTCAAATTGTAATCCTTGGAAGTGACAGAGGATTTAGTAATAATCTTAAGAACAATGAAGATAGAAATAAAGAAGTTGAATTTATGAAAACTATGCTCTTTTATACCAAGAAATATTACTTAGCAAATAATAAGCATTGTGTACAGGAAACTTTGGGGGGGGGAATATTCAAGGTAGGGTCTCACTCTAGCTCATGGTGATCTGGAGTTCACTATGTAGTCTCAGGGTGGCCTTGAAGTCAAGGCTATCCTCTTACCTCTGCCTCCCACGTGCTGGGATTAAAGGCATGCACCACCATGCCCAGCTCAGGACACTTTTTAAATGAAATATTTATGAAAGAAATAAAATTCTTAAAAGTGTAGAAATCCATTAGATAGCACTTCATTCATGGGCTGCAAAGGAAGAAAACGTAATCATCTGTATATGTGTAGAAACCATGTGGGTCCACACATCCTGGTTTTCCCACTGCTGGTGCTGCTGACATAAGAGGAATTCTTGGACTCAACAGAAAGCCCAGCTACTTAAATGTATAATTCACTATTACAGGGAGAAACCCTTTGTCTAAAACAAAAACCAAATTTCTTCTAAAAATAGCCCTAGTTTTCTCTATTACATCCACATGCATGAGAAAGTAGTGCATGTGTGCCAACCCACACCGTAGTACACACAAACACACAGAAGTTATCCACTAACAAGCTTCCCTAGCTCTCTATTTCAGTGATTCTGAAAAAGTCAACAATGACCACAATTACAGTCATTAGACAGACATATAGATCATTGTAGAAATTCACAAATGGTCCTAAATGTGAAACCAAACATTATTCTCTTATAATATATTCAATTCAAAAGAATGACCAACTCTGAAAGAGGAGACACAAATAAATAATGTAATAAGTTCCTTGTGATAAACATCATGAAAATATGAGATCGTTATTAATATAAAGAGCTATTTGCCAAACCCTCTGTCCAGCAAAGGTAGGTAAGAGTTGTGCTCACGGAATGTGACTCTCAACAGAAGACACAGAAAATGACACTCCACACACATACACACGTATAAAAAAAAATAAATAAATGAAGCTGGATGTGGTGCTACATTTTTTTAAATTTTTTTTTTTTTGGGAGAGAGAGGGGCAGAGAGAGAGGGAGGGAGGGAGGGGAAGACAGAGATGGGCACGCCAGCAGTGTCTCAGCTGCTGAGAACGAAATCCAGATGTGCGCGCTCCCTTGTGGTCAAGTGCAGCGTTATGCTCTTGCGTCACTTTGCATCTGGCTAAACGTGGGACCTGGAGGTTGGAACTGCTGGAGATTGGAACCAGCGTTCTTAGGCTTAGGAGGCAGGCGCCATAACCCCTAAGCCATCTCTCCAGCCTAACATGTTTTTTAACATCAGCACTTAAGATGCAGAGGTAGGAGGATCTCCAAGAGTTCAAGGCCAGACTACACAGTGTGTTCCAGGTCAGCCTGGGTTTGGGTGAAACCCCACCAAAAAATAATAAATAAATGAATAAATAAATAAATAAATTAACAAACATAATATACATAAAAGATGCTTTAGGTGCTGGAGAGATGGCTTAGCGGTTAAGGCGCCTGCCTGCTAAGCCTAAGAACCTGTTTCCAATCTCCAGGTCCCACGTTTAGCCAAATGCAAAGGGACGCAAGAGCGCACACATTTGAATTTTGTTCGCAGCAGCTGAGACTGCTGGCGCGCCCATTCTCTGTCTCCTTCTCCCTCTCTGTCTCTCTCTGTGTCTCTCTCCAAAAATAAATAAAAGAAATTTAAAAAAATTTTTTTAAAAAAAAAAGATGTTTTTATGCCGGGCGTGGTGGTGCACGCCTCTAATCCCAGCACTTGGGAGGCAGAGGTAAGAGGATCGCCGAGAGTTCGAGGCCACCTTGAGACTACATAGTTATTCCAGGTCAGCCTGGACTAGAGTGAGACCCTACCTCACAAACAAAAAACAAAAAAAAAAAAAAAAAAAAAAAAAAAGTTGTTTTAAAGCCTAGGGAGCATGGTTAAGAGGCAGGTTGCCTGAGGGGTGACCCACACCTTACAAAGCTAGCAATAATCATGTGAAAACCATAAGTTCAAAGTCAACACAGGGAACCTCAAACAGGCATTTTCACTTCTGATTGCCTGTGGGGCCGGGCGACGTTGCAGGGGCAGCTTATACCACCTCCATTACCACACCTCTTTCTTCCTTCTTGTCCCATGTCCCCATCACTCATTCTTCCTCCTCTTCCTCTCATCTTTCCCTTCCTTTCTGCCTCTTTACCTTCTTCCTCCTCCAACAAACTGACCACAGCCAGGGGTGACCTGGACAGCGCAAAGTCTATCCATGTGCTTGAAGGCCCTGTGCGGGGAGCGAGCTCTGCAATCTGGTGGCTGACTCACAGCTTGTCATTGCCTTCTTCATCCGGGACACCTGGGGAAGGCAGAGACAGCCCACGACCAGCCCAAGGTCATGGAGCCCAAAGCTTAACGGACGTGAGCGCTATCTGCCTTCATTCAGGGCTGCCGGTGGTGGAGGAGGTGGCGCACAAGCCTTAAATATGCTCGGAGGCATCAAACACGGCATCAAGTTGTCGGAAAACAGCAGGACGAGAGAGGAAACAGTTTTGTACGTGGCCCGCCCTCGCGGTCACGCAGGGTAAGAGTCTGAGGACACCCGTGACCATGGTTGGCCTAAGTGACGCAACAGAGAGGGGCGGGGCTCCGCGGCGCAGTGACGTCACCAACGCGCCGCCCTTTTTGGCCTCGCGGATTCAAATAGGGGGCGGGGCTTGGCAGCTGCGTAGTGACGTCACGGGCACGCTCTGAGGGAGACGCCTCCGCCATGTTTGGCAGAGCTGGCTCAACGGAGGGCGGGGCTCTGCGTGGGCGGAGTGACGTCACAAATAGGCGGGCACGGAGAAGGGCTCGCCCTGTTTGGCTTCGCGGAATTCAACAGAGGGTGGTCGGGGCTCTGAGGTGGCCTCTGTGACGTGGAAAGCGCTGGCGTGGTGAAGCGGCCGCCATTACTCAGAACGAACTTCGTGGGCGGGGCGCCCGGACAGGTTAGGCTAGGCGGGGTTGAGTGACATCTGTAAGGACGTGGGGGCGGGACTTGGCAGAATGGCGTCCGCGGATTGGACGGTAGGGCTGTCAAGGCGGGTGAGGCTTGATTTGGTTGGACGGAGGCCGGGGTGTGGCGAGCTGAGCGGGTGTGGCTGCGCTGTCCCGTCCTTTATCTCGGCTGTGCGCGAGGTCCTCCTCTGTTCAGTTCCGGTTCTCCTTGGGGTCCGGGCCGGGGCGGTCCCTGTGGCAGGTGGGCGTTAATGTCCCTCCTCCATCGTTGCCCTGTCTGCAGAAATGGAGGCGCAGCTCGGGCTCAGGCCTGCTTCCCCCTCAGGATCCCCGCAGAGGCTGCAGCACCCGCGCCTCCGCCCTGCTTAGCGCCCCAGACACCTGCTCCCTCCATTCCAGAGCCTGGCTGTCCTACACCTCAGTTTAGCGTCTCTGAGCAAGTACCCCGAGGGAATCACCTGAGCACCTGTGCGAGGCACAGGGTCATCGTTCATTCTTGGCGACCTGTCATGCCCGCTCAAGGCTTTGAAAGAACACACATTGCTTCCATGTTGACGTTGATAGCAAGTGTGTGTGACGTGATGTCTCTCCCAGTTATAAACTTTTTTTTCTGCAGCTAGTTGGCAATGAAATGCATTGCATTGTTAAATAATAACAGCATAATAATTGGTTATTAATTAATGCTTAACATTTATTAGTAAGCTAATCATTGTTCAATAACATGGGTTAATTTTATTTACTCATTTATTTATTTGAGAGATTGCTAGAGACACAGAGAGAGGCAGATAGGGAGAATCTGTGCAGCAGGGCCTCCAGCCACTGCAAAGGAACTCCAGAAGCATGAGCCACTTTGTGCATCTGGCTTATGTGTGTCCTGGGGAATTGAACCCAGGTCGTTTGGCTTTGCAGGCAAGTGCCTTAACCGCTAAGCCAACTCTCCTACCCAGCAAGGGTTAATTTTGTCAGTGTTTTAAAAGAAAAGATCAGGTGCCTGACAATGGGGGACAAGGAACAATTTGCTCTATTTGAAATTTACTGATGTAATAAGAAAAAAAGAATTGTGTTGATCCTTTGGAATTTAATGTACACTATTTTTCCTGTTTCATTTGGTGAACACCTCTCCCTACAAAAGGAAAAAATGTCAAATGCCTCGCTAATTGGGTCTTATGTATCTGACTGTATAGCCTAAGTACTGACAAAACGTAAAATGCTATTTTTTTTTTTTAATTGATAACGCTATAATGGACCCAGGTGAAGAGGTAAAAGAAATGCATTCCTTGAAAAGGTCCTGGGTTTAATTAAAAGTAAATGATACATAAGCCGGGTGTGGTGGCACACGCCTTTAATCCCAGCACTCGGGAGGCAAAGGTAGGAGGATTGCCGAGAGTTCGAGGCCACCCTGAGACTACATAGTTAATTCCAGGTCAGCCTGGACCAGAGTGAGACCCTACCTTGCAAAAAAAAAAAAAAAAAAAAAAAAAAGTAAATGATACAACTCTACTTCAAACAAGAAAGTGTGTATGTTGAAGTTCTAGCAGGACAATGGTTAGCATAAGATTAAGACGTGCATAGGATGAACTGGCGATTTGCAGCACTTTCTTTCTTTTTTTATTTTTATTTTTTTTTTTTTTTTTTTTTTTCAGCAGCAGCAGCAGTGCTGTCATGTCAGCAGCTAGAATGAGGCAGATCAACTTGTCCTTTGCAGACTGTGGGTTTCTGCACACTTACCACTTGGAGGCAGCATCTGCATTTCACAAACATGGCAAAAAGCTGTTGAAGTAAGTCAAGGCTTTTGCTGGAGCTTCTGCTGGATCCTTGGTTGCTTCTGTTCTGCTAACAGTGCCAGAAAAGATCAAGGTAATTACGTCCTAACTAGGCTGTGTTCCTCATTTAAAAAAAAAAAAATCACAAAAATGAGTGCCAGCTCTACTAAGGGAATGCTGCGGAGAAGTCATCATGTTTTGCCTGGTTAACACAAGGTTAAGATTCTGTTTTAAGACTGAATGAGGATCCATGCTCTGGGTTTGAAGAAAAAGATTATTTGGGGCTGGCAGTAAGAGAAGGAAATAAAAAGCCTTATTTTACTGCCGAGTTTTAATTTAGCCTCTAGATTCCAGTTCTGCTTCTGTCAGACAAAGGACACTTCTTTCCATGACAATGGCTCAGAGCCCAGAGCCTGCTTTCAAGGCCTTGAACTTAAAGTGGCTTAAATCTCTGTTCATGGTTATTATCTGGCAGGGAAATAAAACAAACTGTAAGCATGCAATTTTGATTAAGTGAAATAACATGGGGATTTAATTGGTTTTTAATTCTCACAGTAAGAAGTTCTGAGTTCCACACAGTTTAACCAGATGCAATAAATATAGGCTTCATTGGGTATTTTCTTTAATGCAGTGTATGCTGTCAAAGTGTATTTTCTGCTGTTTGGACTGTGATCAAGTGTTCACTGTGAGACTTGGTTTGTATGGATGGAGAAAATATTTGTCGATTACTCACACAGGCTAGCGGCTTGGAGCAGTGCTAAAATAATGATTTAACACATTCATGCTCAAGGATGAGTTTGGAGATTATAAGATTTTAAACACCAAGATCTCATTCCCAAATCTGTTTGTGAGCTGCTTATAGAAAGAAACTGGATTTGATGCCATTTATTTCCCCCAGAAATCCACTTATCTTCTTGTGTTTAGATGGTTGACTTAGAGAGCAGTGATTAAAAACTGTGGAGATGACAAAGAATGAGAGCCTGAGGGAAAGTGTAAGTAGGTGTGAACACTTCCTGAAAGCTAGCCACTTCTAGGCTTTGAATTGCAAGGGAGGGGAAATTGTCTTTTTTGAAGCAGCAGGGCACTGGGAAGTACAGCTTAACTGTAATTCTGTTATTGAGACATTTCATGACTTGCCTGAATTTGAGACTTGGAATCATCATGTTTTCATGTCAGATTGCCTGTTTTAATTGAAGACTTCTTTGTGTTGGTATACCTATTTGGTTGCTAACAATGGAAAGTGAAAACAAACAAACAAATAAAAATTCTTCTTTCATTGACCTAGGACATCCTCTTTTCTTCCTTTCCAAAAATATTTTTTTTCAGCCATTTGTCAGATTGCTTTGACATGTTTTTGCACATTCTTTTCAACCTGCTCCAAAGCCTGTTAGCTCAGTTCCTCCTGATGCTCAAGCTTGGCACTGTGGTGACAAATGCATGAGTAATGAATCTTGTTCAGAGCTTGTGCATGTATAATGAAGAGGCACGCCTGATGCTAGGTGTATTTTAGGCAGGTGTATTTTAGGTAGACAAATTTAGACATTGGTATGTAAGAGCTGGGTGCTTCAAATCATCCAGGCAGCCATCACAATATGCAAGGACAGCATGCTGTTAGACACCCTGGGGCACTCAAACCCATTCAAACTCAAATCAGCAAACCCATTCTCTGGTAAATTTGCAGCTGCTTCAGGGTAGGAAATGGACTAAGTGGGGAACCCAGATTAGTAAGAACAGAAGGCATTTGGAAGGGGCCACCCCCATTTCTCAGCTGGGTGCTTTCTGAGGGTAGGCCTACAGTCTGCCCACTTCAGACCAGCCAGAGTTACTTTATCCAAATGCACATTTAATTTTCTCAGTCTGATGCAAGATTTGGGGTTTCAGGAAGGGTCTCCCAAAACCCATGAACACCAATTTTTGATTTTTTTTAGCAAAAACTTGATTTAAAAATGACTTGAAAAGGATAAACTATGAATTATTTAGTTTATTTAGGGAGAAAACATAATTCGTGGGGTTTATTTAAGGGAAATTGATACCTAGGAAAAGTCTGGAGCACTTCCACACACATGTGGAAGAGCAGACATAGAAGCCCTGAGCCACATGAAGAAAGTCGAGGCTTAAGGAAGAGCAGCAGAGGGAAAGTAACAAAGCAGAGACTGGGAAATTCAGATGAGAAATGGGTGGTAAAGAGAGTTACACCCACGGATACCCAGAGTTTAGAGAAATCACACTGGCAGAAGGCCCAGAAGGTAGAGGAAATACCCACGTGGTAGATCCAGACTTGAGAAGAAGTATACACGTGGTAGACTCAGAGGACAAAGATGAATCATATCTGGAATTAAAGTATGAAGTTACCCCAAAGCATGACACAGATGGAGGACAAAATAGAGAAATGCCCCAGCTGCAGGGAAGCCTTCTCTCATCTCAGCTCATGTGTTGAGAAGAAGAGAGGTGGACTTACATATGTGCAGACAAGAGAGAGGAGAGGAAGAGAAACAGGAAGGAGAAAGAAAGGGGGAGAGAGGAGAGGGAAGGAGTACCATAGCTGGGAACTTTCATGACATACCATGAGCAACCCTCAGTGGAGGAGGCTGGTGGTCATGTGTCACACTAGGCAGGGCCACTTTGAGTCTTATTTTCTACTGACTTGGAGCTGAGCATATGCTAGGCTCAGGAATAGAACTGGTCTCAATCTAAGCATTTTAAAAAAAGAGGTGGGGCTGGAGAAATGCCTTAGCACTTAAAGCACTTGCCTATTAAGCCAAAGGACCCAGGCTCAATTCCCCTGTACCCACATAAGCCAGATGCACAAGGTAGCACATGCATCTGTAGTTGCTTTGTAGTGGCTAGAGGCTCTGGCATGCCCATTCTGTCTATCTGTCTGTCAGAGAGAGAGAGAGAGAGAGAGAGAGAGAGAGAGAGAGAGAGTGTTGCCTCTTTCTATCTCTATCTCAAATAAATAAAATTAAAATTTAAAAATTTACTAAATTTCAGTGTCCTATCCAGTGGCTGACAAGTTAAAACAAGTAAAAGATGGGATGTCAACATGAGAGCTGTGCTTCAAGGAAATAACAGCCAAATCTGAGGGCCCATGGCCCAGAAACAAGGACTCAGACGAACCTGAGTGGCATGTTCTTTGCATATGAGCTTTAAGCAGAGGACAAAGAAAGGAATAAAACTAAGTAAGCAGGCCACATAAAAGCAGGGCTTACCTTTCCTGTGGGTTTCAGATGCTAAAACATTCTTATCTTTAGAGGTTGATGGAAGCTGGAGGTTTGCAATGCTTAGGATGAAAAGTTTCATAGTCATAAGAATGTTAATTCAAATACAAAAGTAGGTGAATGGCTATGAAAGTGTCCCTTCAGCCCAGAGTAGTTTTGGCTCTCAACCTGCAGCTTTCTGGCTCTTCACAATCAGGATGTTTTAGTCCCACAAGGTCTGAAGGATCTTCATTATAGACATAGCTTCTTCAAAGAGGAAACACAGACAGACGTCTCCATGGGTTGACAAACGTGTAACCAAGGGGCTGTCATAGGCAAGACTAGTGCTCAAGATGAATTTACAAAAACAAGTGGTGACCTCAGCGCTTGGCAAAACACAGTTATCCCACTCTTGCTCTCCCTGGTGGTTGGACATCTTCAACACCCTCTGTCTGCCTCTCTGTCTGCAACACCCAATGAAAATGCTACTGTTTGGGTTTTTTTTTCTTTCATTTTTTAAATTTACTTTTTTTAAATTTACTTATTAGAAAGAGAAAAGGCAGAGAGAAAGAGAGAATGGGCATGCCAGGCCCTCAGCCACTGCCAACAAGCTCTAGGAACATGCACCACCTTGTGTATCTGGCTTACATAGGGGTAGTGACACCTGGTTATGACTTCATGGACCGACTGAGGCAATGTTTTTATTTTTCTCCTCATAGTCCTGCTTCAAGTGTGTCGTGGGAAACAAGTTGCATGTTTAGTAACCACCATTCTTGTTTAAATCTTTTGTATCTTAATCTTTTTTAACTTTTTTGTTTATTTGAGATAGGGTCTTGCTCTAGCTCAGGCTGACCTTTAATACACTATGTCGTGTCACAGTGGCCTTGACCTCACAGCTATCCTCCTACCTATGCCTTTGCTGAGTGCTGAGATTAAAGGTGTGTGCTACCACATCTGGCTAATCTTTGTAACTCTAGTAGTTTCTTCATATTGTTTAGATTTGTTATATAATTCATTTGAGAAGGTTGTGTTTTTGTAGTTAATGCTAGACTAATTTCTCATAGTTTTTGTAGTAGTTACTTTCTAAGTACTGGGTCAGTATACCCAGCCAGAATCAGTTTAAGAAAGGAAAGTTTTGTTTTCAGCTTACAGTGTTGAGGGGAAGGCTGTTTGGCAGGGAAAGCATGGCAGTTGCACATCTTCATGTCAACAGTGAAGAAGGAGAAAGAGTGGGGGGGGTGGAATGAAAGGGAAATGGGAATGAGTTGTAAAACCTAAAGGCCCACCCTCGATGACACACTTTCTCCGTCAAAGGTCTACCTCCTAAAGATTCCATTGCCTTTTTTTTTTTTTTTTTTTTTTTTTTTTTTTTTCTTTTCGAGGTAGGGTCTCACTCTGGCTCAGGCTGACCTGGAATTCACTATGTAGTCTCAGGGTGGCCTCGAACTCTCCGCGATCCTCCTACCTCTGCCTCCCAAGTGCTGGGATTAAAGGCGTGTGCCACCACACCCGGCACCATTGCCTTTCTTAATAGTGCCATCAATTGAGGATTAAGTATTCAAACACATGAGCCTTTGAGGGACATTTTTTATTCTGACCCCCACATATTTTGAATGATTTTTCTTTCATTTTTCCAGTTACATTATATTGTCTGCAAATAACATTTATTCTGCATCCTCAGTATAAGTATGTGTACCCTGTATGTTTTACTTATTTTATTGCCCAGCTCTAAAGCTCAGAAGAGGTTCTATTTTCCTCTTTCAGGCAGGGTGTTACTTTAACCCCAAGTTAACCTGGAACTTGCCATATTGTCAAGGCTGGCCTTGAACTCATGGCAATCCTCCTATCTCAGCTTAAGAAGATTTTTTTTTTTTTTTGGAGAGAGACAGACAGAGAGAGAGGGAGAGGGAGACAGAGATGGGTGCACCAGCAGTCTCTCAGCTGCTGTGAACAAAATCCAGATGCGTGCACCCCCTTGTGGGCAAGTGTGGCATTGCGCCCTTGTGTCACTTTTGTATATGGCTAAACGTGGGACCTGGAGATTGGAACCAGGTTCTTAGGCTTAGCAGGCAGGTGCCTTAACCGCTAAGCCATCTCTCCAGCCCAAGAAGAGATTTTTAAAAAAATGTTTATTCATTTATTTGCAAGCAAAGAGAAGAGAGAGAGAGAGAGAGAGATGGAAGACAGGCAGACAGAGGGAGAATGGGCGCACCAGGGCCTCCAGCCATTGCAAACAAACTCCAGAAGCATGTGCCCCTCATGCATATGGCTTATGTGGGTCCTAGAGAATTGAACTGGGATCCTTTGGCTTTGCAGGCAAATGCCTAAACTGCTAAGCCATTTCTCCAGCCCAGGAAGAGATATAAAAAAAAAAATGAAAAATTAATATTTATTTTTGAGGTAGGTGCTCAGTCTATCCCAGGCTTACCTAGAACTCACTGTGTAGTCTCAGGCTGGGTTTCAGACTTAGAGCAGTCCTCTAGCTTGCCCTCCCAAGTGCTGGGATTAAAGGTGTGCACCATTTCCCAAGACTTAAAAACTTTTTGATAGGGGGATGGAGAGAGTTCAGTGGTGCTTGCCTGCATAGCTTGGTCACCTGGGTTCAATTCCTGAGAATTCATGTAAAGCCAGATGCACCAAGTAGCACATGCATCTAGAGTTCTTTTGCAGTGGCTAGAGGCCCTGTTGTGCCCATTCTCTGTGCCTCTACTTATAAATAAATAAATCTATAAATTATAAATGCCAAGATCATTTGGATAATTATCATATGTGCACATTATGTGTATTGATCATAACCTCCTTCTGTCTCCGGTCCACTGAACCCCTGCTTTCTATGTAGTCCCTTTTCTATTTTAGGGTTTTTACATGTTTACTTTTTCTTCCTCCAGCAATCGTATCGAATGCAAAGATGGTATTCATTTTTACTTCTTCCCCCCGCTACTAAATAGAAAGAAATGCTTTCTATTTACTACTCCTTGTATGAAATATAGTTTTGTGGTGATTTTTTTTTTTTTAATTTTCAAGGTAGGGTCTCATTCTGGCCCAAGCTGACCGGGACTTTACTCTGTGGTCTTAGGGTTGCTTGAACACTCAGAGATCTCCCTACATAACTTGAAAGATATTTGCTTCTAGATGGACTTAATCAAAAACTCTCTAGGGTGTCTTGTGGTTTGGGGGTGATTAATATTTTTATCCTTGCTTTTTTTTTTTTTTTTTTTTTTTTTTGGTTTTTCGAGGTAGGGTCTCACTCTGGTCCAGGCTGACCTGGAATTAACTATGTAGTCTCAGGGTGGCCTCGAACTCCCGGCTATCCTCCTACCTCTGCCTCCCGAGTGCTGGGATTAAAGGCGTGCGCCACCACGCCCGGCTTATCCTTGCTTTTTAAACTCACGTATTCTACTTTTCCCCACTAGACTTTGGTAATAAGTGGTTATGATTTAAAATGTTGATTTTGTAAATGTTTAAATAGCTGTACACATGCAAGTGTATGGTGTGTGATATGCCATATATATATATATGCCTGTGTGTATGCATGTGTGTGCCATGCATGTTTGTGCAGTAGGCAGATAAAAATTGTGGATACTCCTCTCTGTCTTTCACATCTGTATTTTCCTGAGATGGGCTCCCTCAACTCAGAGCTGCTGTTTTGGTTCAGGAAGCCCTAGCCTTTCTCTATTGTTTGCCATCCAGTATGGGTTGTAGTTGTGTGTGACCATGCCCGACTTTTTAATGCTGAACTTGGAGGATGGGAATGGTGGGCTACTAAATAAAGAATTCACTAAGAAGTAGAGAATACCTCATTTTTGTGCTAAGGTACATGATCTGAGTAGCTGGAAAGAAGTTTAGAAACAGAGAATTCCTTCCTTGGTGAAAATAGTTACATGTATTCTGAGAAATAACATCAAACACATGGGATATTCCAGACTTTCACAAGTATGAAAATCAATTCATTACCTAATTTTGAGATATATCTAGTTTCTATAATTTCCAGACTATTAGCAAACTTAATTTTGAATGGGATATTAAGAAAGTATAAAACAGTATTGTAATGTCCTGAAATAATTCTATGGAAAATGCCTTCACAGCTAAAGTTATTTGTTTATCCTGTCATTGTCTTACTCTGCAGCTCAGGTGGACCTAAGATAACTGTGTAGCTCAGGCTGGCCTCAAATGTGTGGCAATTCACCTGTCTCAGCCTCCTGAAAGCTAGAATTGAACATGTGAGCCACCATGTCTAATTTAAATATTAAAAAAAATACTTAGCCGAGTGTGGTGGTAAATTACTTTTAATCCCAGCCCTTGGGAAGCTAAAGTAGGAGGATCACTGTGAGTGTGAGGCCACTCTGAGATCACCAAGTGAATTCCAGGTGAGCTTGCACTAGAATAAGACCCTATCTAAAAAAAAAAAAATTTTTAAAGCCGGGTGTGGTGGCGCACGCCTTTAATCCCAGCACTTGGGAGGCAGAGGTAGGAGGATCGCCATGAGTTCAAGGCCACCCTGAGACTACATAGTTAATTCCAGGTCAGCCTAGACCAGAGTGAAACCCTACCTCAAAAAAAAAAAAAAAAAAAAAATTAATTATGTGCGTATATGTACATCTATCTATATATACATATATTAATATTTTACTTATGTATGTGAGAGGCACACAAAGAGAATAGGCACACCAGGGCCTGTAGCCACTGCAAACAAACTCCAGACACATGTGACACCATGTGTACATAGCTTTACATGGGTCCTGGGGAATTGAACTTAGGTCCTTAGGCTTTGCATGCAAGTGCCTTAAGTGCTGAGCAATCTCTCCACCCCCGTAAATATTTTTTAAATTCATTATTTTAGGGAGATGTACATATAGATTGTGGGCATGCCAGGTGGTCCTTCAGCCACTGCAAACAAACTCCAGATACATGCACTACTTTGTACATTGGGTTTTGGGAAGTTGAACCTGGGTATTTTGGCTTTGCAGGCAAATGCTCTAACCTCTAAGCCATCTTTTCAGCCCCCAACTTTTTAAAACTTTTTTCTCATTCATTGAGAGAGAGAGAGAGAGAGAGAGAGAGAGAGAGAGAGAGAATTGGCACACCAAGCCACTCTAGCCACTGCAGTTGAACTTCAGTTGCATATACTACCTTGTGCATCTGGCTTACAGGGGTTCTGGAGAGTTGAACCTGTGTCCTTAGGCTTCACAGGCAAGCACCTTAACTGGGTTCTGGAGAGTTGAACCTGTGTCCTTAGGCTTCACAGGCAAGCACCTTAACTGCCAGGGAATCTCTCCAGACCCCTAGCTATTTTTGATAGAAGGAATTCTGCAGAGGATAGAGTACAGAGTTGGTGAGAGTGGTTTCTGCTGCTTTCCCAGGAAATAGCACAGAGTACACCAGTGATGGATAGAAGATGAGTCACAAGAGGAATCATTTGAGTGCTGTGGTGTTTTAAACTTGGATGACTGAGTGGTCCCAGTACCACTGGGGAAAGGGAGATGCCAAGAGGAATGGTTCAGGTGTGTGAAGGAGGACTAGGGCATTCCTCCCCTTCCCTCCTCGTCTCTTCTTATGTCTTCATGCTTTAGACAATGGCTGTCAGCTTTGTTCTGTTTGCCTTAG
Organism: Orientallactaga sibirica; assembly: GCA_036365145.1. Classification (NCBI taxonomy): domain Eukaryota; kingdom Metazoa; phylum Chordata; class Mammalia; order Rodentia; family Dipodidae; genus Orientallactaga; species Orientallactaga sibirica. Next base: position 9,652,667 of record JAEOAD010000840.1, read on the forward strand.
TGGTAACTTAATGCACAGTCTTTTCTTTTGACCACGTTAATAACTTTACAGATTGCGTGTATTTGAAAAATGATTCTAGTTTATTTCACATGTTGCTATTTTAAGGCCTGTATGAAGTCATTTCCTAGCTTAGTAGTCATACCATTTATTTATTTATTTAACAGATGGGGGGGCAGATAGAGAGAGTGGGTACATCAGTGCCTCTAGCCACTGCAAATGAACTCCGGATGCATGTGACACCTTGTGATTATGGGGGTACTAGTGAATCAAACCTTGGTCCTTTGGCTTTGCAGGCAAGTGCTTTGAGCACTAAGCCATCTCTCCAGCCCTGTGCCTTCATTTACTACAAATTTAACTGGCTATTAATAGCCTTGCTATTTTTTTTTTCTAATCTATGTTGACAGTTTTCAGATTTAACTCAGGTATAGCAGTTTTTAAAAATTGTTTAAAATTATATTGTACCTCCTTTCATTGCTGTGGCAATTCTGTGTATCTACAGCAACGTGGGTGATAGTCAGTTTGTGTATATGACATGTAATGTCATATTAAGGTCAGTGGATGCCTGTCACCTGAGCCATTTATTAGTTCTTTGTTGGAAATAGTCAAAATCTCCTTAGTAGTCATTTTAAACTAATTTGTCCTCACCTCTACCTTTCTTTTTGCCTATAGTGTATTTAGTCTCCCATCCATTTGTGCTTATGTAACTGCCATGGGGTTGGAATTGGGCTATAAGCTACTTCTGGCATATATGTTTCTGCAGTAGCCAGATAAAAATGTGGATGCTCCTCTTTGTCTTTCACAACTGTATTTTCCTGAGATGGGGACTCTCCCTCAATCAGAAGCTGCCGTTTTGGTTCCGAGAGCCCTAGCAGTTCTCCATTCTTTGCTATCCACTATGGGTTATAGTTGTGTGTGACCATGCCCAACTTTTTAATGCTGAACTTGGAGGATGGGAATATAAAAACTGCCAACCAAGATTACGTTATCCCGAAAAGCTGTCTATCCAAAGTTATGGAGAAATAAGGACATTCCACAACAATAACAGGCTAAAGGAACGTATGACAACTAAACCACCTCTACAGAAAGTGCTTGAAGGAATTCTTCTTGCTGATGCCTGTGTAGAAGGGTCACACACCTGAGATCATGATCACGTGCACTCTGACAGGTCATGGTAGACACAGTAGCTTCAGAGGTTTCTTCTCAGCACACACCAAGCAGCTGAGAGCCACAGCCAGCAGCAGAGTCTTCATGGTCCAGGTGCCTGTCTCCTCTTCCTCTTCCTCACAAGCTCAGGTCAGCTCTCTACTCTGCAGAGAACATGGAAGTTTGCTGTAGATAAAGTCCATCTCTGCAGGATGTGGGAGGAGCCAATTGGTAATCACAAGACTCTGCCTGAAAGGGTTTTTTCCCCCTTTTCTTCCTTTTTTTAATTTTATTTTTATTTTTTATTTTTTTGCACATCCTGGTTTGAGCTGGTTTGCACCTGGGTTTGGCATTTTGTTATTTTGATAATGAGATTAGTGATAAGTGATGCTAGAGATAAAGTGGAAAATTGACATTAAACTCTTGAAGGTGCACCATCCACAGGAAATGTTTTAAGGACAGAAATCCTTTTATACTCTGTTATGTAATGGAGGAGAATGGGAAAGAGGGCCCCAGAGGTTCAGAGAACATGGGCAGAATCTTGATCTGGGTCTTGCGTTTCTCTTTGGCATCAGATGTTTGCTGGCATGGTTACTCGGTTCTCAGTAGGGGAGCCAGGGATTCAGTATGGCCTCAGAATAATACTGGGCTGTGAGGCACTGGAGGGCCGTCATGCAGCCAGTTAGAGTGGGGAGAAGGATGTTTGGAACCTTGGTCCATAGTGGAATTTGAGTCCAGAGTTCACTGTGAGTGCTCCAGGGCTTTAATGGTTGTGTGGTGTTAGTACTGGGACGTCCTGAAGTCATGCAAAGATAGGTTCTGGGCTGGAATGCTTTAGGGTGCTTTGAAAACTGGGACTCAGAGTGACTCCTTGAGTTATCGAACTGGGATGATACTTGAATACCGCAGTTTTCTGGCAGCAGATGACCTATGAGAGAGGCACTGTTTCCTGGAAGATTTTGATGCATGGCACTGGGGTCCTGGATTGTTCTTAAAAGAGAAGCGGAACAGGTGTGGTAAGGCACACCTTTAATCCCAGCAAAGAGGAGGTAGGACGATCACTGACTTTGAGGCCATTCTAGGATTACATAGTGAATTTTAGGTTACCCTGGCTACAGCAAAACCTTATCTTAATAAGACAGAGAGAGGCTAGGGTTATGACAGAACCATGAGTCTCAGTGTGCCGTGTTGATTGAGGCAGGATGATTACTCCAATGGTTGGGGGGATATCAGCCTAATGGGGGAGATGGTTAAGGAAAGACACCAGACCCTGTATTCAATGCTGATGCTGTGTGAGGTAGGTTCCTGGGAGAACAGTAGCAAAGCTGAAGGAATCAAAGTTCATCTGTGCATGTGGTGGGGAGATCTGAATGAAATCCAGGCACTTCCAGGGGCAGGAGGCTCTGTATAGGTGGCAGTAGTGGGTCCCAGGGAGCTATCAAGAATCCTCCCAGGTATTGTACCTGACCAAAGCTGCTATCACCCAGGTGCACCAATATAACCAAGGGCTATGACTCTAACACTGCACAACACCAACCTAGATTCCAGTGTCGTCCACTGTCCCCCGGGCACCATCATCACAATGCAGACTCCCCACCTCTGATGAGTAATGGAGAACTATTACATGGTAAAGTTGAAAGCCACCATCATGAAGACCCCCAGGTAAAGGGGCAGTTCTACCTCCAGGAGTGTCCCCCAGTGTGACTCCACTCCCAAGTACAGTTGGGGAAAAATGTACACAACTGAATGTCTTTATGTTACCAATGTCATTGTGGCTCAGAAATGAGGCATTGTGTTATGTATTTTCATCAGTTTTCAGAGGGCCATCTCATGCTTTAATGTCTAAGTAGCATCGCATTGTCTACGTGAAAATTGTTTTCACCAATTTCTTCATTCTTTCATAAGTAGTTTTTTTCCATGTACTAATTTTGGGATGGACATGGCTAAGGGCAAAAGAGTTACTCTTTGCTGATCACCAAACCCCACAACACATTTCCCTCCCATAAAAAAGAACTCTCAATTTTGGGCTGGAGAGATGGCTTAGAGGTTAAGGCATTTGGCTGCGAAGCCATAGGACCTAGGTTCAATTCCCCAAGACCCACATAAGCCAGATGCACAAGGGGCACATCTGTCTTGAGTTCGTTTGCACTGGCTACAGGCCCTGGTGTGTCCATTCTCTCTCTCTCTCTCTCTCTCTCTCTCTCTCTCTCTCCCCTTGCAAATAAATAAATAAATAAATAAATAAATTTTAAAACCTCAATTTACACTTGACAACATTTCTCTGTTTAAGTCATGTATGAAGAACTAAAGATTGACATTTTCTCAGTCCATCCTGATAGGCAAACAGTGTGGAACTATGTTTGGGTATTATTTATATTTCTAAAGGGGTTACTGCAAAGGGAAGCTTATGTTGAGCAGGAAACAGCTTCTTTTTTTTTTTTTTTTTTTTTTTTTTTTTTTTTTTTTTTTTTTTTTTGAGGTAGGGTCTTCCTCTAGCCCAGGCTGACCTGGAATTCACAGTGTATTTTTAGGGTGGCCTTGAACTCACGGTGATCCTCTTGCCTCTGCCTCCCAAGTGCTGGGATTAAAGGTGTGCGCCACCACGCCTGGCAGAAACAGGTTCTTGCACGTGAGTGAACAAACACAATCCCTATGTGATTTTACAAGGACAGCAACACAAGCCATGGTGAATTGTATTATAAAACACATGGTGAGGTACCAGCTATGCAGCCAAATACAATGCTTCTATGGTACATGAAGTTTTCTAACATTTCATTCCAAATTCAAACATGTTCATACACATGGTCAATTCTGTTCCCACATCACTCCACAGTTATCCTTTTATCTAACAGAAGCCTATATCTGATTTTAGCAAAACATTATAACTATTCAATTCTCATCATTTATAGTTGCCTTCAAATTGTTACTTACCCAGTAAAAGACTCCATAGGCAATGGAGAAATTTGATACCTATGTTATAAATCCAGTTATCCCATATCCCATAATGGAATGCATATTCATGTTTGACACATGTGGTACTTTGAAGAGCTGGCTCCCAATCTAGTCAGTGTTTTAGTAGTTTGTAGTTGGCATCTGCAGTCACACGGCTGGAGGCAGTGTCACTGGGCAGATCTTAAGGTGTGGTGGTGGGTTTGAGATTTCAATCTAAAGATAGGCAAAGTGTGCCTAGCTGGAGTTCCTGAGGTGTGCTGTGCTGTGCTGTGCTGTGTGGCTTTTGGCTTGTGGCTTTGCTGTCTGTGTTTGGTCCTGTGAAAGCAGGCCAGCTTCTTCTGCCATTATGGAACTTCCCCTGGATCTGTAAGCTTCAATAAATATCCCTGCCTCCAAAACTTTGCCTGGTCTGGAAGTTCATCTCAGCAAACCTGAAGCTGTCTGCTGCAGCACATAAAAAAGGAACTTTCACATATATAAAACAAATTAGAAAGCTATCGCTAGACAGATATTCTCGGTACAATTCACCATATGTATAAGACCAGACATGGTAAGGATTCATTGTGCATCATTTGGACACTTTATTTAAATTATTTATTTATTTATTTATTTATTCATTTATTCATTTGAGAGAGAAGAAGAGGAGTATAGAAAAGGAATGGGTGTACCAGGACCTCCAGCCACTGCAAAGGAAATCCAGGTGCATGTACCACCTTGTGCATCTGGTTTATGAGGGTGTTGAGGACTCAAACCTGGGTCCTTAGACTTCACCGTAACCACTCAGCAATCCCTCCATTCTGAAGATAAGAATTTTTTAATTGCCTTTTTTTTTTCTGGTTTTTCAAGGTAGAGACTCACTGTTGGACAGACTGATCTGGTACTCACACTGTAGCTCCAAAGTGGCTTCAAATTCCAAGATCCTTCTTAACTCAGCCCCCAAGTACTAGAATTAAAAGTGTGCACCACCATGCTGGGCTTAAATTGCACATTGTAACTAGAAGAAAAACCCATAAAATGGTTAGTCTGGTACATGAGTCACTGTTGAACAGAATTTACAACACATTGGCTAGACAGAGTCTACTAAGGCTATTTCTGAATGAGGCCAATGCTTACCCTTGTTGGTAGGGCCTACCAAAGCTACTCATCTATGAGGACAATTTCCACACTTCTTAATCAGAAATGATGAAGTCTATATTTCAGAAAATTCAAAACATACACTTCCTAGAAAGTTTCTAATGTGGTTGTTTCCCAATGAAATCAACTCCAGTACTTGCTGGTTAGAGTTCATGAAGGTTCTTTCTCAATAAGTGCAATTCCTACACTTGTTGCTCAGGCAAATTGCTCTATAAGGTCATTCTTTCACTTACTGTTGAGAGTCTGCTAATGCTATTTTTTCAATGCAGGCAATTCCTACAGGCACTAGTCAGAGTCTGCTGATGTGTTTTCTCAATGATAAAATTCCTAGCCGGGTGTGGTGGTGCACACCTTTAATCCCAGCACTTGGGAGGCAGAGATAGGAGGATCACTGTGAGTTCAAGGCCACCCTGAGACTACATAGTGAATTCCAGGTCAGCCTGGATCAGAGTGAGACTCTACCTCGAAAAACCAAAATAAATAAATAAATAAATAAATAAATAAATAAATAAATAAATAACAATTCCTATGTTTGCTGGACAGAGTATATTAAAAGTATTTCACCAGAAACACAACATATACCCCTGACAGGGGAGGCTCTACTAAGGCTGTTTCTCAATGAGGGCAATCCATCCAGTGGGTATACAGAGACTACTAAATCCATTTCACAATGAGGTCTGCTCCTACATCTGCTCGTCACAGTAGACCAAAGCTATTTATTTCTTAATGAGGGAAATCTCTACACTTGCTGCCCATAGACTATGAAGGGAACTTTTCAATGATGGCCATTGCTAGTCTTGCTTGGCACTACATATTTCCATTGTTTCTGTTTTTAAAAATATTTTTATTATTTATGTATTTGAGAGAGAGATGCAGGAATAGGTGTTCACCTACTGCAAATGAACTGCAGCTGTGTATGCCCCCTTTGGAAAGTGGAATGTGAAAGGACACAGTAGACCTGATGAAACATCCTCCTGGGCAGCCCTTGCCTTTGGGCACACATCATGGAGGCCTCCACCCAAAGCTGATCTTCCTGAAAGATAAAGGAGAAGTTCCAGGAATCGTTAACCTGGGCCTTAATGCAAAATGCAGGTGTTTACTGTTACCTAAGGAGTGGGACCCCTCTAGCAAATGTACCCTGACCTTCCTGTATCTCTTTGTTTCTAAATATCTTTGTGATTACATAGCATAGAATGTTTCTTGCATCTGTTCTGCCTGTGTGATCCATGTAATGAACACCTTGGGACTTTTTGTAAAAGCCCCCTGTTTAACAGTAACTTTATGGTTTAACTCCCATCCTGTTTTTTTCTATGAACATCCTGTGGTTATTTCCAATAAAATCTGACACTCTGAACTGCTCAAAGCTGCACCCCAAGACCACGAACTCTGGGGTGTAGACCTGGTGTGCACCAGCTTTTCTTCTGTATCTTTTCTTTCTTTTTTACCCAGTAAAACTTTGCCTCACATTCCATGAATTGATGGTCCTATTTATGTGAAACCGGACCCCACAACACCTTGTGCATCTGGCTTACGTGGGTCCTAGGGAATTGAACCTAGGTCCTTTGGCTTTGTAGGAAGCACCTTAACCACTAAGCCATCTCTCCAGCCCCAGATTTTTTTCCTAATAAGAAGCTCCTACACTTACTACTTACTGAATACCAAGGATGTTTCTTATTTAAGGCAATTCCTGTTCTTGGTTTTCAGAGACCATGAAGGCTATTTTTCAATAATGTTACATCATCTATTTTCAGATCAAAGTCTACTAAACCTTTGTTACAATCAGGGCTATTGTTACACGTGGTGATCAGAGGCTATAAAGGCTATTTCACAGTGTGGGCAATTCTTTCACTTGGTGGTCAATGTCTTGTAAAGCCATGCCTTAAGGAGTGTCATTTTATTCAGTTGTGGATATGTGTACTAAGCCTATTTCTCAAGGAGTTCCATTCCAACAACTGATGGCCAGAGTATATTAAGACTACTTGAAAACAAGAGCAATTTCTAACTTTGCTTATCCAAGTCTACAAAATCTATCTCTCAATGAGGGCAAATGCTACCCTTGCTTTGCATAGCAGTATGCAAATAATTTTTTAAACTTATTTACATGTAAAGAGGAAGAAAAAGAGAGAGTGAGAGTGTGAAAGCAGAAGTGTGTGTGTGAGAGAGAGAGGGTGAGAGAGAGAGAAGCAGAAGTGTGTGTGAGAGAGAGAGAGGGTGAGAGAGAGAGATGTGCCAGGGCTTCTTTCTCCTGCAAATGTCCTCTAGATGCATGGGCCACCTTGTTCATCTGTCCTTACATGTTTACAGAGGAATTAGATCCAGACCATCAAGCTTTCAAGAAAGCGCCTCACTTTCAAAAAGGAAAACATTACTTCAGCTCATCTACTTTTTTTTTTTTTTTAATTGAGATTAAAAAAATCTGTAATTGGGGGCTGGAGAGATGGCTTAGCAGTTAAGGCGCCTGCCTGCTAAGCCTAAGAACCCAGTTCCAATCTCCAGGTCCCACATTTAGCCAGATGCAAAGTGACACAAGGGCACAATGCCGCACTTGCCCACAAGGGGGCACATGCATCTGGATTTCATTCACAGAAGCTGAGAGACTGCTGGCACGCCCATTCTCTGTCTCCTCCTCTCTCTGTCTGTCTCTCTCTCTGTGTTTCTCTCCAAAAAAAAATCTGTAATTGAATAAATAGTATCAGTCTAGATGTTAGGGTTCAAAAATCGCTGAAGGGAGACTCAGACTCATATAGCATGTAAAAACACAGAGCGTTTATTGTGCAGAGAAGTCCAGCATGCAGGGATCCACCATGTGCACTAAATGGCGACCCCCAGGAAGAGCTCGCTGGCTGTTTTTAAAGACAGCTAAACAAAGACCTCTAACATAATTGGTTAATTGGAATGATATAGTACTTGTGCACTCCTGAGTGGTTATAATTTCATGCGTGTGGGCTAAGGGAGGCTAAGGGAGGGGGCCTCTAGGGAAGGGAAGGTTTCCTATGTGGCCAGTTAAGCAGCCAGTAAGCATATCTCACACTCTTTTACTTCTGATTGGCCAGGGCCAAGAAAGGGGGAATGGCCTTAGACATCCCTGAAACCCTCCAGGAAATGACTTGTTCTTTGTTCTGTTCTCCCAGAATTTAGTTCAGGCTTCTTGAGAAATGGCAACTTAGGCCCAGCTAGGAAATAGCTTATTGAAGCCTGTCATGGTGTTGGTTTGAGTCTTTCAATGTGATGCAGTTATCACTCCCTCAATTCTGGCTCTACCAGTGTCTTAAAGAGGTCTCTATTAACAGTGAACTCTTTCAGACACAAAATGGCCTGGATATCCATGACCTTGCAGTCCCTGCCACTACTTACACAAGACCATCACACTAGGAGGAAAAGATGATGACATCAAAATAAAAGAGAGACTGATTGAGAGTGGCAGGAGATATGATGGAGAGTGGAGTTGTTAAGGGGAAACTGACTGGGGGAGGAAATTATCATGTTTTTTTCTATAATTATGTCTATAATTATTTAAGATGTGAGTGGAAGCTGTGTTTGGTGGGACATTACTGAGATCCTGTAGGTAGCAGGGCAGGTGGATGTACTGGAAGCTTTATGGGATGCTGTGGTTTCATGGAGATTAACACTAGGGCTGTTTGAGAATGAAACACAGGGTATGTGGGAAGATGAGCTCACCATAGTATTGAGGGCTCTGTATGTGTGCTGTAGATAATATGAAGTCAGTGCTCAGGGCCCTCTCAATCTTTAAAGCTGAGGGAAGGTTTGGGCTGTAAAATGAAATAGAAGACTGTGTGTGACACCCTAGGGAGTGTCTGGGGAAGTAAGATTTATCCTACTAGGTCCTGGTTCTCTGCCCAGACCCTGTATCAAACAAAAACAACCTGTGAATGCATCCCTTGCACTATGACTCTGAATCCTAGATTCGCAGGACATCCGTAGAGTTACAGGATAGATCCCTTTCTTGAATACACCCCAAATAACCTCACACTGCTATACCCACATTGCCATGTGCTAATAAAATGTTGAGATCTTCTCCCTGCCCTCCAATACCAACCCAGAACCTAGTCCCCCGCCAAACATTGCATGTTTCATTTTAAAACAAATATTGCAAAGACCAGGTAGAGAAGCAATTCAGTCTCTGTGGATTTTCCAGTGTCACCCATTATCATCTCTAGTTGCAGAAAAATGAGTTCAATTGAAAATTTTACGTTAACAACATACTTCAGGTTCAGAAACCTGAAATTCCATGATGAATGAAATTCCACTCCATGGAATTTTCCAGTTCTATCGAAAATGAAAAATGTAACAAAAACCCTTCTCTTTAGCATACAAAAGGGAATCCACTGGGGATCATGAATTGTTTTGATCAAGTTTTTGGTGATTTCTTACCTAAGATGTTTGTGTGTTATATGGCTATTTGTAGAAACACTGGAGTAGACATAATTATGTGTATAAATGTTATCTTATTCCAACCTTGATGTCTTCCTATGACATTTTCTCTTCTCTGCAAAATCATCAATGTATCACCATGGTATTTCTCTGTTTGCTGGTCTGGAATGACCTCATGGTGATCCTGAGTGTTCGGTCATGGTTTCTCAGTACCTCTTTTTGTCAAGTTACTGTTGAACTGTGTGAATCTTTGCCTAATGAGAAGTGAAGCCTAAAAGAAATGGTCTATGCACATGAGAGAGCACAGTCCATATGAAACATGCCAAAGATAGCAGCCCTTTCTCCCATGGCCTCTCGTATATGGGCCACAGCCCAATGACTATTTGACTTCAAGAACCGAGTCTTTCCAAAGTAACCTTCCAAATTCAAGACTGTCTATGATTTTTTTCTTTTGTTATCTTATTCATAATTTCAAAAGGTAATATAAAAATAATTTCACCATTCACTATGACATGAGCATTTTTCACGTAGATATTGTGTATGGCTCTACATTTGCATTTTCCTTTTTGTAAAAAGTTTTTTTTATTTATTTATTACAGACATTTTGTATAGAGACATTGCCTCTCCCCCATAACTGATTGCTGCCCCGTAATGCATGACCCACAATCCCCAGAGACTGACCTGCATCGCCAATGAGGAAGGCCTCTTCAGAAAAGGGGCAGGGAAGTGGGAAAGGATGGTACAATTATGTGTTGTGTACATACTAATTATGTCCATATCTAATAAAAATATCTTTTTTAAAAGAGTGATAATGGTAAAATGGAGACATGTTTTATATGAAGTAATCTACACACACACACACTGGTCTTGATTTGTCCTGTGTTAACTTCTGATCTAGATGTAACCAAAATGGAGAGTCAGAGGAATGCATGGGCTACTGGCTTTGGTCTATATGAAACCCTCACTACATGGAGAGAAGAGTCCCTAGGTCCAAAAGAAGACATACACAACCAGTAACACCAGAAATCTCAGACTCACGACTGATTACTTCTCAAAAAATATTTAAAATTACTGCCTTTCTTTCCCCTCCTATGTTTACTGTTAGCTATAGATGAACTACAAGATCTCTCCAAGAGAAGAATCCTTTCTTATCCCAAATTTCCAGCTCTCCCAATACAGCACAGATTTAAGGTGGAATTCCTATCTTTGCTCACTTGTCTCTGAAAGTACAAGAATCAAGGACTGAATTCTGGTTTCAGAAACACAGGTTGACTGCTACAGATGACAGTTGTAGAAAGAAAAATCAGGAGATTCTGAAGTCACCAATTAGTGGTGTGAGAGGGAAATGATAGAACACAGACTTCATACACAAAGCCAATATCTCATGCATTAGACCCTCAAGCGATACATGCATTGCCTCATATCAGGCCTACTTCTATCTTTCTTTATGAATATCCAAACACTATTTCTCACACTTGTTAATCCAAAGTGACTGTGCTAAGATTGCTTAATACTACAAGAACCCCAAGCCTCACAAACACAGCTGCTGGATCCAGAGAAATGCCAGCTCTGAATGACAGCTCTCAGGACCAAAGGCATCCACCAGATAGCTTAGCCAAGGAAATGAAAATAAATTACAGCTTGAAAGATTCCCCAGAGTGAACCCCATTCCCTTCAAAGAGGAACAAAGATAACCTACCTTGTCAATGTGACTGTGTCATGTGTGACATAGTTGTCTTCATGTATGCTATGCTGTGTTCACACAACATAATACAAACCCTAGCCTGCTTCCTAAAGGTCCTGAAATGACTGAGGAACACAATTTGTGGCCACATCAATCTCCTCCATGCATTTCTATAGAACACTTTCATCATTACTTGTTAATTTTATTTTGAATTATTTTTATTTCTTGGTATGCCAACTTAAGATGTGTGACTGGATTAGAATGCATTTCAGATCTATAAAAGGCCTAAAAATAACTTACTTAAGCTTAGATATATCCTTGAAACCTATTAAAATGACATCGTTGATTTATTAAATATTGCATGAAACCTTAAAATGCTACTTGATTGTGTGGGAAATTTTTCATTGGGGTCGTAAGACAGTTTAATCAGGCTATAGATTTTGGTAGTGATTTCTTTCCAAAACTGGTTTGAAAATATTTAATCCTACCTCATTTTTAGGTAGTCATGAATAACAAATGTATGACAGAAAATTGCTAGATGGTAAATTCCTCTATATAATGTACAGTAAAAGCTTTTATTAAGCCGGGTGTGGTGGCACACGCCTTTAATCCCAGCACTCGGGAGGCAGAGGTAGGAGGATCACCAAGAGTTCGAGGCCACCCTGAGCCAGGTCAGCCTGGACCAGAGTGAGACCCTACCTTGCAAAACCAAAAAAAAAAAAAAAAAAAAAAAAAAAAAAAGGGAAAAAACGCTTTTATTAGATTGGAATCAATTTCTTTGTAGAATTATTATATAAGTTCTAAATGTAAAATGTTCAGTTTCTGTGCTGGTCAAAGATCTTTATACTGCATTTTCATTTCACAATAAAAATTACAGAAAATGTAACCTCACAAATCAGACTGGGTATAGTGGTGCACACCTTTAATTCCAGCATTCGGGAGACAGAGGTAGAAGGATTGACATGAATTTGAGGCCACCCTGAGACTACATAGTGAATTCCAGGACAACCTTGGCTACAGCGAGACTCTACCTCAACACAACAGCGTTAAGAAAGACTCTACCTCAACACAACAACAGTAACGTTAAGAAACTGGATAAGCTTCTGTGTATATAAGAAAAAGGGCTATATTATTAAGTCTTCAATTAATAATTTATATTTTTAGGAAAACTTTAACCCATAGTTGTGGCATTATGATAAAAGAGTATTGCTTTTCTATCTGTGTCTATTTTACAACAGTTTTTGAAAGGTTTTTTAAAAAATATTTTTCTTTATTTGCAAGCAGAGAGATACAAGAGAGACAGACAGAGAGAATGGGCATGCCAGGGCCCCAGCCACCGCAAACAAACTCCAGATACATGTGCCCATTTGTAAATCTGGCTCTACATGGGTACTGGGGCATTGAACGAGGATCATCAGCCTTTGCAGGCAAGCACCTCCACCACTGAGCCATCTCTCCAGCCAGTTAAAGTTTTTAACTTGTCTAATTTAACAACAACAACAAAATGATCATATTAAAGGCTTTATCTCTTTATGTTCTACGCTTTCTTTTGTAGTTCTACTAACTCATGTCTGCAAAGGTGCATATTTAAGATTATAAATTAGTACTACAGAAAGGAAACCAAGCTGGGCATGGTGGTGTATGCCTTTAATCCCAGCACTCAGAAGTCAGAGGTAGGAGGATAACCATGAGTTCAAGGCCACCCTGAGACTACATAGTGAATTCCAGGTCAGCCTGGGCTAGAGTGAGACCATACCTCAAAACATATATATGTATTTCCACTCCCTAGACAACATCACCCACAGGAACCATGCAGCTATCCAACAGACTTTCAGTGTCACCATTTATTATTTATAGCATTACATGGGGGAAGTGGCTCTGATGTCACCAACCCTACCCAGTGGGATCACTGACTCGGTGAACATTCTCACACTGGAGACAATCTGTCAAGGCAAACATTTTGCTAGGTTAAGTAGATTCTCACCCCGGGGGTATCAGCAAAGATACAAAGAAACTGTCAAGGTTTCCAAAAGGATGAAACCCTGTGTATGTCCATTCGCACACACTTCCTGCCCAACTCTCCAGAGCCCAGTTTGATTTCCCTCATGCTCAAATTAGCAGGTGACACCAGCCATGTTTATTTCTTCTACCAAATGATTGCTTTCACCAATTAGCCAATTCTTCGCTTCTACTACCTCTCTCTCTCTCTCTCTCTCTCTCTCTCTCTCTCATGGTCCTGTTTACAATAGCCCCTCATGGAGTCAAGTCCTAGGGCGTAAAGGTTTAGAAGTGTCCATGGACCAGGGGGAAACTAGACAAGCCTGGCTGCCAACCAGTTGCTAACAGAAAAGTAACTGCTTCCCTAAGGGCCCAAGGATTTCCCTGGTTTATCTCATGTTATTTTATTTCATTATGTTATTTGATTTTTCTTTTGAGACAAATGAGAGAGGCAGTGATGGGGGCGCCCCCTCTCCCTCTCTTCCCAAACCGTAAAGTTACAGTTACAGTTTCCCTTTTTTTTTTTTTTTTTTTTTTTTTTTTTTTTTTTTTTATTTTTCGAGGTAGGGTCTCACTCTGGTCCAGGCTGACCTGGAATTCACTATGTAGTCTCAGGGTGGCCTCAAACTCTTGGCGATCCTCCTACCTCTGCCTCCCGAGTGCTGGGATTAAAGGCGTGCGCCACCACGCCCGGCTCAGTTTCCCTTTCTTGGGGGGAGGGGGATAGAATCCAGAGTACCTGCAGCCTCGCTAGACAAACATCCCCCACCACAGGGCAGAAAACCCTTTGTCCAAGAAGCCTAACACCACAGGGGCCCGGAAGAGAGGCCCCTTATCTGTCACAGCCTCCAACCCGAGGGCTCCGCCCTCCCCGCATCCCACATTCCAGCCCTGTACGGCCTATCTCGCGCATCCACACGCGGGCCATGGCTTGGGGAGGGAAGGGGAGAAGTGCTGGTGACCCCCGCCCCCCTCCAGGGATCCGGAGGCCAAAGCGGGAAGGTGGGACGCCCCCAGGGACCTGGAAGGCCTCCCAAGGCATCTGGAAGGACCGAGCCTGGCCCAAGGCCAAGGATGGCTGGGGAGGGGGGTGGAGGGAAGAGGAGGGCCCCAGGCCGAGGCCCAGGCGGTGGGGAAGGGCGAGGGACGGGCCCCGCGCCAGACGTGGAGGTGTGCAGGCCCACTCTCTCGCTCGCTCGCTCTCTCTCTCCCCCCGGGCCGAACGCACGGCCAGCGAAAGAACCGACTGTCTGCACTCACCATGAGCTCGATGGTCTTGTCCTCAATCACTGAGTCCGGCTCCATGGCCGCCCCGCCTCGCTCTACCCGCGCAGCAGCGAACGGCCTGGGCGGAGGAGGCGAAGGCCAAGGTGGCACAAGCGGAGGCGGCCTATCGCAGCCACTCTAGCTGCCACCCGCCCGTGCTGCCGGCATCTCCTCCAGCCCCCAACCCCCTTCGGCTGAACGCAGTGTGCAGAGCCAGGACTACAACTCCCAGCAGGCACCGCAGGCGCAGCAGGGCATTGTGGGAACAAGAAGCCTTCCCCAGTTGAGGACTTTCCCCACGGCAGGGCCCGAAGCTGGATTCTAAGCCACAGGGTAGCGTGCGTCCGGAAGTGAGGGGTCGTGCAGACATGGAGAATTACGACATTGGCTCATGGGTAAGGCCTCGCGAGCGCAAGGACTACTTGTCCCAGATATCCCTGAGCGCCGAGTTCTCCTTCCGGCTGATCTTTCCTGACTTCCTGGCAGCCCCCCAGGCTGCTGAGACCAGGACGGAGACTCCAAAACAACTCCTCACTTGTCACAGATCACCCTGAGACTACATAGTGACTTCCAGGTCAGCCTGGGACAGAGTGAGATCCTACCTTGGAAAAAAAGAAACAAACAAAAAAATTGTATGGAGAAGAGAACAGAGTAAGGGTGGGGGTGAGGGGGCGTCAGAGTTTAAGTCATGTTTTGCAGCTTGTCCTGACTTGATGCAAGGGAGCCAACTGTTCACACTCCCACTCTGCAGTCCCTGGGTGAGTGGATGTTAGTTGCAGGCACATCAGCCTCTGTGGCTATGGGCAAAGAGGCCCTAAGCAACCCACAGGCAGACATTTGTCTCAGGGGTAGATTGTTTAAAGCAAAAGCCTCAGAAGCTGGGGGTGCTGCTCACTAGTGGAACGCATGCTTCGAATGAGCAAGGCCCTGGGTTCAATCCCCTTCACCCAAAGTAGGGGTCGTGGTGGAGCATCCGCGGCATTCACTGCCCAGTCCATACCTTCCATTCCTCCCCTACTCCCTTTGCACACCTCCAGCCTCAGATTTAGCCTGTGAATGGGGAGAGGTGCAAAATGGTGGAGATGGTGGAGATGTACACTGACACGGGGTGTGGAGATCAGGCTGTGCTCTGCCCTAAGTGACTCCATAGTGTGTAAAACAGTAGCTTTCAGGCTGTGCTTGTCCCTGGAGACTCCATGTTACAAGCAGCATTTTCACTCTATTTTGGGCATTAATGAAGAAGGATGACTCCGCCCTTGGGTGGACAGTAAACAGTGCCTTCTGTCTGGCATCACCCACAAGGCACTGACTGATAAATGACTTGTTCCTGGGGGTAGAAAGGGTGCCATCCTATAAAGTTATCAAAGTAAAATGGGACTATAGGAGCACATGGGTGTATTAAAATCATATCAAAGCTGAGCGTGGTGGCACACTTGGGAAGCAGAGGTAGGAGGATCGCAGTGAGTTCAAGGCCACCCTGAGACTACATAGTGAATTCCAGGTCAGTCTGAGCTAGAGTGAGACCCTACCTGGAAAACAAAACAAAACAAAACAAAACAAAATAAAATAAAATAAGATCATATCAGGAAACTGGACCCCCCAGACTGAAGAAAGGGTGCAACTCCCTCACCTGGGTGCCCTAAAGAGGAAGCCATCTAATACTTTAATGGTACTTCTGACTGTCCCAGGGGCTTCAGCTCAGCTAGGTGGATATGGCTCACTCGAACTGCCATCAAGGTTGTCCGTCAGTTTGCTCTTTGTCCATCTAGACTTGGTCCTGCCCTTCACCTCCGCAGGCCACACTGTCCTGTACCTCCTGTCCAAAGTGCAACCTTCCTGAGGTTCAGTGTAACCCAGCTGCATCGCATGTGTGTGTGTGGGGGGGTGTACATATCTTTGTGTGCACTCAGCAGGCAGAGGTCTGAGGATCACCGTGAGTTCAAAGCAAGCCTGAGATGACATAGTGAACTCCAGGTCAGCCTGGAAAAAACAACCAACCAAACAACAAAAAACAATAACCCTGAAGGGTGTTTGAGAGGTATGGCAGACAAATCCAAATTTTTTTTTTTTTTCCTTCCAGTATTGGGGATAGAATCCAAAAGCATTACACAGGCAAGGCCAGCATTCTACCACTGAGCTAAACCCTCTGCCTCAGTAAAAATTAAAAAAAATTTTTTTTTTTTTTTTTTTGGTTTCTCGAGGTAGGGTCTCACTCTAGCCCAGGCCGACCTGTAACTCACTCTGTAGTTCTAGGCTGGCCTCAAATTCACGGAGATCCTAATACCTCTGCCACCTAAGTGCTGGGATTAAAGGCGTGTTCCACCATACCGAGCTGAGGTAGGGTCTCACTCTAGCCCGGGCTGACCTGGAATTCACTATGTAGTTCAGGGTGGCCTCGAACTCATGGCGATCCTCCCACCTCTGCCTCCCGAGTGCTGGGATTAAAGGCATGTGCCACCGCTCAAGTTTATAAATTCTTTTACATGTGGCAGAAATGACAAGAGTAGTGTCTGTGGCCCTTGATTAGTTTAACAAGCATTTGGATGAAGGTATGCTGGAAACAAGAAGGGAAGAAGGTCCGTTGAATTCTATAGGTGCTACTTAGCCATGTGAGGTTGGCCTGACCCCTAGCAAAGGGCCCATTTCTTTATCGGTAACCTGAAGATAAGATCTCCTTATTTATTTATTTTTGTTTTTCTAGGTGGGGTTTCACTCTAGTCCATGCTGACCTGGAATTCACTATGTAATCTCAGGGTGGCCTAGAACTCACGTGATCCTCCTACCTCTGCCTCCCGATTGCTGGGATTAAAGACATGCGCCATCACGCCCAGCAAGATCTCTTTATTGAAATCATTGATATTATAAATATATGAAAACTCTTGGAGGTCAATGAATGTTTGTTGTTAAATTAGAATGATATTGGATACCTGGAAAGAACATGGCCACACCCATCCACCTACACACATCCCATCCCCCCCCAATAGAAATCCCAGAGTCTGGGCTGGAAAGATGGCTCAGCAGTTAAGGGTTAGGACTCAAGTGTGATTCCCTAGTATCCACGTAAGCCAGCTACACAAGGTGGCGCATACGTCTGGAGTTCGTTTGCAGTGGCTAAAATTCCTGGTGCACTCATCATTCTCTCTCTTAAATAAATAAATAGGGCTGGGGAAATGGCTTAGCAGTTAAGGTGTTTGCCTGTGAAGCCTGAGGACCCAGGTTTGATTCCCGAGGTCCCATGTAAGCCAGATGCACAAGGTGGCGCAGGCATCTGGACTTCGTTTGCAGTGGCTGGAGGCCCTGGCACACCATTCTCTTTTTCTCTGCCTCTTCCTCTCTCTCTCTCTCAAATAAATAAATAAATAAATAAATAAATAAATAAATAAATAAAATATCTTTAAATAAATAAAGAAAGAAAGAAATCCCAGAGTCATGTCAACAGACATGAAAGGCACCTGTGTACTCAGAAAGCAAACAACAAACCCTTGCTTGCTAGGCACACATGAGCGGGCACACCCTTCTCCTCCACCCAAATTGGAAACAACCAGTGCAAATACAAGTTACCTTGTTATTTTATTAGAAGCATATTAATATTTTCATTGGCAGGGAACAATTTGGAAGAGTTTTGTATAAAGTTTGGAAACTGCATAAAAATAACTTCTATCCTTCATAAAGTGAAATATAAGTTAGTTATACTTACTCTGCTAAAAAAATAAGAGTAAAAAAAGAGAAACATTTCTGTCTGTCCCCATTCAGAAAACATTAGCACAGCATGAGGAATACTGCATGGGCTTTCTCAGCAAGGGTGCTGCACTTAAGCTATGTTGGGAGACTAGGCTGGTCCCATCCAAAAAGGCACAGTGGTGCTGACAGGGCTCAGGTGACACTAGGCAAGGCAGCAGCAATCCCATAAAGGACCAGGGCAATATGAATGACAAAAATGACCAATGAAGCTGGGTGCACGCCTTTAATCCCAGCACTCAGGAGGCAGAGGTAGGAGGATCGCTGAAAATTTGAGGCCACCCTGAGACGACCGGTCAGGCCTGAGCTAGAGTGAGACCTTCGGGGAAAAAAAAATGACCTTGCCTGAACTATGACACTGGCATTACACCTAGAAGCTGTCACACTATCACACCTGTGACTTCAAAACAGGGGACATTCCCAGCACTTGGGAGGCAGAGGTAGGAGGATCACTGTGAGTTCAAGGCCACCCTGAGACTACATAGTGAATTCCAGGTCAGCCTGGGCTAGAGTGAGACCCTACCTTTAAAACACCAAAACAAAAAACAACAACAACAACAAAAAAAAAAAACAGGGGAGAGCCGGGCGTGGTGGCGCATACCTTTAATCCCAGCACTTGGGAGGCTGAGGTAGGAGGATTGCCTTGAGTTAGAGGTCACCCTGAGATTACATAGTGAATTCTGGGTCAGCCTGAGCTAGAATGAGACCCTACCTCGAAAAACAAAACAAAACAAAGAAAGAAAAGAAAAGAAAGAAAAGAAAAGGCCCAGGGGACATTATAAACAACAGAGAATGAAGCCCTGCCTAACCTTGCCCACTTGCCATCTGGTGGGTGGAGCTGTGGAGCTTCTGTAATATACTGTTGCCAGCACATGCCCCCAAGCACCTATGCACCAAAGAGAATGGAAAGACCATTGGTGGGCAGGGCTCACTGACGTGAGGCTTGAAAAACATCCCATCCGGTAAGCCACATGCTTACTCACCTGAGAACTATGGCTTTCCTGTGCTTAAGACTTGGGATAAGGAAGAATTACTTTTGGAAAACGTGTCAGACAAAGCCTTTAGGAGTAGAGGAGGAAAACTTCTCCTGGGGTGCTGGTCACCCATCAAGACACTCAACTGCCTATGACTCCCCCACCACCATCACCATCATCATAGGGGAGGAGGGGACTTTAAGAATTTTTGTTTGGTTTTTGAAGGTAGGGTCTTGCTCTAGCCCAGGCTGACCTGGAATTCACTAAAAAGACTCAGGCTGGTTTTGAACTCATGGTGATCCTCCTATCTCTGCCTCCTGAGTGCTGAAGACTTTTTCGTTTTTTGAGGTAGGGTCTCACTCTATCTCAGGCTGACCTGGAACTCACTCTGTGGTTCTAAGCTGGCCTCGAACTCACCTCGATCCTCCTACCTCTGCCTCCCATATGCTGAGATTAAAGGCGTGCATCACCACGCCTGGCGGAGAGGGACTTTAAAAACACACACAGGCTGAAGAAATGGCTTAGCAGTTAAGGCGCTTGCCTGTGAAGCTTAAGGACTCATGTTCGACACGCCAAGTCCCATGTAAGCCAGTGACAGTGATGCAAGCATGCAAGGTCTCACAAGGGGGTGCATGCATCTGGACTTAGAGTACAGTGGCTGGGGGCCCTCGTGCACCATTCTCTGTCTCTCACTCTCATTAAAAAAAAAAAAAAAATGCCGGGCGTGGTGGCGCACGCCTTTAATCCCACCACTCGGGAGGCAGAGATAGGAGGATCGCCAAGGGTTCGAGGCTACCCTGAGATTAACATAGTTAATTCCAGGTCAGCCTGGACCAGAGTGAGACCCTACCGAAAAAAAAAAAAAAAAAAAAAAAAAAAAAAAAAAAAAAAAAAAAAGGCAGTCCATTGGGCTTGCCCAAAAAAAAAAAAAACAAAACAAAAAAAAAAAAAAACACGCATCTTCCTGAAGCAGCCAGACACATCTATGTCTATCTGAAAGGAGCAGTTAGACATCAGTGAAGAAAGGTTTGCTCTGTAAGTGAACACAGGCCGGGTGGAGAGAGTGCTTTGGTTGGGGGTACACACTTGGCAGCCTGTAGGGGTTAGCACCTAGTTAAACCACCTGAGCGACCTGAACACCAGGAACCCACAGTAGGCACAGAACCTTTGCTTCTGACTGCTCCTGGGGGCAGGAAACATTTCTTATTGAAGAGAAATCCAAGTGATGGCCAGGCTTGGTCTGAAACGCACAGTGGGACTTCTGGACCAAGGCGGGCGGACCAGAACGAAGGGCAAGAATCTTCCCTTTGGCACCCACGAGGGTAAGATGGGCATACACTTGGCTGTGCGAGTCATGCGTGGAGGACAACTTATCCCTGAACATAGCATTCTGCATGGGGCCAAATGAGTTGCAGAGTGGCAGACAGCCTGTACCTTCCGTGGGCTCCCATGCCAGCACTCAGTAGGCACCCCACCAACTGCTCCGCTCAACATGCTCAGACAGCAAGTATGTTCCAAATCCCTGGGCAGGCCCCTGCGTGTGCACATGTGTGTGTATGCGGAAGTGTGAGTGCACGGCAGATGGCATGAAATGGCAGAAATCAACAGAATGAAATGTTTCAAGCCTCCCTCTTCCCCATGCCCTGCTCCCCAAACCCAGTGCCTTGCATCAAGAGAAAACAAATTAGGGGATCCAGGGACTTGAGGACCACTGAGCAGATGGCTGCTGCAAACCACAGTGGCTGTCGGTGACCTCGCCTGGCACTCAGGGACTCGCTGAGAAACCACAAGGACTTCAGGAGGGTTGCGTCCACAGTGACTTCACTGGCAGTGCTTGTGCCAAGACAGCAAAGCTGGTGTTTTGGCAAACAGGAGGGACACACACCCGTTCCTCCTGGCCCCAATGGCCCAATCATTTCCACTTGATGGGATCTGGGCTCAATGAGGACACACATCAGCTTCATATGAAGACACGGTGCCCTCCACGAGTGAACAGAAACAGGGAGCACTGGAGCATAGGCCCAGGGGCTGGTTTCCAGCTGGCACAGGAGCAAGAGGGAAGCAGGTCCTGAGTAGCTTTGTTCATGGAGGATGGGAGTCCCTGGAGGCTGCCTCAGTGCCATGCTGTCTGCCATGGAATGTGGGGCACCGTTAGGAAGCATCCGCAGAGCTATAGTGGAAGAACTTGCTGGCTCTGCTGGATGTGGTGGGGCCCACCTCTGCCTCCTCGCTGAGTTTGAAGAACATTTCCTGTTCCCTCTTCTTCAAGTTCAAGTCCTCTTCCAGTGCCTGTGGAAGAGACAGGGCAGATGGCTCTCAGTGGGTCTCCAACCACAGGCCCCCACCCCTCCACCAGCATGGCCTTCTCCTGAGAGCTCCGGTTCAGGGAGTTGAGTGGCAAGATTTTTTCCCCTTCTTGAAGTAAGTACCCCCACCTTCTTCCTCTTGCCAGCTGCCCTCAGGAGCTTCCTGATGGCAAAATGCCCATCTAGAAGAGGCCAGGGAGCAGATATGACTCTACCAGATGAAAAGAGAAAAGGTAGGGTAGGAGATGGGGAGAATGAACTGACAGCAAGAGGCCAGAAATGTCACCATGATTCCAAGCAGGGAACTTTCCCTCAGAAACCTGCTGAGGAGTTCTTTTCTTTCTTTTAATTTTTTATTTTCTAATATTTTATTTTATTTGAGAAATAGAGAAAGAGAGAGCCAGGTTCTCCAGCCGCTGCAAAGGAACTCCAGACCCATGCACCCTCTTGCGTCTGGCTCATGTGGGTCCTGGGGAATCAAACTTGGGTTCTTAGGTTTTGTAGGCAAGTGCTTTAACCAGTAAGCCATCTCTCTAGCCCTTATTTGGGGGGGGTGGCTTTTCGAGGAAGGATCTTGCTGCAGCTCAGGCTGACCTGGAATTCACTAGGTAGTCTCAGGGTGGCCTCAAAGTCACAGCAATCCTCCTACCTCTCCTCGCAAGTGCGAGGATTAAAGGTGTGCCCTTCTTTCTTTTCTTTTTTCTTTTTTTTTGTTTTCCTTTCTTTTCTTTTCTTTTCTTTCCTTCCTTTCTTTATTTATTTATTTATTTATTTATTTATTTATTTTTGTTTGTTTTTTGAGGTAGGGCTGACCTTCAATTCACTCTGTAGTGTCAGGGTGGCCTTGAACTCACAGCAATCCTCCTACCTCTGCCTCCCTAGTGTTGGGATTAAAGGTGTGCACCACCACGCCCAATTTTAAATATTTTTATTTATTTATTTGCAAGCAGTGAGAGATAGAAGAGAGACAGGCAGAGAGAACAAGTATGTCAGGGCCTCTTGCCATTGCAAATGAACTCCAGATGCCTGCACCACTTTATGTATCTGGCTTTATGTGGGTACTGGGGAACTGAACTTGGATCATTAGGCTTTGCAGGCAAGTGCCTTAACCACTAAGCAATCTCTCTAGCCCCTCAGGAAGTTCTTTTCACAAGACATGCCCCTCTGCCCCCATCTGAGGGTCTGATTCTGAAGATGTAAGGTGGGCAAAGTTTCTAATGAGTTTCCCCCAGCATGCATGAGTCTATCCAGATACACTGGATGCTTCTAGAAAGACTTCCTAGGGGCTCTTTGATCATAAGCACTAGTTCATAGACACAGCAAAATGCAGAGGAGAGAATGTGGGCTTCACAGTCAAACAGGTTGTCAAAGAAGAATTTGGAAATATATGCTTCTCTAAAACCTTTACTTAAAGGTTGGTAGCTTAAAAAAATGGGCAGGGGAAGCCAGGCATGGTAGTGCACGCCCTTAATCCCAGCACATGGGAGGCAGAGGTCAGAGGATTGCCATCAGTTTGAGGCCACCCTGAGACTACATAGTGAATTTCAGATCAGCCTGGGTTAAAACAAGACCCTTCCTCGGAAAAAAAAAAAAAAAAAAAAACACAGGGGAGATAGTTCAGTAGTTAAAGTCTCAAATTACTTGCAAAGCCTGTTGACCTGGGTTCAATTCCCCAGCACCCATGTAAAGCCTGATGCAAAAAGTGGCATAAATCTGGAATTTGTTTGCAGTGGCAAGACTCTGGTGTACTCTTACACTTACTTAACACACACACAGACACGTGCAAATAAATAAGACTATTAAAAAACCTGAGGGGCTGGAGAGATGGCTTAGTGGTTAAGGTGCATGCCTGTGAAGCCAAAGGACCCAGGTTCAATTCTCCAGGTCCCCCATAAGCCAGATGCACATGGTGGCACATGTGTCTGGAGTTCATTTGCAGTGGCTAGAGGCCCTGGCACACCCATTCTCCTCCCGCCTCTCTGTCATAAATAAATAAATAAATAAATAAATAAATAAATAAATAAATAAATAAATAAATAGGGCTGGAGATATGGCTTAGCAGTTAAGGCGCCTGCCTGCTAAGCCTAAGAACCCGGTTCCAATCTCCAGGTCCCACGTTTAGCCAGATCCAAAGTGACGCAAGGGCGCAATGCTGCACTTGACCACAAGGGGGTGAATGTATCTGGATTTCATTCACAGCAGCTGAGAGACTGCTGGCATGCCCATTCTCTGTCTCCCTCTCCCTCTCTATCTCTCTCCAAAAAAATAAAATGAAATAAATAAAAATCTAAGGGCTGGAGAGATGGCTTAGCGGTTAAGTGCTTGCCTGTGAAGCCTAAGGACCCCGGTTTGAGGCTCGATTCTCCAGGACCCACGTTAGCCAGAAGCACAAGGGGGCACATGCATCTGGAGTTCGTTTGCAGTGGCTGGAGGCCCTGGCATGCCCGTTCTCTCTCTATCTGTCTATTTCTGTATCTCTGTCTCTCAAATAAATAAATAATAAAATATTTTTTAAAAATCTAAAACAAACAAACAAACAAACAAAAACACCTAGGCCTGGGCATGGCAGTGCATGCCTTTAATCCCAGCACTCAGGAGGCAGATGTAGGAGGATCGCAAAGAGTTCGAGGTTGCCGGGTGTGGTAGCACACGCCTTTAATCCCAGCACTCGGGAGGCAGAGGTAGAAGGATCACGGTGAGTTCAAGGCCACCCTGAGAATACAGAGTGAATTCCAGGTCAGCCTGGGTTAGAGTGCGACCCTACCACAAAAAAAAGAAAGAAAGAAAAAAAGAATAGAGAATAAAAGAAAAAGAAAGAGTTTGAGGCCACCCCGAGACTACATAATTCCAGACCCTACCTCAAAAAACTAAAAATTGCCAGACGTGGTGGTGGCACACACCTTTAATCCCAGGACTTGGGAGGCTCAAGACCAACCTGAGACCATGTAGTGAATTCCAGGTCAGCCTGGGCTACTGTGAGACCCTACCTTAAAAAAAAAAAAAAAAAAAACCAAAATGCCCCAAGTTAAAATATTGCCAAAATCTAACATGTCTGTAAACAATTCCAGCCCATGAGCCACCAGTTATGACCTGTGCTGTAGGAATACTAATTTAAGCATATTTGCTACTACCATTTAAGCACAAAGTGGCTTAGTAATTGGCTTAAGTACAGGTTCAGTATCCCTGCCCCCCAAACTTAAAGCGTTTCAAAATCTAAAAGCTTCTGAGTACCACCAGTATGATGTCA